>CM033718.1:65900229-66264012 GCA_019671005.1 Hibiscus mutabilis | reverse complement strand
AATGTTTCACTGTTTCTGACAGGGTCTTCCACTTGAGGACAACTATTTTACCCGCCGAGGAAGACATGCCTGCGATCATGTCGAGCTTCAAGAAATTCAACGACGAGTTCATGGATCAATACGGAGATAACTGGAATCACTCAAGGATGTGAAGCATGTTTGGAAGTGTGTTTGATACAGTATTTATTGTAATATTAATTGGCTATTGCAGGCCACACTATCATCGTACATGTTCAAACTTGACTCCTGTTCCTACTTTTCCTTGAGCTGTAAAACTTCATCCTACTCAAGATTATCCCCCCTGCTTCTCTCTTATCTTTTACAACTTTGGGAAATTTTTAGAACTTTTGAAAAATTTTAGAAATTCTAATTAAGTCTCAAAGTTTTCTTTTATATTTTTAAGTAGATCCCTTAAAGTTTTCCAAGTCTCATGTCAAAATGTGGGCAATTTTTTGAGAAAAAAAATCTTAAAACTCCATTGCCAAGAACCAAGGCTGGACTGCACATGCTGGTGTAATATATGCGTCATTGAGGGTTGTGGACTGTTGGGTGCCATATTGCCTGGAATTTTAAATGTAAGTTGATCGTATGTTGGCCGTTTCTGACAGTCGGTGAGTGAATGGCTAAAAATCATACATTTTTGTTCCCTTTGCTGGCCATTTGCCCAAAGTGTTGCGGCCGAGTTTATCCTCCAACTAAACTTATTTGATTAGCTGACACTAATTTGACTGTTTAATGTTTCATGCAAAGGTTTATCTTTTAGTGTGAAATAGATAGTATTTAGTAATTAATGGTAAATTCCGTTTAACAGCACCAATTAGAAATTACTATAATTCCAACACTGTTTATAAAAAAATAATTTATTAAAAGAAAATCTGACTAGTTTAAAAATAAATAACTAAATAGAAATAAGCATGAATGCATGCATGCATCAAACTCTTCGTTTTTACACTTTAGTAGATACTATTGCTGACATGATCTTACCCTGATTTTATTTTATTCATTTTTAATCTTCTTTTGTCAGAATGGATAAGTTTTGTCCTTAAAACTGCAGTTTTGCCAAAAACCCAAAAGGACTATTTCCATAATTTCCGTTATGCTAAGAAGATTCGATCTTCCCTAATTAAGTCAAGTAATTGACTTTACACTCGGGATTTAATCGTAATCGTCGTTTTAGTTAGAAACATTATTCTCCCCATTGCTAATTCTTTATCATAACTTCTTTTTACCATTACAAATGGGGCTGAGTAAAAAAAATTCATAACATCAATCCAAACTAGGGGTGTTTATTGAGTTTAGCAGTTCATAAATAACTCGAGTTCGACTCGGTCTAAACTCGATCAGCGCTCAACTCGAGTTAATTCGATAAGTTTGTGAGCAACTTGTTATTATTTAATATATTCTTGGCTTATATATCATATTAGTACCTAAAGTATACCAACCTTTTCATTTTGGTGCCTAAAGTATTTTTGGTCAAAATAAGTACATAAAGTATACTTTTTGGTTAAATTAGATACCTAAAGTATAATTTTTGGTCAAAATAGGTACTTAAAGTATACATATTTTTTATATAGGTTCCTAAAATGTCATGTGACATTAATTAAAAGGATTATTATCCTATACACCAGCAGTGAAAACTTTTTGTTTCCACAAGTACCTCAATTATAGGGTTTAGGATTTTAGTTTAGGGTTTAGATTTTAAGGATTTTTAGTGTAGGGGTTTAAAATTTAGGGTTTATGGTTAGAATTTAGGGTTTAGGGTAATATGGCTAGGGATTTAGGTTTTAATCTATAAACCCTGAATTTTAACCCTAAACCCAAAAATTCTATCAACAACCCCTAAGTTCAAAACTATTACACTTAAACCCCTAAACTTTAAACCATAAATAGAGTATCTAACCCCTAAAACTAAGGCGCTTGTGTAAAAAAAGTTTTCATAAGCGCTTGTGTATAGAATACTTACCCTAATTAAAAAATACATTATGTGCCTATTTTAGCGAAAAAATATGCTTTAGGTCCTTATTTTGACCAAAAAATATACTTTAGGTACTTACTCTGACGAAAAAATACTTCAGGTACCTATTTTGACCAAAAATTATACTTTAGGTACCTAGTTTAACAAAAAAGTATACTTTAAGTACTTATTTTGACCAAAAATACTTTAGGTGCCAAAATAAAAAGGTTGGTATACTTTAGGTACTAATATGATATATAAGCTTATATTCTTCTATGATTTTTTGATGGCTACCTTAAAAAATGATGCTCTAAGAAGTTTAAATACTAGTTAAAAACTTCAAAAAAAGTTCAGTGAATTGCTAGGTAATTTACCTATAAAATTTTGGTTTTAAATTTCTAAAACATTTTGTATTTACCAAGAATTAAAAAAAATAATTTGTATTAATAAAAAATTAAATTATAATAACGAGTCTTTCCTTTTTTATGGGTAAACTACTGCAATGGTCACTTATGTTTTAGCTCAGTACAGTTTTGGTCACCGATTTTCAAATTTGACCAATAAGGTCACTTACGTTTTCCATCTGCAAACTTCTGGTCACTCGAACGCTAATTTCTATTAAGTGCCGTTAAATGAGTGAGTGGTTGTTAAGGAAATTTTATATAATTACACATTGAGTCCCTACTAGTTACCTATTTTATCAATTTGATCCTAATTTTAATTTAATTTAATTAATTAATCACTCAATTAGGTGCTGACACGTGTCACCACCTGATTGGAAGAGGATATCGAACCCAGGTTCCCCTAGGTGTAAGTGGCGTGAGTTTTCCACTGAACCACGTGGTCATTTGTGATATAAAGTACAAAATACAATATATATTTTAGTTTGTTGAAATAAAATAAATATTGATTAAGGGGACTCAAACATAACATACTTGAGACGCATAAAAGCATTTAAACCACTGTATAAATATAATAATTAAATTAAAGTTGACAACATTATATATATATATATATTAAGAATAAAAATTATATTCGAGTTGATATAATAGGTAACTAACATAGACCAAATGTGTAATTATATAAAATTTCCTTTAACAGTCGCGTCATCCATTTAACGACACTTAACTTCGAGTGGCCAGAAGTTTACAAATAAGAAACGTAAGTGACCTTATCAGTCGAATTTGAATATCGGTGTCCAAAACTGTACTAGGCGAAAACATAAGTGACTTTTACAGTAGCTTACCCTTCTTTTATTATTTATTTATGTATAAAAGTAGAAAAAGGGGAAAAGTCTTCAGTTTCCACTTCCCATATAAAAGTACAATTGAAAGTTAAAACTCCGAAATTCCTAAGGAATTTTCTCATTTGTTGTTCATCGAAGATTGTTGAGAAATTAAAAAGAGTCTCACACCCGAATATCGACTTTGTCTCTAACTCGAACATAACAAGTTCGTTTATTTATCTCCTCAGATCTCACATTTTTCTGAATTTCTATGTTTATATTAAGTTCTAATAGTATCACTAGGTTTAACCTATATTTAAAAAAAACAAGGTAAATTTTTTTTACGAACAACGAATTGAGTCAATCAACGAAATTTTTTAACGAGCACGAGTCGAGTAAAATTTTTATTGAACTTAACGAGCAACGAGTTGAGTAACAAGATTTCTAACGAGCACTACTCAACTCACGATCGACTCGTTCGATAAGCACCACAAATCCAAATTATACATTTAAATTCATAAATTTTGGAATTTGTAGATTTCGAAATTATATATATATATTTATTTAATTTAAAATTAATTTTATTTTTTATAATGTTAGTACATTTTCCAAATCTTTTTAATGGATATTTCTAAAAACAATAATTTTAAAATCAAATAAAAATCAACCAATAATTTTTATATAAAATATTAAAATATTAATTTTATATTATAAAAAATCAAATTAATTATACATTTTTAAAAAATATATATAATTTGTTTCACTTCGGTGAAAAAAAATTCAAACGAGCTGATCCCAACACAACTTCAAAATGTATGGTTCGTGAATATTTTAACTTGCAGAAATTTCTCAAATAAAATAAAAAGAGCATAATATAAAGTATTTAATAAGAGGCAAAATGACAAAAATTCCCCTCAATATTTGCATGTTTTATTATTTGTCCCCCTATTTTTTTTTAGAGCAAACAATCACAACGTTTCAATTTAGTCTAAATATGCCAAAGTTGGATGGAAATCGTTAGTCAACTAACGGTCAGCGGCTGATGTTGACTGGACTTGCCACGTGTTAAGTTCTACTGACGTGTCAACATCATATTCGCCATGTGTCATCATTAGGTTCGACCACTTGTCAACGGTTGATTTTAACGTCGGCAGCTCTTAACACGTGGCAAGTTCAGTCAATCAGTCGTTGACCGTTAGTTGACTAACTGTTTTCATCCAATTGAGGCTTATTTAGACCAAATTGAAACGTTGAGGTTGTTTGCTCCAAAAAAATAGGTAGTCAAATGACAAAATATGCAAACATTGGAGGCATCTTTTGTCATTTTACCTTAATAAAACATGAAAACCTTTGATGATAGGTGATCATGAGTCCTCACGCGAATAGAGAAAATTAAATTGAGACGGTCACTTTTAAATTAATCGATCAATAATTCGAATATCGATGATTAAAACATAAAAATATCGGATGATCGGTGATCCCATAGTATTCGACCTTCCACCCCAAAATTTGGCGCCAAAATCCAAGTCAATCCCAAACCCTAATATTAAATTATATAAGTAATTTTTAACGATGACTGCCCGCGGTCAGCTATTTTCACGGGCAACTTATAGAAGTCGACTCGTAGTTGTTTTTGCCGTCAGTCGCTCCTTTTGTTCAATTTAAAAAAGAATAGTTATAGAAGGGGGTTTGGTTATGTCCAGTGACGAGTTTCCTCGGGATCCTTTTCTCTCTCCCGACTTCCCTGATCGGTATAAACACAACATTCAACCTCTCCCCCCATTAATTCCTCCCTCTGCTTATTTAAACCACCACCCCTTTTGCTCTTCCCTTTCATTTCCTTTCCACGACTTTCCTTCTCCTTTCCTGCTGATTCCCTCCACAAAAAGGAAAAGAAGAAAAAGTCCCATCTTTATTCCCTTATTCCATTACCACCTTCAGTATTTATACCCGTCTTAAAGTTGCAACTTTTGGTTTGGATATGGGGGTTTCAGGGAAGCCTCAAGTTGTAGATGGAAGAGGAGGCGGAGGAGGCATAGAATCCGATGGCAAAAAATGGGTCATCGCCGGCATCTCTTTACGAGCTCCGTTGAAGCCTATTTACACAAACCCAGTGGATGATCACAAAGATAAAGAAGACGAAGAATCGTGCTTGACCACTCCGACCGGACAGGAAGCCAGAATTCCGACGTTGTCCACTTGCCCGCCTGCTCCGATGAAGAGGAAGCCTTCTTTGAAGTGTAATTATGGAAGTGTTAGAGACTTCTTTACTCCACCGGATTTGGAGACTGTCTTCATACGCCATGTTTAAAAAGCTCTACCTCCTTTTTTGTTTCTATTTTAGGGTATTTTCATGGTAGCTAGCGATCACTTGAAGTTTACGTACAGATGAATTCTTAAATAAATAACATGTCGAAATTTAACCTCTTTTGGAGTTCGTTTTTAGCTTTCCTTTTTCACCTTTGAAGTTTCCATATATGCAGTGGTAACTATTTTTTCTAGCTTGTGTTAAATCTATTAGACTCACCGGGTTTAATTTTTCATTTCCCAGTTTATTTTATCTATTGCTGCTGTTGTTTTTGTTTGAAATCGGTTCATGTTCATGATGCGAGACATCTACGATCTATCAAAACAGGGACATGCATAGTATTTTAGGTAAAAAAAATAATAGACGAAAATAAAATTTTAATAAAAATATATAAAAATTTTAAAACATACATGAATTTCAAATTTAGTGATCACTCCCAGCCCCCTTTAGTCCATCCATGTATCAAGGGGTAAAAAGCTTTAAAATTTGTCTTTGTATTAATAAGAAAAATGGCAAGTCCCCTTTCCAAAGGGTAAAGAAGAAGCTTGCATGGATGTTTCAATATACCAGCTGATTGATTGAGACAAATCCCCACAAAACGCTTAGCATAAAAGACCCACTGTGGGGAGTCACTGTCATGTCCATTTTATGATTTATTATTTTAATAATATCATCTTTAATATTTGAACTTAATTTTCTGATAAGAAGTCCACATCGGACTCTTATGATAGTGGGAAGGTTCTTTCTAATGCTCTTCACCTTTACGTGATATAACTCAATCTCCCACCCTCCAGAAAAGGACAAAACACATGTGGTAAGACTAAGACCTGGATAAGAATCCTATGCAAGGGTTTGAATGGACCTTGTCCAAACTCTTTCAACACCCATCCATGTTCTGCAACACCAATAATTGACAATATCACTTGCATTTCTCTCTCAAAGTGACTTTATACTTTAGGATAATCAAAGTGGAATGTTTATTAAGGAAAAGGGGTTAATCCATTTGTTTAAAGCTGAAGAATGTGCAGGCACAGTGTTAAGAAAGTGACAAGGGGGACTTAACCTAATCTGGGGTTTTCATTTTATATAATCTTAAAAATAGCTTTATCGGGATCAGAGCTTTGAGATTGAAGCAATCATGTTTCAACACGTTCAACAATTACTTAGTGGTGTTATTGGAGACCCACATGGGATGTGGGTGGCTAATTTGCCATTCAATGTTAACAAGCTTTTATTTTAAGTAATACTACATTCTTCTTGAGTCTGTTTTTCACTCGTACCATTGGAGGAGACAAGGGAACAATGGGGTAAATCATGTAAGAATATGCTGAGAATTAAGATGGTTAAATGAATTACTATATGATAAAAAATAAAGGAATCACTTATGTATGCAGGGGTTAGCATTTGATTGATTTGAGTTAAAATGTTTGAGGTTGTCAAGTTGACAAATCTTATTTTATAACTTAAAATTTATTTAAAATTTTTAAGTCGAGCTAGGTTTTTCTTCAAATTTAATTGTAAACATTTATAGTGTTATGATAAAATATAAATCTCCTACCCCTTTTCGGTGCCCCTTTCTATGTCTTAACTAAAAAAATTAAGTTTGGAGTTTATGGTTAAAGTTTGATGTTAGGGTTTAGGGAATTAGGGGTAGGGTGTAATTTTTAGAGTTTAGGGTTTATGGTTTAAGATTTAGAATTTAGCGTTAGGGTTTAAAATTTATTTCTTTTAGTGTTTGGCATAGAATTTTTTCTGTTAGGATGCTAATTAGTTCTAATTTAAACGGCTTTCTATAACAATATACAATAGACACTGATTTTTTTTTCAATGTTATATATGTATATATAGATTAATACACAATTGTGGCACTCGTCTCAAACTTAAAAACTAATCTAATAATTATTAAAAATTTAAATTTTAAATTATTTAAAGTTTTATTTTATAACTCAAACAAGTCGAATTTTTATATCTATTCCTTTTTGATGAACAGCCTTGGATCTGCCATATGCCAATGCCACCTAGTTAGAGCTATACACAGTAGGGTTACTGAAATCTTCAGTGTATACATCACGTGATATCCACCACAACTTGCTGCAGATCATATCCGAATTCAATTCCTCTTTGGCACTTCAAATTGTTTACAGGTTTTACACAAGAAGCGGCCGTTTCCAAAGCCTCCATAAATACTGAAAAAAAGGATTAAAATATTGGTGGAGAGCTGTAAAAAAACCCTGCTCTCTTTCAAAATAAAAGATGACAACACTTGTGGAAAGACGTGGTTTAAATGAATGGTTGTCAGAAGGGTTCTTTTCTGGAAGGGTCTGGATTTGGTCGCAAATTGATAGGAAGAGCTTGTAATATTATAACTCTGTCGTTTTCCCATGGCAAAACCAGTGTGGTTTGTTTAGGTTTGCGGGGGCATGCAACGTCGTGGTGATGATATGTGTTGACATTGGTGTGTAGTTAAAAGTTTATCGTTTTTTATTTTATTTTTGGATAATATATTTTATTTAATCACCAATATCTAACTTATTGGTCGACTAATCCAAATCGAATTTTACAAAGATCCAATATAGGAGCGTCCCTCATAACTAAACTGAAATTTACAACGACAGTGCATCAAATATTTTTCTTTTCTTTTTTTGTTTTTTTAAATATACTAGTGTGATTATATGGTAGCATATATTCATACTTTTTCTTGATCATTTGATAACGCACACACACCTTATACACAGATGTTCAAACTTGTTGAGTTCCTTTCTTTTTATGTTTTTTTTTACAATTCTATCTAATCTTAATCCTACCTAGAGGGGAGGGGGAGGAGACTCTAGGGGAAGAAAAGGGTGTTCTTAGTGGGTCTAGAACTCATGATCTAAGGGAAACGTGAGAACAAAGATGAGCAGTTTGGTCAACCGACTAAATATATTTGCTCTATTTCTTTTTATATTTGTTTTATATTAGTGTTGTTTCTTTTAATAATATGATATTTAAAGTTTGAACATGAATTTTTTGTATAAGAATATAACCTGTCTTATCGCTACATTTTACATCTATTAGTAATATTAAAATTTTGATTTAAAATATTTAAATTTTGTACTTATTAATACAAGACATTATAAATCAAAACAAACCAAATGAACTGAAATTAAAAATCTGACACGACTAAAAGAGAAGTGTTATAATTAAGACGAAATTTAAGCATGGAAAAGCCTGGGGACATGAGCAATGGAGCAAGAAATAATTGGAGAAGAGGTACTTGGTACGTAGTAGCAGGGAAAGAAGAATAAGGAGCATATGATATAAGGTAGAGTGAAGTGAAGACGTGTGGGGCCTGTTGACTGATCTCTTATCAAACCATGACCCAACAAATCTTGCGGGATGTTTACGTAGCCAAACCATCATGTGGATGTAGAGACTTCAGTCTTACGTCTGAATTTCAAAAATTAATATCGAGTGAGTAAATACATTTGATCAGTTGGTCAAATTGTTTATCTTTTTTTTTTCATATTTGTTTAGGCTTTTGGTTCTAAACCTATTAAGAGCACTCATTCTTATACTTGGAATCTCTTTTTCCCTCCCCTCTACGTAGAACTAAAATTTACCCCAAAAATTTTAATATTGATCGAGTATTACATCTATTCATTATAAGATAAGTTTTTATATACATACTATTAGAATTCGTATATAATATTTTATCTCATTTTATTTGATGCATAGATGATATTCTTTTCACAAGCAATCTTAATCCACCACCATATCTATTATTTATTAATTAAAACAAATTATGGAGAGAAAAACTCCATCACAAATTGCATTTTTACATTGACAATGAATAATATTTCATTATAATTAATTGTAAACTATATCGGATTTCACTGAATTTTAAGTTTAGAATTGATAACTACTGAATTAAATATAGATACTATTTTAGCACCAAATTTTAGTTTAAGATTCAATTATACCTTTGGGCAATGACGTGGAGAGATTTTTAGTTTAGGATTCGATTGATAACTAAAAAAATCACAAAAAGTAAATATCATTATTGTTTTTATTCGGATTTTAGTTATGGTTTGAAGTTTTTTTATTGTAAACATTTAATATCAAAATAGATATATATATTTTTATTGTGTTAAAAAAATTTGAATAGTTTTTCTTTACACTAATTATATGAAACAAAAGTACATCGTTTCTTTGGATAGATTTTTCATTTTAATTGATGGGTACTCAATTTCCCTTACTTTCTCTTCAAAGCTTCGATTTTCATTTACCACAATTTGGAGAAATCAGGGAAAAAGTAAATAAAATTTTGAAGATATGAAATCAATTTATCCTCTTTTATAGTTATTTTTCGGTATTTTTAATACAGTCGTACAATTATTTATTCTATTTTTACTCGTTAAAACTCACACACATCTTAAAAAATTGTTCGAATTTAAGTTTTCTAAAAAAATATATCCGCTTTTCATTGAGACAATTTCTTGATTTCTTTTATAACTTCTTTTATGAAATAATCATAATCGTAAAAATACATTAAAACAATTCATTTCCTTTCCACTATTTTACCAATTACCTTTTACATTGAATACAATTCAAATGTGTTTCTTGTAAATTGCATATTACATTAAATATAAGGATTTTTTATTTTATATATCTATTTTATGGTATAAAATTTATGATTTTATTTTTTAATTAAGTTACTTGGAGAATTTGAACTTAAATTTCCCAATTACATTACATATACACTCTAACGTATTTGTTAAAACAAAGATGTGCCTTTTGGGGCCAGAAGCCGCTCAAGTGGTATGGGCTTTGACTAATTTTGGAATCTGCTTTAGAAATCTACAATCATCTTTACCAATTACCAATTATATTGGTTATCCAAACTCAAATGTTAAAAATACACATCTAAATGTATGTTAAAAAGTTTGTTAAAAATACCACCGAGGTTGGTTCAAGTGATAAGTATATTAGTATCGTTTAAGCATATCTGAAGTTCAAGACTTTGTGTATGCAAAAAAATCTTTGTAGTAAAACTCGCCTACCAAAGCTAGAAATGCTATACGGGTCAATCTTAATTAGTTAGGACAAAGCCTGGAGAGCCGGAGCGACAACCAAAAAAATGTTCGTTAAAAATACACATGTTAAATGTATGGAATTTCAGCTTTATCGGATACAATTACAGAAGGGGAAAAGAAATAGGGATGTGAATTACATTGTTGATGAAGTAAAAAGTAAAAACCCACTACAAATGCAGTTGAAAAGAAAAATGAAGGAGCAATGAGGAAGGACTTTCTCCATATCCACCACAATGTTCTAAGTATAGTCTCACATTGTCAGTAAAAAGACTGTGTCACATTCTGTAGAGCATCAATCTCACAGAAGCAACTATAGGAAATATTCAATTTCCATATAACAAAATTGGAAATATTCACAAGCATTTTTATGTCCACTAAAAAAGCATTAAAGCATCCAAGTATTTTTTTAACAATGTATAATTTACTTATGCAGGAACCTGTCAACTTTGATGAAACTCTTCTTTTTTGATTTTCTAACTGACCCAAATGTGTATGTTTTGTGTTTTCCCCTTCAGCTTGCCTTCAAGCCAACCTGAAAAACAGAAAAATAACTTGAAAATTTTGGGTGCACATTCAAGTTGCATACAATTGCCTCTGCGGATGGGCTCCGGTGTGATAAAGGTTGAGTTGATATATGGCCATTGACACCAGTTCCTTCAAATCAGGATGATGTGCAACCACCGATCGGTCTGCCCCCTCGAGGGCATTCAAAACCCTAGCTTGTTCCAAAGCCTCGTTATCACCCGCATGTATGGCGAGGTAGCAGAGGAGTACTACCCCGTGCAGTTGTGCCCTGTCACCGCACCTAATCAATCTCATCAAACGTGGAACACCATTGAACTCAATTATCGACTTTGAATGATCCATACAGAGAAAATTATCTGGACATGCAAACTTCTGCAATGCAATGGCAGCTTCCACTGCAACTTCTTGATCATTATTATCAAGCTGTTTCACCAAAGGACCGATCACTCGGGTCTCCCTAGCTGGGAAAGTCCTTGCCAATGAACCAACTGATCTAATAGCAGGAACTTGCAATGTACGGCTATCCAATTCCTTGATCACCCTCAAAAGCTGATCGATAACAGCCCTAGCAGCGGGTGAATTCGTCTTGAAAGCTGCACGTCTAAGATCGGAATTGGATTCTGCAGCAGCTGTAATCTCCATTATTGCCATCAGACAATTATATTGCAATTCACCTTCTTCTGTCTCCACCAACTTAGCCAAGCAAAGCAATCCTTTTGTCTCGGTTATCCTCCTACTATTCGAAACACTCCCTTTAGCAAGCAACCATAAAGCTTCAGCACAAATAATTTTCAACTGAATTTTAACTTCAGGCTTCTCATTTTCCCTTTCTTTCCTATGATTTCCTCCCCTACTACTCCCTTCCATATGTAGATTCGAGTACGAATTTGAATGCGGTCTATAACTATAATTCCTTGAATTTGATCCAGTTGAAGAAAATTTCTCCAATTCTTTATTTACAACTATAGAATGAATGCTTTGCTTACTCAACTGTGCTTTAGAATCTTCCACAAATGTCTCAAACGACAATAGAGTCACCAACGGCCTAATTACATTCTCTCTGGCGAAATCCTCCTGAGCCAGCTGATCATGCTCCGCCATTGTCGCCACCAGTTTCGCTACCGGAATTTGAACCTTCATCGGAGAATCTCCCAACACTTGAACCACAACTGGAACCCCCATTTCATCAACAATACTCCTTACTCTTTCCTGCTCGTTCGCTAAAACAAAAAGCACATTAGCCGCTGCGATTTGGGCTTCGGGTGAGGAGCTTTCTTTAAGAAGTTTTAACAAAGGAGGGATGCCGCCTTCTTCGACGGTTATCTTTTTGTTTCGGTCGTTGTCTCGAGCGAGGGAAGCGAGGTTATTAGCGGCTTCGATTCGATCGGTCAATTGCCCCATTTGAACGGTGGCGATGTAAGACCAAACCCATGAGATAATCGGGTCGTTGCTGGCGATTGGAGGGAGGGAAAGGAAGATTCCGCTGGCAGTCCCATTGTTCTCGGTGTCGAGGACTCCCATAAGCCACTTCATGTCGCCGATGGAAGATTCTAGAAGGTTTGACACTTTGCGGAAATCGGTGGCGCTCGTGATCCTCACGACCCGGCGCAAGATGCTCTGGCGCTTGCACTTTCGGACTAACGTGAGGGCTCGCTCTAGATTCTTCGAAACCTCGGAGACGACCCGGCGAATCGGGCGTTCGTAGAGGGATTGAACCGAGGTGGTGGACCGGACTAGGGTTCGAAGCATTTGGGAAAGCCGATCTACCTGCTTCCCGACCTCCGCACAATCGACTTTAAACGACTCGGCCTCCTCCGCCGCCGCGCGAACCCGTTCGGCTAGCAAAATCGGATACGACAGCTCATCCTCGATTCTCTTTTCCTCCGCCGATCCCATCATCAACTCAACCGGATTGGGAAAAAAAAGTCCAGAATTTGGCAAATCAATCCACTGAACTGCAACAGACGTTTCTTTAACAAGTCCTTACTCTTCTGGGTAATTGTGCTGCTTTACTATATACTACTATTAGTAGTGGAATCCCACTTTCGACGTAGCGCGTGAGATAGAATTCACGATAATAAATAAATACTAATAACAAACAACAACAAATTAAAATGAAACAAGTAAAGAGACGATGGGTCAATTTATAAGTACAACTTTTTTCCTGGGTTTGATTTTGCTTGTAAAGTAACAGTTGATTACGACATAATTGAACAATTAGAAGGTGGAAAGGGAAGCTTATGCCTTGAATTAATCTCTCTATTTAATACTTATTAATTATTAAACAACAAAAAATAATATGATTAACGCGATTGAAGAGAACAACTGAAAGAAGCTTAGCTTAAATGCTTAATGGTTGAGCCGATGATGTTGTAAAAGGACAGAATAATGGGAATTTTTGAATGGTGAAGAAGAATCCTGGATTGTCGACCACCCAAATTTAGAAGCAAAAGGCCCAACCCTTTTCCCCTCAATATTTTTAAGTATTTAATTGATTATAATTAACTGAAAACTTTACTTCTTTGACAAAGCAGCAATCAAAATCTTTTGGTGCAATTAAATATAATGACGGACACCAAATGTTTTTTTTTTCAGTCATTCGTTAATTTTTCTGGTCATTTATTCGTTAATTTTTAACGTTATCTATTTAGAGACGAATAAAAAATCTTTTTTAAGATTCAAACAGTAAAATTTTTTATCGGTTCGAGAAAAATAATATACTAAAAATGACGACGGAAAGAGAGATCAAAGAGAGAAAAACAAAAAAGTACTTATTCGATTCATGGACTTTAGAACATTTTTCGATAAAATGAAGATCAGACTCAGGAGTTGAGACGAAGTGACTGGTGAAATTTAAGACATCACGATCACCTTCTAAGACTGTCGACATTGGCATTCGACTTCAGTGAATGGTGGACTGCGTTCACGTCATAATGACATCAAAATATTAACGAACGAATGATTTTTGGGTAATATAATTAAATTAATAAATATTTTAATATATTTATTTTATTTTAAAATTTAAATATAAATAAAGAAAATGATGTGGCTTATGATTGGTCAAAACAAATTTTTTTAACGGTGTTAGCTTTTGGGGTTATAAGAGTAACGGAGAAGCTTTTTGGGGTTATAAGAGTAACGGAGAAAAGTTTAGGAGACAAAAGTGGGCAAAACGTAGTTTAAGGGGCAAGTTGGGAAAATAAGTAAAATTTAGGCGGAAAATTGTGGATTAAGCCTTTGTATTAGTATGCATTGGTCTGTGTGTTGTACATCACTTTGCGGTATAAAATATTTACATTAATAAATTTTGTTTTACAAAAAACCAAATTAAAAGGAGCTTTAATATCTTAATAGAAATCATGTAATTTTTTTGTGCTAATATCTATGTCTCAATATTAAAAAATAAGATTTAAAATTGAGTTTAAGGTGTAGCTTTTAATATTTAGGGTTGTGTAGATTTTAATTTTTAGGGTTTAAAGTTTATAATTCAAAAATTAGAATTAGAGTGTATTGTTTAGTTTTATAGTATTGAAGCATAGATAAGGACATAAAAGGACGATTTTTGTTCTTAATATCTTGCCCCTTCTATCTGGACAAAAATCCTCTGCCCCTTTCTATGCCTCAATACTAAAAAATTCTAAGCCTTAACCTTAAATTCTAGATCTTACACCAATAACCCTAAAAAATACAATATACTCCAAATTTCCTAAACACTAACCTAAACCTTAAACTTTATTTCTTTTAGTGTATGGCATATATAAGGGCACCGAAAATGGGTAGAAGATTTTTATTCCTTCTATCTCACTAGGTTAACATAAGTCAAATAATTTGTCCACTTTGTACTAAGGGTGTGCATAATTAATCGTAACTGTTAATTGATATAACCATTACATTTTACAGGTTATTTAACCGAACCGTTGAGGCTCAACGGTTTTGGTTAACTGAACCACTAAAAATGATGGCTAATGGTTACAGTTACGGTTACGATTTTTGACAAATGGTTAACCTATATGTTAACTATTATTAAATTATTTATATATATTTTTAAAATAATATACATTCAACTACAAGTTCAGATCACACGCCCCTTTTTTAATTTCTAAACCCTATTTTGTAATCTAGTTCATAATTATTTTTTATCTTCAATTTGTTAGTATTGCATTATATTTCTTATACGGACTTGTTTCGTGTTTTGAAATATAGGAATGAAAGATTTGACACTCAATAAACAAATAATTATAATTGATGAGTCATATTTCATTTTAGATGAAGTCGGTGAAAACCTTGGGTGATTTGATCATGGGGTTAACTTTTGTAGCTTGTGATACTAACTCATAGAAGTTCCATTTACCTTATGTTTATTTTATGTTCATTAAAAACTTGTCTTTAAAACTTTGATGGTGTATTTTTATGTCCTGAACTTTAATGGTGTATTATTATGTGCTGAACATTGTTAAAATTTGAAACTTTAAACTAAGTATGAAGTTTATGTATTTTGTGTTGTGTTGGAACGTTGTAGTACGTAGGTAAGTATGATTTTAGTGTTTGACATCTATATTTAAGCATTTTTATGAACATTTAAATATAATATTTATCGAAAAGATAGTTTTATCAGCAAACATATGAAAGAAATTGTAATAAGTTATAGGTTAACTTGTAATATCGTCGGTCAACCATGTCTTAACAATTAACCGATTCTTATATGTTAGATTACAATTAGCTAAATTCAATAATCGCTATAACATAACTGACCGTTAATGCTAAATAGTACGGTTAATCGATCATGAATACCCTTACTTTGTACGGGAACATACGTTCTTGGTTTAATAATAAAACTATTTGTTGGATAAAAATCATTTGCCCTTTTTTTGTGCCCTATCTCCTCCCAACACTAAGAATCAAATTCTAAGTACTAACTCTAAACCTTAAACCCTAAACCTAAAAAATACACCCTAACCAAAAATTTATAAACTATAATC
Source organism: Hibiscus mutabilis (assembly GCA_019671005.1). Taxonomy (NCBI): domain Eukaryota; kingdom Viridiplantae; phylum Streptophyta; class Magnoliopsida; order Malvales; family Malvaceae; genus Hibiscus; species Hibiscus mutabilis. The sequence continues at coordinate 66,247,946 of CM033718.1, read as the reverse complement.
CTAAATCCTAACCTTAAAGTTTAACTCTAAACCCTAAACCTAAATTTTTAGTGTGGACATAAATAGAGACACCGAAAAAGAGCAGATAATTTCTATTCCTATTTGCTATGATATACAAATAATTCATGAAATTGTAGGACTGCTTGTAAACCAAAGGCAGCTGGTGGTCTAGGTGTGGTGGGGACTTTTTTTATCCAAAAATTTTGTTTGTTCGATATTATTTACGAATCTAACATCCAATAAATATTAATTTCCAATTTAACATCTATTTCTGGGACTCGCCTGATTAGTATGGTGAGTTGCATAAAATATTATTTTTTGAGTATCAGAACTGAATGAGTTTCATAAAATCCATTAAAATTAAAAACTAAGAGAACTCATCCCGCCAACCGGACGAGCTCCAAAAATGGATGTTAGACGTAAATTAATAATTTTTGGATGTCAGATTCGTAAACAATATTAAAAACTGAATGTTTTTTTATAAAAATGCTTGTGGTGGGCATTAGAGGCGGATGGTGTACTAGGGATGGAAATAGATTGGACTTAGATCGGACTTTATAAAATCCAAGTCCAATCCAATTAATAATCAGACCTAAAAAATTCAAGTCCGATCCAATAAAATATCTAAAATCTAAATCCAAATCCGAAAGTCTGAATCCAATTATTTTTTCTCCTTTTATAAATTAACATCTCAAACAGATATCTTTAAATAAAAAAATAATTTCCATCAAACAAATATATTTAAACTAATAGCACAAATAAATCTCAACAAGTATTACAATCTAATATAAAAAATTAAAGTAACAACTCCAACTTTAAAGATCCACATCTTCATCTAAAAATATTAATTGTATATAAACTTAATTATCAATTACTCTAATGATTAATCTCTAAGTTCTACGTCTTCATCCTCATAAATAGATCCACATTGAAGATCGTCGTCAATTGTAGTATCTAAAAAACAAATAATATTAAAAATAATAAAGTAATGAATAGTTCAAAACTACTAATTTATTAAATTTGAATATGATTACCTTTAAATTGAGTAAGCCTCCAACTTTGAAGACACATTAACGCTTTCGCGGTATCCGGATGAAGTCTACTATGGTGAGACCCACAACTCTACCACCCTTGCTAAATGCACTCTCTGAGGCTACAGTAGAAATTGGCACCGCAAGAAGTTCTCCAGCAATTTTGGAAAGGGTGAGAAACTTACTTAACTCGACATTCCACCAAGCTAAAAGATTAATTTTTTCATCATCTACAACAATCCGTTGCTCCTCCAAATATGTCTCTACCTCACACTTATGAGGTCTTTTCAATGGTTGTTGTAAAACATGTTTTTCCCAGAATCCCTCAACATCATCCGAATCAACTAATGATCTCTTACCATTATCATTTGCAAAAGATGATGGTGAAAGAAGAAAAGGTTCTCGATCAACCATTTTTTCCATAGTCATCAACCAATTCAACCAATACTTCTCTCACTCTATCACATTCGAATTCACCACCATCACCAAAGAGAATGCTAAAATACGAAGACACACACTCCAGTTTTCTCCTAGGATCCAAAATTGATGTCACAGATAATATCACATTGATAACTTCCCAATTCTTATCAAATTTCACAATCATGCTTGATGTCATCAACTCGATTACTTTATTTTCACAAGTCACCCATTTTCTTAATGCAAGTATAATTTTACAAGCTTTTTGAAAATACAAGTTTGCAATGGGGTAGTGTGTCCCTAAAAATGTTTTAGTTGTCCTCTTAAATAATGCCAACTTTTCACAAATATCACTTGCCATTTGTCACTCATCTTTAGTAGGCAATTTAAATTTATCTTTTTCTCTTGTTCCAACTTTTATGTCCAATCTAGTGAAAGCATCTTTGTACATAAGGGCAACTTGTAGCATGTCATAACATGAATTCCATATTGTCTTACAATCTAATGCTAACTTTCTAGTTAAAGGGATTTTTGACATAATTGCAAGCATCTTCAAATTTTTCGTACCTCTTTGGTGTTGATGTACAATAGGCAACTACATAATGAACTTTCTCAATTGCACCACTAATGATGTTCAGCCCATCATTCACAATTAGATTCAAAATGTGTATACAACACCTCATATGCCAATAACTATCATTCAAGATAAGTTTGCTAGGTGTAAGTTTCTCACATAAAACATCCATGACTGCATCATTGGATGTGCAATTATCAAAAGTGATAGTGGAAACCTTTTCATCCAAATTAAAACTCTTCAAACATTCAATCAATGCCTTACTAATTGCGTCTTTGTTGTGTGGGCATGGAACATACATAAACCTAACAAAGTTTTAAAAAATGCATGGAATTAGCTAAAGAAAAATACATAAATTCACACATTTAGAAATAATGAAAGCATTAAAAAATATTTTTTAAAGTTAAGAACAATATGTAAACATGCCTTATAAGACGATTTTGTAAAATCCAATCATCGTCAATGAAGTGTGCGTCACAGCCATGTAGCCTTTTCTTTGATTAGTACAAGTCCACATATCCATAGTAATAGCAATCTTACTATTATTTGTTGCCAATAGCTTCTTCAACTAAGCTCTTTCTTCCTTGAAATCTTTTAAGATGTCAGTTTTGATGGTATTTCTTGATACGACATGAAAATTGGGATTCAAACTTTTTGAATATCTTCTAAATTCAATGTGATCAACTATATTAAGAGGATATTCATGCAACACAATCATATTAGTCAACTCATTTCTTGCAACTTGTGGGTTGAACTCATTTTTTCCTATTTTCAACGTTGACTTCGCATCCTTATTGGCACTAGCTTGCAATAGTTGTTGCCTCACATCTAATGATTTCTTAAGTTTCATGCACCTTTTTAAATGTTCATTTAGATGTGAAGTATCGTTCGTGCTCTTACCCACAAACTTTTTCTTACAATCTTGGCAAACTGCTTTCATTTCACCATTTTTCATTACCCATTCAAAGTGCTTCCAATCTCGCAAAGTCAATCTTCTCTTACCACCACCAACCACGTAATCCTCATCATTTGCAGTTTGAACACATGTCTCTTTTTTGTTGATTCATCTCCTAAAAGAGAAGGAAAAGATACAAAAGGAGTAGAAGATTTTTCATTTTGCATTCCTATTAAGATTATAACAATAAAAACGAATGAATTATTCTTTTTTCATAGAAAATTTCAATTGAAAATACATAAAAATATAAAAGATCAAGAGTACATTAAACCAAAAATTTAATGTGAAAAAATATGTAACGTACCACTACTTTTAGGAGGAGCCATTGATGCTAAACAATAAAAGTTGTCTGCTAGATATATAAAACTCTCTAAACTATTTAGATGGTTTTTTCAAAAAGCATTAATTGATTGTTAGATCTCTTATGCCTTTATATAGCCTTTGTAATCTTAATTCAACTCATATTAGGATTTCAATATATATATATATATATAATCCCAATTCAACTTAATTAGGATTTCAATCTAAGAGTTTTAAATGTTTTTATTTGGATTCATATATGGACCGGACTTGGATCGGATATGGATTTGGATCGGATTCGGATCGGATCATTGCAATGTCCATATCCGATCCACCTCCTATTAGGACTCAGACCATTTTTTCGGATTTGGATCGAATTTTTTTCTTCGAATCGAATCAGATTCGGATTATATTGCCATCCTTATGGTGTATAGAGCCGGTGGGAGGTTTGGCACTCCCAATTTTTTGGAAAACTTGTATCATACCCTTGAAATATTTTTTTAAATTTCAATTAGCCCCCCTCAAAATTTATAAAAATTTCTCATAAAATTCTAAAAGTTTTCTATATTTTTAATTTTGCCCTCAAAATTGTTATAAAGTGTCATTAAATTTTCAAAAAATTTAATTAGACTCTCACATTTAAATATAAATTTACCACTAAATCTTTTATTTTTTTTTGAAAAATTTAGTCGAACTACTAAAATTTTAAAAAAATTAATTAAGCCTTCTCAAATTATAAGGTCAAGATTCGCTACCGGTAGACATTGATATGAAGAACAACGCCATGCTTGCCAAATGGATTTGGAGGTATGTTTCCGAATTCCGAGCCAACCTATCGTTAGCGCCGGGTTATCTCTGCTCTCAATTGGTGAAGATTCTGATTGGCGTTTTTACTGTTTTTGGGCATATCATCGTTAATTGATTTAGTTAATAGTTGGAGTGATTACGTGTCTCATTGATTATAATTATTAAATTGGTAGAAGGAGTTGTTTATGGCTGCTTCATGTTTTGTATGTCATAGCATCGTGTAATCTTTGTTTATACAATGACTCTGTAATTGTATCAACATATTATGTTGTGTTCAATTTTATTATAAACATCATAAACTGAGGTTCGGATTTCAAACCACATATAATATATAACTCTAAATTTTAAATTTTTAACATTTTTTGATGAAAGAGATTATTATCATAAACCTGGTTAAAAAAATTCTAAACTTAGATGGGGGAAATTACTAATGATAATAATTACATTAGAGCAAGGTAAACAAGAACAGCTACAGCAAAGACATACGGTCCCGAGCAGTAACCCTCATGAAACTATCTGATCAATGCTAAGTAAGGGATAACACCTCTGGTGGTAGTTGAACATGAAGATATTCTCCAACAGGACGCCCTCTAATCAGCTTGGCTAAATCATCTGCAATCATATTCACTACACGACTCACATGAAAAATCCCAACATCTCAATCCCTTACCAAAAGATCTTTCGTCCGCACCACGATGGCACTGGCAGACAAGACCATGAAAGCACCATGCAGAATTTGAACCATGATTGTGTTATTCACTTTTAATTCTAAACGCAGAAAATTCAACCGCCACGCATGAACTAGAGCATTATGAGTAGGATGTGAAAATATCCTTGAAAGATGCATTTGGTAGAGGACACGCCATTCGTTTACCTTTTCTCAGCGTTTCTGTCGCGTACACAAGATTTTCACATGCCGCGCTTTTCAGAATCTTGCTGACCTTCCCGAGTTCTCAAAGATTGTCCAAAACCCAAGTTTTGAAACAATGACCAAAACTGTCTATAATGACTAGACAAGACTTGTGTACAGAGTTTCTCTATATAAAAAGGAAAAATGCTTCTGTTGAAACATGCTTTCCATATGTTCAAAGATTGTCCCAGATCATTACATGAATATCGTGATTACTGCATAAGTGTTTTCTGATATTATGTGGAACAGTTATCTAATTTGCTGTTCGCTTTAATTCACGAATTGAGTATGGGATTATATTTCATTAGTTTTACCGTTTGTTGTTCTTTAGGGGTAGTCTTCTTTAGAACGCAATTTGAGATCATAATTCGTTATTATATTTTATTTGGTTCGCTTGTAAATTTTTAATAATTTATTTATATGTTCATTTATTTTTTCTTTTTTGCAAAACAATTATTATTACCCAAATGACTTTTAAATACCTCAACACATTTAATGATAGATAGCACTAATAAAAGGGCAAGAACCTTTCAGCTTCCTACTTTTCGATCTACTTTTTTCTATTGTCAGATCAATTTGATTCATATTATAAAATGGCACAAGGCGTACTAAAAGTCATTATCGAAATAGTGGATAGGTTAAAATTATATATTTAAAGTTAATTATAAAATAATTATTAAATTTATCTAAATAACAAAATTATTGTTGAAAGACTATGTATTTAAAGTTTATTTTTTATTCATCTTTTTAACAAAGAAGATAGGTTAAAATTTAGAGAAAAACTTCAATTCACAGGCTGTGTAAACTTCAATACAAAGAAGATAACTTTTTAATTTTAAGGGTTAAGAGTTTAGTATAGGGTTTATAATTTAGAGTTTAAAATTTAAAATTAATATTTAAAATTTAGGGTTTAAAATTTATGATTTAATTTTTTAAGGTTTAAGTTTAATGATTTGAGATTTGAATTTATAATATGAATATGTATGCTTGTGTAACACAATCTGTGTATAAAAATTAAATCCTAAAATTTATGAAAATAAAAGAGTTTGAATAGTTGATGCAAGGAGATAGAAGGATTATTGGGAAGAGATTTTGACATAAATAATGAGAGACACGTGACGCAAACGTGTTAAAAACTTTGCCCAGTAGTGGAGCCCACATATACTTTTGGGTTAAAAAAATTCCTTTTCTTCTTCATCTGTTCCCTTCTCCTCATCTTTTTCTTCAATAATTTTTTTTTCTGCAAGCTTCTTCGATACTTTTTGAAAGGGATTTTTGGAACGTTCATTTGTTCGTTCTAGTTCCTTAAACAAATTAGAACGAAAACGAACTGTGAATTGAAATGTATGAATACAAACAAAATTTATAAGGTTTTGAGCGAATTAAGTAACACTATATGGGACATTGAAGGTGGTTTGCAATTGCTGCAAGATGTCTCTAACATAGGATTGATCGAAGTTGCCTATCCCTTGGTTATATAAGACGGAATATCTATGCAAAGTGGTTAATCGTCGCGAGTGACATGATTAGTGGGGTCAAATTCATATGAAAAAATTTAACTTCTTGTATTTTTGTAATGAGTTTAGGATATATTTTAGTGGGTGAATTGCACCCTCAAAATATTACACACATCCCCCATGTCTACAATACCTTGGTCTTGCACTTGTTCTGTACAAGGAACCAAGAACTAGAGAGCTGCCGTATTAGGTCGATCTTTACCTATGATTTGTGGATAGAACCCTAAAAATCCAACCTTGAACATTTCAAACGCTAACCGATTTTTTTTTAACAAAACATCAACCCTAAAACTGAAATAAAATTAAAAGTGAAAGTGAAAACCCCCTAAAAGGTGCGTTTGATAGAACACAACTTTCATTTTCTCTTAGCATTTGTGTCACATAGGATAAACACATGTAGTGTCAAATACATCTTCTATAAAGTGAAGTTAACAGAATATGTCTTTACCTTTCATGTTACAAAAAAGTTTCGTTCTAATTTTTTTTGTTTGAGCTAAGATATTCACTGCTAGGTGTGACTAATCTACTCGCAGCGTGCTCTTACTAAGAGGTAAATAGTTGACCATAAAATGTACTCCATTTTTATTTGTAGAAATTGAACTCTTGACCTCATGATTAAGGAATGAGATGAGCAACTACGACACTAGATCTCATGGTTTTTAAAAAAAATCTTTAATTATATTATTTTAATAATTATTTTTAATTAAAATATTTTGATTAAAAGTACTTTTATTTTTCAAAACAGATATATTTAAATAAAAGGTCAATGAATTGAATTGAATCAAATCAAATCATATAATTTTTTAAAGAAATTATTTTTATTTATAGACAAGATTGAATTAATTGGTACTGTATTTATATATTAGATATAGCACACTTGTGTTGAATCATTTTATCTTTAATTAAAGAATCGTTTTCATGATCTGACTTTTTTTTTTTTAAAAATATATTATATAAAGATTACCAAAATCTTTTTAATGATGTAAGAGGTATGTTGGGACGGATATTATTTGTTAAAAATATATTTCAACAACTATATATTATAACCTTTCAATCAATCTTTTCTTCCTCTAAAAAAATCTTTTGATCTTATTTATGGTTCGCATCGATTCTCTAGGGAACGGATTTTCCAACTTTAATCAATAATTGAAAAATTAATCTTTATTTTAAACATAAAAAATTTATAATTTATAATCGATATCTATTATTTTATGAACTAACAAAGCACGAAATATTAATCATCCAACTTCCTGTCAAACAAATACAAATTTTATTACCCGGTGTATAAGTATTTTTGGAAATAGTACTCATATCATACAATCTGTCAATCTCCGCACAAAGCCCTCTTCTATTAAAACATATCGTCTTAGCCCTGTTGCCTTGAAAATAGTAATTGATTGCTTCTTGTCGTCTCCTATGGACGACGCTAAGCAAAGGCTTCTTTCACCTCCACTAGTCGGCGAGGACAGCCGCCACCAGGAGCAGATACTTTCTAAACCATTAAACAGATCCTCGTCGACCACCTTCACCGTCGGCAGTGAAGACATCCCACCGATCAACGGCGTCCGTGACTTCTTCAGAGAATACTTGGTTGAGTCCAAAAAGCTCTGGTTCCTTGCCGGCCCCGCCATCTTCACCTCCATCTGCCAATACTCCCTCGGAGCCATCACTCAAGTCTTTTCCGGCCAAGTTAGCACTCTGGCTCTCGCCGCCGTCTCCGTTGAGAACTCCGTCATCGCTGGTTTCTCCTTCGGTGCCATGGTAAGTCCGTGAATTAGATTTCCATTGTCAACAGTTTTGATTTAGTCAGTTATGTTAATACTTGATTAAACTCCATTAGCTTGGCATGGGAAGTGCACTCGAAACTCTATGCGGCCAAGCATTCGGCGCCGGGCAGCTCGATATGCTAGGCGTATACATGCAAAGATCATGGGTCATCCTCAACTCAACAGCTTTGTTCCTAAGCTTGTTATACATATTCGCGGCTCCGATTTTGAGGCTAATAGGCCAAACGGAGAGCATATCGAAGGCCGCCGGAATCTTCTCGATATGGATGATACCGCAGTTGTTTGCTTACGCGTTTAACTTTCCGACGGCGAAGTTCTTACAGGCGCAGAGCAAGATGATGGTGATGGCCGTGATTGCCGGTGTTGCGTTGGTTCTGCACGTTGTATTGAGCTGGCTCTTGATGTTAAAGCTGGGATGGGGCCTGGTGGGTGCAGCCATTGTTTTGAATACGTCGTGGATTTTCATAGATGTGGCTCAGTTTTTGTACATAATCAGCGGCACTTGTGGTCGGGCTTGGACCGGCTTCTCTTTGAAGGCATTTCAGCATTTATGGGGATTTGTTAGACTGTCTTTAGCTTCAGCAATAATGCTATGGTACGTCAATTCTAACACATGGGAATGGGGACGATGTCATAATCTAAGAAATCAAAGGACAAATTCATAAATAGCTCAAATTTAAAAAAAATATAAGAAATCAAAGGTAAAAAAAATTAGGAGACTAGAGACAATTGTTCCTCCCAGTCCATACAGCTTCGTCATTGTCCATAAGTATAAATTTTATTATCGACGTGATTTCTCAGGAATTTATTCTAATATTATACACGAATTTTGATTTAACATTTATTGGAAATATTCATTACGAATTTTGTAAACATGTACATTTATTTACTACAGCTTGGAGGTGTGGTATTTCATGGCACTGATATTGTTTGCTGGATACCTAAAGGACGCGGAGGTATCCGTGGGTGCTTTGTCTATCTGGTGAGTGATCTTTTCAACCATTGCTCGTTGATTGTCGTGTTTGTTTGTTTCATTACTGTTGTCTTTATTTTAGATATGAAAAAACTTTGATATACAAGCAGTGTAAATTTTAGTTTACACGTGCCTTTTAATTTTAAGGGTTAGGGTTTTAGTTTAGGGTTTAAGGTTTAGGTTGTAGGGTTTAGAATTTAAGGTTAGTGTTTAGAATTTAGGGTTTAGAATGTGGGGTTTAGCTTTTTAGGGTTAGGGTTAGAAATTTAGGTTTTTATAGTATAAATATACAGGCTTGTGTAAAATTAATTTTACACAGTCTGTGTATCAAAATTTTACCCTTTAAATATTATTATTCTTTTCCTATAGTTTTTACTTTTGAAACAAACAAGTGCCAAAACACGTGATTGATGATTACTAAGCACAAGTTTTCAGATTGATGGAGTCAGTCCTCATAATTTGCCAATACTATTTGAATTAATTTTTTATATATTTAAACTCGTAAGGATTGGATTTGAAGGCATGTTGATGTTTGCTACAATTTGGTAGCAAGTCAGAAGTGGCTTTGGACCATATTTGACGCACGCAGTTATGTCGTACGGACAACGACATAGGCACATGCACACACAAGCGTGTCACGTGAACTTTTCATCAGAAAATTCCTTTAAAATATGGGAGAAATATCAGGTTGTGAATTAACAATATGGTATTAGAATTATGAACTTTGGAATACTGAATTTTGCAGTATGAACATACTGGGATGGACAGTCATGGTATCAATCGGGATGAATGCAGCCATAAGGTAATACAGAAACTATAAGCATAGTAATCAATAATTATGGTAGAAATTAACCTTTATGAATGAATGAACGAACGAATGTCGCACAGCGTGAGGGTTTCGAATGAACTGGGAGCTGGACATCCAAGAACAGCCAAATTTTCATTGGTGGTGGCGGTGACATCTTCATTTATGATCGGTGTCCTAACCTCCATCGTTCTCATAATCTTTAGGAATGATTATCCTTACTTGTTTTCAAATGACCCACAAGTTCAAGATCTCGTTGTTGAGCTCACTCCACTCTTAGCCCTTTGTATCATCATCAATAATGTTCAACCCGTTCTCTCAGGTTTGAATTCGAATTCTAATATTTTTTTATTGTTATAGAAGAGGAAATTTAAACCCACTTTTTTTTTTTACCATTATTAATATTATATAGGAATGGCCATTGGAGCTGGATGGCAAACTGTCGTAGCCTACGTGAACATTGCATGTTACTATTTCTTTGGTATTCCTTTGGGTCTCATATTAGGCTTTACACTTCAAATGGGTGTTAAGGTATGTATTTTCTCTTGTCGTCTCGTTGTTATTAAAGTTGTAATTGAATTTAGTATTACAAGCATAATAATACCAATTCAATAAATAAAGAATATAATATAAAAAAACAAGATAGAGAAAGTACATAAATTCTACAATAAAGAACACCATTGGTCACTAAACTATTCATGTTTTCCTGTTTTGGTCATTTAACTATTATTTTTGGCAAAATCATCACTAACGTTATGTTGTTTTCCTATTTTGGTCACCCACCTTTAAAAAGCTCATGGAAAAACAATAGTTTGGTGGCTAAAACAGGAAAGAAGCAATAGGTTGGTGACCAAAACAGGAAAAAATGTATTGTTAGTGACGATTTTACCAAAAATAATAGTTTGGTGACCGAAATAGAAAAGTGAGAATAGCTTAATGACGAATGATGTTATTTACCCTAAATTCTATTCATATTTTAAGGCGTGCTTGAATAATCATTAAAACTCCTTTAGATCCTAACTAGACATATACCTACAATGTTCCATCACATGCACATGTGTTAATTGATAAAGTTTATAACTCTACATTCTAAGCACAACTAAAGTTCAATTGGTTCTTTTAATTTTATTCAACCTTTTGTTTCCAGGGAATTTGGTGTGGGATGTTATTAGGAACAGTCGTGCAAACGTGTGTACTATTTGGAATGATTTACAAAACCAACTGGAACAAAGAGGTAAGAAAAAATAAAATCGATCATTTTCTACTCAAATATTCATATAAAAGTACCAAATTGTAAAAGTTTTATCTAACTTGAATTATATATAAAAATATGTATAAATATTATTGCAGGCTTCAATTGCAGAGGAGAGGATAAAACAATGGGGAGGTGACATTGACACCAAAGAGAAGACTGTGTTACAAAATAATATTATTAACTGAAGAGAAGTTGATGATGTCCATTTTCGTGGTAATCTTTTCCACCAGCACCTGTAAGTGGATATTTGTTTATTATTATGATAATGGCATCAATTCGACCTCTTCAACAATATCCAGTGTCAACAACGTCGTTTGATTTAAGCGTGTCTACCGTAAAATTTTATTATATCAATTTATGTATAAAAAAATTATATTGTTAATATTTAATATATATGTGTTTACCTTTAAAAAAATTTATGAATCTGCCACTAGTTATTTCTTTTTTTTCTCTCATTTTGTGTTGTAATTTGTAATTTTATCTACTAAATTAATTGAATAAAAATCTTTTATCCTTTTTGGTATTCTTATTTATGTTCTACACTAAAAATTATGTTTAAGGTTAAGATTTAGAGAATTGGGGTAGGCCGGTAGGCCGGTATTTTTAAGGTGTAGAATTTAAGATTTAAAAATTAAAGTTAGAGCTTAGAATATATTTTTTTAGTGTTTTTTAGTGTTAAATTATAAAAAAAACACCGAAAATTGACAAAAGATTTTCATCCAAATTAATTAATCCACTTTATCTTTTAACATAGAGTAATGATGTTGATCAGTTTGATGACAAATATAAATCTCGTATTCATGTTTATAATCATGTTAAATTAATTTATTTTAAATCACGACTATTAAAGACGTTAACACAAGCAAAAACGACCTGGTCGCACAACTAAGAAGACGACAATGGAGGAGCCATCTGGCTTTTAACATCACTGGTTTGCTGTTGATTATTAGTCTTTTAGTTTGGTTTTTGTGGTCCAGGTTGTTTTGGCTTGAAAGGTTATGTTATGTTTCTTGTATGATGGGTTTTTGGTGTCACGGCTGTTGTGACTTTTATGTGTTTTAGGCTTCGTTTTAGTTGCGTTTAGCGATCTAAACGCATATTTACTTATTTTTTTGTTAAATAATTAACAGTTAACTTGTAAACGGGTGTTTATTAATTATTTTTAGCGTTTAAACAAACGTTTACTGGTAACTGAATTTTTAACTTTCGAAAATAATTGTTGTAGCCCTAACTAATGTTTAGTCACAATAATTACAAACGAAGCCTTAGTTTTATTTGCAATGTTACTGTTTTTTAGCTCTTTCATATCAATAAAATAAACTTAGCAAAAATAATTCCAGCAAGATCCTAAGGTTATTGGCAGAAGCAAAGAAAAGAAAAGAACCTTAGGGCCCAGAAACCATGTAAATGAAATTGAAAGCAGAGAAACCGGTGGGTGGCGGCCCCACGGCATTAAGGACAGCGGCACCACAGATAAAGAAAGAAAATTCTTTTTTAATTTAATTTAAAATAAATATAATTAAAGATTCACTTGATATAAATATAATATAAAAAATAATAAAATAAATAATTTTTATCAGTTTAGATTATAAATAATGTGACGAACCGAATTTATAATATAATTTTTCCATAAGAAAGCAGGGACGTGCAATTATTATAATTTCACTTTATCATACATCTAGGCATGTGTTGAATTAAATCGCAATGAAATTTATTATTATATATTGCGAGATGGTTCAAAAAGATTTAGATTTAAGAATTAATAATAAATTTTATATTTAAAAGATTAATAATATCTCTACACCATTTTTAAATTAATAATAAATAGTGTTATTAGTACGTATATTTTTTTTTCTCTATTTAAGTGTAAAAATTTCTTTTAGTGAAGCACGTGTTAGTATCTTCGTTATTTATCCAAAAAAAATTGCATGATTTCTGCAAAACTGAATCGTAAAGGACCAACAACAAACAACCAACCAACACAAAGTAAGCAAATGATTTCCTTTTCTCTCTTAATCTAAACAATATTTTTTCAATTACATCTGATAAAGTTCATATATATTTTTTCAATTACAACCCAAAACTATTGTGAATAAAAATCTTCTACTTCTAATTATGTTTCTTTTTTATATCTTGCACTAAAAATTACTACGGAATTAAATTTTATATCATAACCTTAAATTTTACGTCTTAAATTATAAACCTTACACTTTAAAAATACAGCCTATCTAATTTCATAAACTTTAACCATAAGCCATAACTTTAAATTTTAAACTTACTTTTTTAAGTAGGGCACCAAAAAAGTTGTTATGTATGTGTGGAATAACAGAAATGAATAGAAGGTTTAATTAAAAGGCTAGTTTGGGGACCATGTTATACAAGGGACGACTACTAATCTATTCTCATAGTCCCAAGCTTTTGGGTCTCTTTCTTTTTTTACGTTTTGGAGCCAGGGATGCAGCGACGAAACTACATTAGTTGGGGAGGAGCAGTTGCCCTTCACCTTCAATTTTTTTTACACTTTTGTTTTCTACATGTTTTTTAATATATATTATTTATAAATTGTCCTTTAGTATCAAGTTTTAATTTCTTCCCTACGAGACGGATGTATGTTGAGGGTGAGAAGGACAGTTGTCTTTTAATTTTAATGGTTTATCTATATTTTAGGTCATTGATACTTTTAAAATATTTTAATTAAATTTTTGCCCCTTTTAAAACTGTCTGGTATAATTTATTTTTAGAATTTTATCAGTTTTAAAATTAATTAAATTAAGTATTGACCCCTAATTTTCCTAATTTAATTACTTTTTATGATCGTTTCAAAATTAAATAACTTGTCCTCCTTATAATTTAATATTGACTCCGTCCTTATTTGAAAAAATAGAAATCACTTCATTCTATACCCATCAAACAACAACATTTCTTTTTATTTTGTGTGTGTTCCATATGGTGTTATTTTGTGATGTCAAAGTATTCGTTGCACCAAACCGAATCATCAATGAAATATATTATTATTATTATTATTAGATTTCTAGACATTTTTTGTTGATATCAATGAACAATAAATAATCTTAAATTTAAAAATATAATTAATATTATGAACAACAAAATAATAACATAAAAATATTATAAATAAAATATTTATGAATTTGTTTATAATATAAATTTAGATTCTTGGCGTTTTATTTTTAAAGGGATATTATTGATAAATTTATCATCATTGTTCAATTTTAAAGGAAGCGGAAGAATCTGGGGTAGATTTTGTGGTGTCTAGGAATTTTTTCGATGAATAAGACATCGAATTCGCGTTTAGGAGGCCAACAAGGAATGCACTCAAAATTTTGGGTTTAACGGCGGTCGATGACAACCGACATTGACCAATACTAGTGATCGATGATGGGTGATTTTGGTCAGATTTAGGAGTTAAATAGATGTTTTAAATTTAAATTTAAATTATTAAATATATATATACTAAAAAAATACTATTAACATTTTTTAAAATATATTCGTATTCATATTTAAAACACACTTACCTTGCTTCTGAGTTTTCGAATTCGTATTTTTATGGTCTTATGCTTAGGGATGTCAATTAGGCGAAAAGGGTACTCTTCTCACACCCATCCCCGTCAAAAGTTTTCATATTCATCCCCGTTTCAAGATCCGCTACGAATACAAAATTTAAAACCTTCTCTACCCACAACTCGCAAGACTAAAACCATCCTTTTCCCATCACCCAAGTGAGTCATGAGACCCACCTAATCCCCTCTTTATCCGCCTCATGACCATTCATATTATATATATATTAGTTAAAAATATATATCAAATTTGTTGTGAAAAAAGTATGAAATATCCGTTATTCGAACTCCCACCACATATGTGACATTATTCTAATTGTCACCATTTTTAAAAAATTATAATATACGAAATTATATTTTGTACAACAAAAAAATTGGACTAAAAAATACTAAAGTCTATTGTAAAGGACCAAAAATATCACAAATAATATGTAAAATAATATTTCAATCGTTGTAACAAATAAACAATATAGAAAGAACTGAAAAAAATAACAATAAAAAAATCTTTAAAAACTAAGAACAAATAAACCAATAAAATTTTAAAAAAAATAGAATAATAACATACTTATACGAGAGTTGAGGAGAAAAAAAGCAAACCTAAACAAAAGGCTTAACAATGGACAACAGTATAGAAGAAACCAAAAAACATGGATGTCATATAAATATATATATATATATTCTAAGATAAGTTGATATTAATTATTTTAAGTTTGACTCTGATTCAAACTGATATTTTAAAAAATATTTATATATTTAATATGGTCAATCTCAAACTCAATTGTATGTGTACATATATACTTTTCATTAATATCCCAAGACAAGTCAATATGAATCACTTTACATTTGACTATGATCCAAATTGATATTATATTTTAAATAATATTTATAATAACATGTTGTAAGATTTGTTGGGGCGGGTGGGGATGGAGCGGGTACAAATGTATATTCACGCATTTCCCACCACCCACGACGAATCTAATTTTTATCTTTATCCCCACCAAACAACTTGCAAAATTTATAACCATCTATGCCTAATTCAACGCGAAGTGGGGCGAACCCCCGCAAAACTCACTTTATTGACATCCCTACTTATGCTCAAGAAATATTGAAAAAAATAAAAAAATATTATAATAAAAATTATAGCTTATGATATAAGATAAAAATTATTTTTATAATAAAAATTATAACTTATGATATAAAAAATATATTATAGTCTATTATATAAAATATTTTTTTATAAAAAAAATTATGATCTTATATTATAATAAAAAATTTACTCAGATTAACTAGATATAGTCGAAGTCTTCCTCATGAAATATTTTAAATTTTAAAATTTTTATTATTTTAATAATATTAATATTTAAATATTTAAAATATTAGTTTTTTTAAAAAAAATTAATAAACCCTCAAACTTTATAAGACAAATAAATTAAACTTTAAACTTTTTTAAAATAATTTAACTTATATATTGCATCATCATTCACAGTAAATTGTTACATTATATGTACTATAAACTACTACGTTATTCTATAACGGTCAACTTCGGGTCAATTAGTTAAAAAGTGAAATTATTTTTTAAAAAAAATTTATGGGTCATATTAGATGCAAAATAAGTTCAAAGATTTTTTTTTTTTTTTTTAACTTGAGGGCCATAGCTACAATTAAGGCAAATTTATTATTGATTAAAATATCTCCTGCATAATGCCACCAATAGCGGGTGTAATTTTAAAACTAAGATTTATTAATTCGAGACCCTACATGAATATACACACATGACACATCATATGGTTGTGACCCAAAGCCATCTTGTATCAGGCCATATAGACATTCTATATTATCATTACTCCATTTTTATCAAAGTATCGTCTATATTCCTTGCTCTTTGTCGTCTCCTATGGAGGACGCTAGAGAATCCCTTCTTTCCCCTCGGCTAGCCGGCGACGGCGAGGACAGCCGCCACCAGGAGCAGATACTTTCTAAACCATCAAACGGCTCCTCGTCGATCACCTTCACCATCGGCACTGAAGACATCCCACCGATCAACGGCGTCCGTGACTTCTTTGGAAAATACCTGATTGAGTTCAAGAAACTCTGGTTCCTTGCTGGCCCCGCCATCTTTACATCCGTCTGCCGATACTCCCTCGGAGCCATCACTCAAGTCTTTTCTGGCCAAGTTGGTACTCTGGCTCTCGCCGCCGTCTCTGTCGAGAACTCCGTCATCGCCTGTTTCTCATTCGGCATCATGGTAAGTCTGTAAATTAAATTTCCATGGTTACCAGTTTTGAGTTTTTTAGTCAAATTAGCTACTAACAACACTTCTAATACTTGATTAAACTTTGAACAGCTTGGCATGGGAAGCGCACTCGAAACTCTATGCGGCCAAGCATTTGGCGCCGGGCAGCGGCTTTGCTCCTAAGCTTGTTATACATATTCGCGGCTCCGATTTTGAGGTTAATTGGCCAAACGGAGAGCATATCGAAGGCGGCCGGAATGTTCGCGATATGGATGATACCGCAACTGTTTGCTTACGCGTTTAACTTTCCGATGGCGAAGTTCTTACAGGCGCAGAGCAAGATGATTGTTATGGCGGTGGTAGCCGGTGTGGCATTGGTTCTACACATTGTATTTAGTTGGCTCTTGATTTTGAAGCTGGGATGGGGCCTGGTGGGTGCAGCCGTTGTCTTGAACATGTCGTGGATTTTCATAATCGTGTCTCATTTTTTGTACATAATTAGTGGCACTTGTGGTCGGGCTTGGTCCGGTTTCTCTTGGAAGGCATTTCAGAACTTATGGGGATTTGTTAGATTGTCTTTAGCTTCAGCAGTAATGCTATGGTAAGTCACTTCACTATTAATTAAAATTTATATATAATCAAAATTTTATATTATAATTGTGCTTGAAAATAAAAAAAAAACAAAAAAAACATCTGCAGTTTAGAGACTTGGTTTTTTATGGCATTGATTCTGTTCGCTGGCTACCTAAAGGACGCTGAAGTTTCCGTGGATGCATTATCTATCTGGTGAGTATACTTGTTTAAGTAATCATTTTGTTTTTAAATTAATTTAAGTAATTATTTTGTTTTTAATTAATTTAAGTAGTCATCTTTATATAGTGTTTTAAGTAATATTTTTGCATATTCAAAGCATGTGATGGATGGAGGATTGTTTTGCTTTGTTTATATTAAACACGCTTACAACTTCTATATTTAATTGAGTTATATTTTGAAATATAAATTGTGTAAAAAAAATTATACAGTATTTTTATAAAATTTAAAACCTGAATATCAAACCCTTAAACCCTAAAACTTAAACTCTAATCATAAACTTTAAATTCTATATCCTACATGCTAAACCCCTAAACACTAAGCTTTAAAATTAAAAGGCTCGTGTGTATCAAAATATTTTTCTATTTAATTTGCTACTTTATTATTACCCCATAAATATCAATTAATGTCTAATAATACTTATTAACTTAATACATAAAAAGATTTTTTTCAAAAATAATAAATATTTTTTGTCTTCCTAATTTCTCATAATTTTATCATGTTTAATCCGGATAGACGTGTACTTAAATACGACAATAATAATCATATAAAAATTGAATGCTTGGATACGACAAAGGATAATTTTTGGTTTTCTACTTTTCCACAAAAAAAATGGTTGGTTGTCTAGTAAAGTGGAATACATGTGGTACTGGTAGCAGGTGAGGAACAACGATAAGATTTTGACGCAGGCAATTAGGTCACTCGGACAAATGGATATGCACACACATGTATCACATGAGATCTAAAAAAATGTAACAGGAAATTTATTTATTTAGATCCTAAGTTTCAATTCTTTTAAATTTTCCCCCTCTCATTCTATGATTAACAAAATATTATTAGAATTAAGAAGTCTGGAATGCTGAATTTTGCAGTATGAACATACTGGGGTGGACCGTCATGGTATCCATGGGGATGAATGCAGCTGTAAGGTACGATTGAAACTATAAGCATGCTAACCTTAATTTACTTATAAAATCATATAAAAAACACTAAAATTTTATAAATATTTGGGTGAATGTGACACAGCGTTAGGGTTTCAAATGAACTGGGAGCAGGGCATCCAAGAACAGCCAAATTTGCATTGTTTGCGGCGGTGACATCTTCATTCACGATTGGTGTCATTATCTCTCTTACTCTCGTCATCTTTAGGAATGATTATCCCTTCTTGTTCTCAAACGATTCTCAAGTTCAACTTCTCGTTATAGAACTCACCCCACTCTTGGCTCTTTGCATAGTCATTAACAATGTTTAACCTGTACTCTCAGTGTTCGAATTCTGACATTTATAATTCATTTCCATATTTTAAAATTATATTTTATATTTAAAAATTGATTGATTTTATTGTATAGGAATGACCATTGGAGCTGGATGGCAAACCACGGTTGCTTACATAAACATTACATGTTACTACCTCTTTGGAGTTCCTTTAGGTCTTACATTAGGTTTCGTGCTACAAATGGGTGTCAAGGTATGTATGTTTCTCCTTATTGTTCAAGTTAGTAATTGAATTTAGTTTTTCAAATTTAAATGATATCGATTTAATAAATAAAAATTATTTTAAAAAAAAGGATAGAGACTAGATATATATTTTAAACATTAATACAAGAAGAGACAGCTTTAATCGCTCTCAACCTTTTTTGTTAGGGAATTTGGTGTGGGATGTTATTAGGAACAGTAGTGCAAACTTGTGTGTTATTTGGAATAATTTACAAAACCAACTGGAACAAAGAGGTAAGAATTCTGCTTGAACATATATATATATATAATGGAAATGTTAGATCTAACTTTAGTTATATATTATTGCAGGCTTCAATTGCGGGGGAGAGGATAAAGAAATGGGGAGGGGACATTGATGACAAGGGGAAGAATGTGTTAGAAAATACTACTACTAATAATAATAGTTTTGAGTGAAAAAGAACAAGTTGATGTTTATTTGCATCGGTTTTCTGGATTTTATTGCATTAACAGCCCAACAATAGGGCAATTCTGAAAAAGCAAAGCAACAAATTGACTGTAATATCTCAAACATTGGCTTAGTAGTATATTACCAATTCAAATACAATTTAAATTGAAGGGGAGAAAGAATGAATGACCATTATTAAATGTACTAAACTGAAAATTGGGAAAAGGGAGGGGCTTGCATGCTAAAAAAGTTTTGCTTTATGGTCTTTACACATGTCAAATGAAAATTTGGACATGTTTGGAGGGGTTTCAGTGGAGATAGCAAAAGGGATGTTATCCCCTCTCATCTTCTTCAAGAACCGAACAATCCTTGTTGAGAGAGAGAGCTTGAACGTCTATGGTAAAGCTTCAATCTTGAGCCATTTTGATCAATAAATTCGAATAGTTTGGTCATTGAGGGTAAGAACCTCCCTTTTGATTCTTTGGATTTAAATAATAACTCGAGTTTGTAGAGATGATATCCTTACATGTTTGAATTGTTAGATTTTGATGAAACAATTCCTGAGTTGTTGAGATAGGTTAAGTGTTCGAATGATTCTTGTTTAATTGTGTAGTTAGAGTTGGAGCTGGAAATCATTTACATTGATTGATAATGAATCTTATTATTGCCATGAATTGGAAAATGATTCAATTTTTGAAACCTATAAATGTTTCTAGGAATATGCCATGTTTTAGGATGAATCGAACAACATTAATTGTTTGTTTAGATGTGTCATTGTTGTAACATCTGAGTTATTGAGTTACTTGGATTGCTAGTAATCGAAACCGAAAGAATTAAATCAAACAAGGGTTGTTAATAATTCACATGAGTTGTTTAAGGTCTGTTTCTATAACAATAATGGATTGTTTTAGAAATTCAGTTAAAGGGCTGTTTAGAGACTGTTTTAAGGATTGTTTTATGAATTTAAAGAATTGATATGGACTGTTTTGACTAAGGAAAAATGGGCAAATTTTGGTAATTAAAACAGGGGCTATTTTGTTAAATAAAACAAGGATTGTTTTTATAACTAAAATGAACTACTATATAAACCTGTTTTAGGGATTGTTTTTGGATAAATTGAACTGCTTTTTAAACTTCTTTTGAAGACTAATTTTATAGCTTTAAAGGGATGCATTGTAAGCTTAATTGAAGGGCTGTTTTGTAATTAAAAATGGTTGTTTTACATTCTAATTAGGGATTGTTTTGTACACAAAAGTGTATAATCATGATAGTAAGATTTTGGTACAATATTAGGTGATGTTGTTTATCTAGAATGGAGTAATTTCGATACATTTTTGTATTTATTATTGTGTTTAGACCAAGAGGTAATTGAAGAAGCAAAGTCCAAGTAGGGTAAAATAGTAGAAAAGCAAGCTGGACTAGTGATTCGAGATTAAGTATAGCTTGGCTTACTTGTGAGTGTAGTTAAGGCTTCGAGATAGGGTTAAACCTTCCCGAGTCCCTCTTTAATTACTTTATTTACTTTAATATTGTATCCTATAGACCCGGCTATGCGTTACCATGGATCCTAGGAAGTCACATTAGGGTCACAATAGCGACCTACAGTAAAACTCATATAAAATTATTTTCTTTAAATATATTAAAAATGTAAAACAAACTTCTGTATAAAATATCATTTCATAAAATCATGTAAACATAGAACAATAGTTCGGAAAGCATGTCACAAACACTAGTATATAACAATACACGTCATACATGCCCACTAACTATGTCGGTACCATACTCCAAAAGCAACGCCAAGAGAACTCCAAACATTGATGTCGGCCACTTTACCATGATGGATTTCATCTAACCTGCGATGGTAAAAACAACATGAGCTTGGGAAAGCTCAGTAATACAGAACTGTCAAATGATGTTGCAAGCACATGCAGGTATATGGCAAGCATAACACTGTCATGATGTTCTAGGCAACAACAGATTCCAATTATGATTCGATATGTCAGTGAAGCGATATACTTAAAGATAACAAAATTGTTGTGTCTTTTTATTCATTCACTGAATATCAGACGGGGAGCATATAGACCGTAGAATCAGAAGAGAGATAGATTACGGTAGTTAAACCAGGGAGTTTAGTGTGTGTTCCAATAGTGCAAAATTAACACATACAATATAACGATGTAGTGAACATTTTATTTCACGGACACATAATAGTAACGGTAAAGTTCATTTTTAAATTTCCTATCTACCCTCCAACCAAAACTCTTGTATGCAATTCCCCAAAACTGCAACTATAAGGGGCATTAACCCAGGCCCCTTGGGCATAGGTGTCATCCTAAAGAGACACCTTAGGTACGATAAGGAATCACCCTAGCCAAAACATAGGAACCTGAACGATAATAAATTACCCTACCCGAAGTATAGGAACCTGCAACGATAACGATAAAGAATTAGCCGAAGCATAAGAACCTGTAACAATAACGATAAGGAATTACCCTAGATGAAGTATAGAAACCTGTAACAATAACGATAAGGAATTAACCTAGTTGAAGCATAGGAACCTGTAACGATAACGATAAGGAATTATCCTAGCCGAAGCATAGAAACCTGTAACAATAACGATAAGGAATTACCCTAGCCAAAGCATAGGAACCTGTAACAATAACGATAAGGAACTACCATAGCCAAAGCATAGGAACATGTAATGATAACGATAAGGAATTACCCTAGCCGAAGCATAGGAACCCGTAACAATAACGATAAAGAATTATCCTAGCCGAAGCATAGGAACCTGTACGATAAGGAATTACCATAGCCAAAGCATAGGAACATGTAACAATAACGATAAAAAATTACCCTAGCCGAAGCATAGGAACTTATAACGATAAAGAATTACCCTAGCTGAAGCATAAGAACCTGTAACAATAACGATAAGGAATTACCCTAGCCTAGAAACCTGTAACGATAAGGAATTACTATCCGGATTAGAGCTGAACCTACGGTAACTTCATACTCTATCTCAAGTACTCCAGTAACAGTCTAGGTAGTAATTTTAGTAGTCCGTAGCAGCAGTAATAACATTAAATATAAAGCAACTTTAATTTTTTGTGAAACAGTAACCAAAGAGCACGTTATTCAATCAAGTACTTAAGCATAAATCAGTCAATTAATATGATCTTGCTTAATATCAAGAAACATGTTATGTTTTGCAAAATCAGAAATTTTCGGTCATGTGCACAAGTTTAGTTCAAACACAACATTTAAAACATGTATATAGCACTCAAGGAGCACCAGTCATATCCATGTGATCAATTTAGTCAAAACATTTTAAATATATATATATATATATACATGTATATATATACATATTTTTAGTGTAACGAAAGCCAGAGAGCACACTTTCAGATCAGGCACAGGGGTATATTTTTAGACAGATCGACGTCACTCTTTAGATCAGAGAGTCAGTGTTAGTTCATTTTTCAGATGTACTTCATAGTTACCGAGAGGGAATACACATATTTGCCAGCCATCAAATTCACTCTTGAATTCTTGAATTGAATCTCTTATAAAATGGTTTCATTATTTGAGTTTTTAACAGGTATTCCGAGATAACCAACTTATCATTTAATTTACAGATCTCAAAAATGTATACGTGTCATATAATTCTTAATCATGTCACAGGGGTCCTTATTAGTATTCTTATACTATATTCTGCTTTATTTAATAATTCATGCATTAAATACTAATTAACATGTTCGTTATAGTACACAAATGGTGGGTATTACCTTGACTCTGAACTACATCGGTCGGCCCTCGAAGCTACATTCGATCGCTCTCATACACGAATTTAGCTACCAATAATATTTCATACGCATGGCAATATAAATCACATCAGAAATAAGATTTAATAGTGATAATCAAAATAAATCGAAAGATTAAAAGCTAAAAAATAGTTTACCAGGTTTGAATTTCTCAAAACGGGCTTTATAATCGAACTTAGGACGTCAAAAAATATAAAATATGGGTTTTTGAAAAAAAAATTGACTTTTTGGTTAAAGTCAATGGTCAAATGACGTCAGTAGTCAACTGGTCAAAGTCAGCGATGATGTTAGTGGTCAACGGTCAAAGATGACATTATTAATCAACTAGTTGACTCGAACGAATCGACTCACTGAGTTAACTCGGACGAGTTAACTCAACCATCGGGTAGACTTAATTAGGTCGGGTTGGTCGAACACAGGTCGGGTTTAGGTCAGACACGAGTCGGGTTTGGGCTTAGGCTAGACGGGTCGGATATCCATGCTATGCGCTCAGTTATTGGGCTATAATAGGCAAACCCACACTCGTTTTAACCAAACAAGCCCAATCTATAAGGGCTGGTTTGGGATGGTTCGGTTGGCTCGGTGAGTCAGCCAGTTCAGACCAGTTCGACTGTTGGGTAACAAAACGGTGGCTAGAATTTATCCCCAGCGGCGCGTGACCCAACACACGCGGCATCAAATGACCAAAAATTAACTGGGAAACACTAGAAACATAGAAAAACGATCGTGAATTTAACCTCTTTCAACCAAAAACCAATATCAAGTCAGAAAACTCACCGGACTTACCCAAACAGAAGAGAAACTATTGGATCTCTCGTAGCTCCGATGAGTTTCGAAACGCTAACGAAACAACGATCGGTAGTGTAGGTCTTACTCACCTTGGAATGAGAAGCTTGCTCAAGGCGACGGCACGACGAACGGACATCGATTAGCATCGAAAACGAGGAAGAACAGTGAAAGGAAAACCTAGGTTCTTGACAAACCTTCAATTCCCGGCGATTGGAACGATGTTTATGCAAGTGGCTTGAGGGTTTTGGTTGAGGCTTGACGGGGAACACAACCACGGTGGCGGTGGCAGCAATGAGGCATCGGTGAGAGAGATCAAAAGTGTTGAACGATGGTGGTTGGGGAGAAAAGCTTGAGAGAATTTTAGAATCTGTCTCTCTCTCTATTTTCCAGATTTGACCCGTATCCTCCCTTCAGTAGATGAGGAGTCAGACTTGTAATTATTATTGAATCAGATCGACAAAACACAATTCAAATAGAAGCGGGTGTAAGAATTAGTCAAAAGTGAACTTTAGCGCAATGGTTAAGCTTGGGTCCACCAAACATAGGTCACGGGTTCAAACCTCTGTAACTGTACTATTTTCATTTTCATTCATTTGTTTTTCATTTTACTTTTTTCATTTTTTTTGCTTAAATCCATATATATATATATATATAATATTTTTAGAGTGTTACAAATATTGAAATTGAAGCTAAGTTTTAAGTTAAGCATGGCCTTGAGGTAAGTTTTGCATTATGGATTTAGAAATGTTGATAATTGATGTCAGAAGATTTATGAGTTGAGAAATGCTTATGTTTATGTATGAAAAATCTGAATTCATTTTTTGTGTCATAATAAGATGACTTTGAAAGTAAATAAGAACTTTCAAGACATAAGTATATGAAACAATGGAGTTCTACTCCTCTTGATCTTTTGAATGTGGAGCTAAGCTCACTATAAGTATATGATAAGATGTAACTATGAATATCTTGGTTTCGAGTTAGTCTTAGATATAGTTGGCATGTCATAGAGTCCATAGAGCTCTTATTTAGGGTGGACTATGGTCCTTATTTGGCAACAGTATAAGGGAAATGTTGTGGTCATTTGGCGATAGTAGAAGGGTTTGAGCAGTACCTTATGTACATTCTATTTGGCGACAGTGTGATTGGGGATTCAAGTACCTAGACTAGTTGGT
This sequence comes from Hibiscus mutabilis, assembly GCA_019671005.1. NCBI lineage: Eukaryota > Viridiplantae > Streptophyta > Magnoliopsida > Malvales > Malvaceae > Hibiscus > Hibiscus mutabilis. The sequence continues at coordinate 66,222,315 of CM033718.1, read as the reverse complement.
TACCAAGGTTATAAAGAAATCAAAGATGATTAACACATGATTTAAATTTACTATGATAAAAGGGTTGCTTGCATAACAAGTAAAGCTAAATTAAGTTTTATTTCGATCTATTAATTGAAGTATGTGTTTTGCCTTAATCTTGTTATGAAATAGTTGTATTATGGATACTTTAAATAAGTGATATACATGTAAAATTGGTTTATTTGACTACCAAGGTTAATAAGAAATTACTTATGATTTAAACTTTTAAACAAACTACAAGAAATTGAGGACTTGCATGACAAGTAAGAATTAGTTAAATCACTTACTATGTTCTTATTGAAGTAAGACAATGTACCTTAAAATTTTCATGGTATTAATGTATTATGAATGCCTTGAATATGTGTCGTGTGTACTTTATTGTATTGTATTGATTGGCTTGCCTTCATGCTTAGATACAGTTGGGATAAACGAACACTATGGAACCTATCTTGAATCTAAAATAGACGATAGTAATGATAATCTTATGCTACCTTGAAATAATAATTTTGCTTGTGACCTTGCTACCTTACTAAATGATTACTTACTTGGTAAATCTTGGTATTGTTTCAGGTTAAGATTAGTGACCCTTTTGCTTCGGAGCTCGATCAAGATCACAAGTACATGTGTATGTTTTGTAAACTTTTTTTGCTAGAACTCCTAGTCACGTGGCATCATGCTTGTATTTGCATGTATATTGTTCTTTTTAGTTCTATGAAAGTAATGTTATGTGCATTCGAAATGTTTTGTAAATGGTCCTATAATATTTGGTGGTTGTTAATGTGATTGAAATTTGGATGAAATGTTTGTGGACATGATTGTTAAGTACTGGAATTAAGGATGCAAGTGTGTAGCTTGAATTGGACTAATATGGTTATATTTAAAGTATAGGGTATAGTTTGGTATGATTGCTTATCTTGCATAAGTACATAGAAGATTTGTTTATGCCTTGATCGAATAGCTTTGAGATGGTTGATCTAGTTGATGCTTGGATAGATCATATGTATTGTTAAGAATCTTTTTATGTTTGGTTGTATTATTTGTATTGAGGATCATTGTATTGTCTATAAGGATCTTATTATATTAGAACTGATAAGTTAGTCCTAATATGGAAGTGTTGATTTGGCCATGACGTGTTAGTCGAATAGATGACTAGGTAAGCCAATAATTAATCGATGTGTTTGAATAATTTGAGTAGTAATCGAACCACTTAGATATGATTCGAACAAGGCTAATGTGTGTGCTTAAAAATACTTGTCATGATCTTGAAATGGTTGCTTGTATGTTTAGGCATATAGTAATCCTTGTTATGCCTAATTCAGGTATCATTATTAGGTTGAATAACTTAGTTTAATTGTTGTATGGGGATCCTTTATAATGTTTAAAGTATGCTTAACATATTATAGAAAAAGAGTTAAACTTAATTTGATGGTGTTCCGAATATAGTATGTCTTGTTAGTCAAATAAATGCTTAGGTAAGCTAATAGTAATTCAATGGGTTAAATGATGTCTAACTACCTTCTATCATTTGAATTAGACATAAGAATGTTGACTACGGTTCTTCATTGATTTTTTTAAAGTACTAGTATGGATAGGAAGAAGTTGGATATAACAAAAGGAAGTAATAAACAAGCTAAGGTCACTAATGAGATTCACTTTCGAATGGTTTCTACTAAAACTTACTTAGATAAGCATATTATTGATCTAGCAGAAGTTTAAAAGCTATGTAGAGATCATCTTTGGCTTCAAATGAAAAATTTTAGTACCCGAAATTGTAAAGTATAGTCATAATCATCCTTGTTTTGCTTAAGGCTCTATCCTTGTATGATGGTTGTTTGACTTTGTTTGCTAGTAATGCTTCTTAATTCGGTCTGACTTCTGAACCAGTTAAGGGTGTTACATTGACAGCAGCAAAACTCACAACAATACCGCACCTGCAACAAACATGCAAAACCATATATGAATTTTTAAATTTTAGGAGCGATTGCCCTCCTACCTTCTCTGGATCCATTCCTGTGTGTTTGTACATAAGATATAGAATACATTTGTATTGAATTTTTTATATCATATATGATTTTTGGGAAATACCTTAACTACAACCAATAATTCTCTTAAATTACACGTACAATTAAATACTTATGTGTAGAATGATGAAACATTTTCCGTTTTAAGATATGCTTTCTCTACAACCAACAATTTTCTTTCTTCTTGCTAATGAAAGATAACAATAACTCAATGTGAGTTTTTATACAAAAAATAATAAGTGAGTTTTATTAATATAAAATTGAAATTTTAATTAAATGTGATATAAAAATACAAAAAATATGTAAATATATTAATATAATAAAATCTATAAAAATTAAATTATCAATGTTTTAAACTTTATTTAAACATAGAAATAATTCAACCGTGGAGCTTTTAAACCCACGGTTTATTGGGTTAAAAAATCACAATTTAAAAATTCAATAAATATTTTTAAAAAATAAATAAATTATTGATAATCCTATTGTTTCAAGGGTTAAATGATATAACATATTATATGTTTAAGATGTCGAGAGTTGTGATAGTTTAGACATTATAATTGTACTTTTAAAGGTAAATATTAAACTTAAATGAAGAAATTAACCTTAAAATATTATAGAAAAATGTATAAAATATTTGATGATGTGTTTGTACATCAGATCTAAAATACATTTGTATTGTCATTTTTTTTTATCATATATGACTTTTGAGAGATACTTTCACTACAGCCAATAGTTCTCTTAAATTACACATACAATGTTTATACTTTCACTACTTAGCTATAGAATGTTGAAACATTTTCCGTTTTGAGAGATGCTTTCACTACAATCAATAATTTTCTTTCCTTTTTCATCCAAGAATAATAATTTTCTTTCTTTCTTAATTTTGATTAAATAGAGAGTTTTTATATTCTATAGACAAATGTCAAATTTGAACCCACACAAGAAGAGACAGCATGCTTTGACCATTCGACCAATTAACGAATCTCATTTTCTTTCTTCTTATTAATGAAAGATAACAATAAGTGAGTTTTATTAATATAATATTAAAAATTAAATTAAATGTGATAAAATATAATATAAAAATGACATAACTATTGTGTAAATATATTAATATAATAAAATATATAAAATTTTAAATTATTAATGTTTTAAGTTTTATTTAAACATAGAAATAATTCAAACGTGGAGCTTTTAAACTCCACAAGTGTACCGGGTTAAAAAATATAATTTATTTATAAAAAAACTAATTAGTTAGTTTAGTAAGATTAGACGTAAATTCAATAAACAAAACAAAAATGAATATTTAGAAAAGTAAACAAAACAATTTTTAACCTCACTTGTCAGATAATAAATTTATTGTTAATACCAATTAATTAATTTAGTAGGATGAGATGCAAAATTCAGTAAATTTTGACAAATAATACAAATAAAAATGAATATTTAGAACATAAGAGATGTTGGGAGAAATTTTGAGATTTATGGTATTTTTTACAGTACTAAGAGGAGGACGCCATGTGCAAAACATTACATCATATCTTAACTACTCGCACCATGCACAAAGGTGACGTACGAAAGTCGAATCATAAATTAACACGGTAGTCAGGCTTATTTGATGTTGGTTTAATCTATGGTCCGATGTATCGTCAACCTTATTAATTAAATGTCCAATTAATTTGAACCCACTAATTTGATAAAACTCGTCCAATTAAAGTCAATTTTCAAATAAGACCACCAAATTGAATTGAATTCAAATTTTGACGATTTCCTTCGATTAAAGGCAACAAATATTTTGGTACCGATTTCCGGGCGTGATGGGGTGCTAATCATTTCACACGCGTAACCAACTCCCGAACTCTTTCAAAATGAATATTTGGTTTTGTGGTGCCCGGCCTACCTTACCGAAGTTCTCGGTGACGACTTCAAGCTTGTTATTGTTTTCAAAATAATACAAATTTTCAAAGAAATTCCTCATAAACCAAAATTCCAAAAAATGATTTGAGGATACCCGTAGCTTCAAACTTTTAAAGACTAAAAGGTCGCTACACTACCATATTACCTTAAAACATAAACTCTAATCTCTAAACCTTAAACTCTAACACTATACCCTAAATTCTAACCACGGACTTTAAATTCTAAACCCCTAAACTTAAACTCATAAACTATAAATCCTAAACTAAATCTCTAAACCCTAAATTTAAGGCACTTGTGAAAACAAAATATTTTCACCGCCAAGTGCATTATATATTTTCCCCAAATTTTATTGTATCTTCTCTATTTTGTTCACATAAAAACTTCCCTTCCTATTAGATTCTACGATGAATGTAAAACCTACTAAAGTCAAAATAGAGAAGTATTTCAAACAGGATATGAATACAAATCTCAATTAGGGTTTTGAAATTTTTTCTCTAGAGCCGCCATCTCTTTTTCTCATTCTTGTTTATTTTCATGGTCGGCAGCGACACCAACCCTAGTGCTGGTTGTTGACCGTCAGTCACCCTCTTTTATTTTTTTATTTTTTTATTTTAATTTTATTTTAATAAATCTGCTTCTTAGCTTGTTCTTCTGCTTCTTCGCACGTTATTTTGCCTTTTGGCAAGTTTTTCTTTTGTTTTGCTTTTTTATCAGAGTTGGATCTGTCGCCGCCATGCATGATCAAGATGGTGTTACTTTGTTTATCTTGTTGATCTCTCTGCTTTAGACCTTCGATTTGGATTTTGATGCAAGTTTACTCACCGCTATTGTTCGCGATCGAGTTTTGGTAATAAACTTGTTGTCAACGTACCTCAATTCTGCAATATCCATTTTTATGTTGTTATTGATGTTTTTACCTTCATCGTCGAGCTTTGGTGATATTTTGTATTTAGTTTGTTTCGAGTCTTTGAATTAAGTTTTTTTACCTTTTTTTATGGTCATATTTGATCTAGAGGCGTTAGTTTTGTTTTAGGGATTTGTCTGGATCAAAGTTGTAAACTTTCTTCTTAATTTTTCTTTTATGAATAAAACTGAGGTACTCATTCTAAAAAAACGTATTTCAAACAGAACTAATTAAATTTTTTAGCATATTTAGTGTGGCTTTATGAAAAAAATTGATTAATTTTTGTTGTAGCAATTTTTATTTTATAAAACAAGAACATTATCAGGATTTTGTTAGAAGTAAAAAAGAATTATAACTACGATACATCTTAAACCACGAGTAGTAATTATGGAGAATAAAATAAATATACATGACGGATCATATGGATATGACAGGTTTGGTTAGTCGGAATTGAGTCAAAGCATGGTGGTAATCTTTAATTTGTATCTGTGTGTTGAGAAAAAAAAATAGAACTCAAAAGGTGTGGAAGCAATAAAAACAAATCCATCATTTTGTAGTAAAATTTGTTCAATTCTTTGAACTAAAATTTAGTGTAATTATTTGTTTCAACTAGAATATTACACGATTTATGTAAATCTATTCGTTGTAAAATTTTGATACATTAACAAACAACTATGAAAGGTTGTCAAAATTTAAAGAGATTATCAACTTTTTTAAAAGAGAGAACTGTCACGAAAGACGGCAATGTGTGTCACAAGGACAAAGTAAAATTATTGTGAAAAGCAAGATAAAATGACAAACACAAGAACATATAAAATGTGACTCATGTCAAAGCCAAGAAAAATTATTAGATGAACTATGTTCACCACGTCATTCGTGGTCCAATCAAACAGGTCCGTTCATCTCAAAATAACTACCTAGTAATTATTTACTCTCTAGTTACATGTAAAAAAGAGGTGATGATTTACCTTGAGAAAAATGAGATGAACGAACTTGATTAATTGGGATCACGAATGACGTGGTGAACATGATTCATATAATAATTTTTCCAAAGCAAAACACAAAATAAAATAAAAAGAGCACATAAGCACTCATCAAATGAAATAATGCTTTTTTGTATACAATCATACTAAAAGTTAAATTCAGTTGACGATAAGAAGATCGTTGCAGGAGACAATACTCGTGAAAAAAAAAAACAACAATTATTAAGAGAGAAAAAAATAGAGGTAGTAACATCTTTTGATTTAAATTTATCTGTAAATGAAATTATAAATGGAAGTGTATTAAATACAAAACAAATTTTTATTACCTGATTTGTATAACAAATTTTGGACCATATATGAATATATCAAAACAAATTGTTTTATATATAATTGACCTGTCGCCTTCATAATCATAAATTCATAATTGATCGTCCATATCATATACCATAACTGATAATCCATTCCTTGTTCTTTGTTGTCTCCTATGGAGGACGCTAGGCAATCGCTCCTTCCCCCTCGGCTGGTCAGCGAAGACAGCCGCCACCAGGAGCAGTTACTTTCCAAACCATCAAACAGTTCCTTCTCGTCGGCAACCTTCCCCGCCGGCACTGAAGACATCCCACCGCTCAACGGCGTCCGTGACTTCTTCAGAGAAAGCCTGAAAGAGTCCAAGAAGCTCTGGTTCCTCGCTGGCCCTGCCATCTTCACCTCCATCTGCCAATACTCCCTAGGCGCTGTAACTCAGGTCTTTTCTGGCCAAGTCGGCTCCCTGCCTCTCGCGGCTGTCACCGTTGAGAATTCCGTCATCGCCGGCTTCTCCTTCGGCATCATGGTAAATCTGTAAATTAAATTCCCATTGTAATTAACAATTTTGATTTAGTCAGTTATGTTGATACTTGATTAAACTTGAATAGCTTGGCATGGGAAGTGCGCTCGAAACACTATGTGGCCAAGCATTTGGAGCAGGGCAGCTTGATATGCTAGGGGTATACATGCAAAGATCATGGCTCATCCTCAACTCAACGGCCGTTCTCCTAAGCTTGTTATACATATTCGCGGCTCCGATTTTGAGTCTAATAGGCCAAACGGAGAGCATATCGAAGGCGGCCGGAGTCTTCTCCATATGGATGATACCGCAACTGTTTGCTTACGCCTTCAACTTTCCTATAGCAAAGTTCTTACAGGCGCAGAGCAAGATGATGGCGATGGCGGTGATAGCCAGTGTGGCGCTGGTTGTACACGTTGTATTGAGCTGGCTATTGATGTTAAAGCTGGGATATGGCCTGGCGGGTGCAGCCATTGTTTTGAATGTGTCGTGGATTTCCATAGACGTGGCTCAGTTTTTGTACATAATCAGCGGCGCTTGTGGTCAAGCATGGACCGGGTTCTCTTGGAAGGCATTTCAACATTTATGGGGATTTGTTAGATTGTCTTTAGCTTCGGCAATAATGCTATGGTAAGTCCGTTTAAGGTTGATGGTTTAGAATTTCTCAACTACGAATCTAGTAATTAAATCTATAAATGAATTGCAGTTTAGAGATTTGGTATTTCATGGCATTGATTCTGTTCGCTGGATACTTGAAGGACGCTGAAGTAATAGCAGTGGATGCATTGTCTATCTGGTGAGTCCATTTATTTTTAAAATCAATCATTGTAGCCACTACATGCTGCTGATTATATTGTTATATTTTGCAGTATGAACATATTGGGATGGACAATCATGATATCGTTCGGGATGAATGCAGCTATAAGGTAACATTGAACCTATAAGTTTATAAAACTAAATACAAAAAGTACTTGATAATGATGGATGAATGAATGTGGCACAGCGTGAGGGTTTCAAATGAACTGGGAGCAGGACATCCGAGAACGGCGAAACTTTCATTGGTGGTGGCGGTGGCATCTTCATTCGTGACCGGTGTCATAATCTCCCTTGTTCTAATCATCTTTAGGAATGATTATCCCTACTTGTTCTCAAATGACACACAAGTTCAACAACTCGTAATGGAACTCACTCCGCTCTTGGCCCTTTGCATCATCATCAACACCGTGCAACCTGTGCTCTCAGGTTTAACCCGAACGTTTATGATTCGTTCTTAGATTTTATGATTGCAGCATCATGTTGTTATTAAGAAATACATGATATATTATATAGGAGTGGCCATTGGAGCTGGATGGCAAACTGCTGTTGCATACGTAAACATTGCATGTTACTATCTCTTTGGAGTTCCTTTGGGCCTCACATTAGGTTTCGTACTTCAAATGGGTGTCAAGGTATCTATTTATTTTACCAGTATGAAGTCAGTTCAAAAATCTAAGTGTTACTGCCACTTGCAGATGTGTTAATATAGAGAATCCCGAATTCTAAACACAACTAAACTAAAGCTCAATTGCTTCTTTTAATTTGATGAATTGCCAGGGAATTTGGTGTGGGATGCTATTTGGAACCGTCGTACAAACTTGTGTACTATTTGGAATGATTTGCAAAACCAACTGGAGCAAAGAGGTAAGCAAATAATAATAATTTAGTATCATTCTCTAATTAAGCATTTATATTTATACAACAAATTGTAAATGTTATACATATATATTGTTGTAGGCTTCAATTGCGGAGGAGAGGATAAAGAAATGGGGAGGAGGTGGCATTGACGACCAATAATAATAATAATAATAATAATAATAATAATAATAATAATAATCATCATCGTCGAAGAAAATCTTGAATTTTGAGAGAAGATGGACAAATTGACGTTCATTTGTCTTTGCTACCCGCATATATATATATCAAGCATGTCTCTAATCACTTTAGTAATAAATTTTACTCTTGTATTTCATGTTTATAATCATGCTATCTTACTTATGTTTAAAAGATGATTGTTAAAGTAAATTATTTTTTTTTTATATTTTGGTGTGATTATATAAAATTATATGTTCTTTACTTTTAGCATTTTAGAAATGCAATAAACATCGTGCAAACAATATGCTCAAACCTAAATCTTTTAAAAATAAAAATACTCTCTTTTTTGCTAGGACCACTCAATAAATTCGCTAAAGACAAATTGTTGTGTGAGGTTAAGAATAATATCACGACAAATTAATCAAAACTTGTAAATCTGTGAAACAATATAAATAATTTAAATATGTTTCAACAATTTCTCTCATTTTTATATTGTTCTAGATTTTTATAATATTAGAAATTAATCTGTATAAGTGAAGGTGTGTATGATTGAACCTTCCCTTGGTGAAATAAATGTTAAAGTTAATCAAAATTGCATGATAAAATATTGTTTGGAACCACCTATTTCATTTGATTAGCCGGATACGTCTCACACAATAATTTCGACACTAGTTAATGGCATGCATACTATTCGAGGACAGTATCATGGCCATGCGAATCTTCTTTTATTAGTATTGTTAGAGCCAAGCCCTTGAGCTTCTAAAAGTTGTTACACTTTATAGTTATATAGGTAGAAACCATCCCATATAACACTATAACATTCTTATGTTGAGGGTTCATTAAGAGTATATTTTCATCCTTCCCTTCTTGTTGATCACTAATGTGAGTAACACTTTTTCGATGATGGTTCTTAGGTCATTTTTGAAGATGGAAATATATGATTTTTGTTGCTTGTTTTCCCGGGCCTGGTCTGAATCCCACTGAATTTGTCCTCATTTTTTGGTGCATGGCCCCTTATAAGAGACTGAAAGGTAAGAACACGTGTCAGTCGAAAAGACAAGTATGTTAGTAAGCTGGGTTCGTTGTGACTCGAACATTGGCACGAATCACATGGCTATACACGTGATTCAAATAACGTTCCTGTGTCGAATCTGCAGCCAATTGACTTTGGCTCTGCTGGTATGTTTGTAGAGGGTTGTGACTGGGTACTTGCATGGACGTAATTCGCCGATACTAACACTTACCGTGACAGGTACTTAGAACTTTGACCTAGATGATACAATGTATATTATTCTACAGTGCCGGTAGTGACATTATTAGATATATCTTGTACCATTAAACTCAAGGTGAAGTTATATCAACGAGGTCGTGATTAGCTCTAGTATTATAGGACTGTACCTCATCCAAAATTTCCAATTTTTCAAGCACCAAATATACGAAACCATACATCAATTGTATTTTCAATGAAGGTAACAAGACCTTGAAGGATTATGGTGCTCAAACTCAAGTCTATTGATAACTCAAGTTGCTCTAGCTCACCTCAATGAGTACTGAATTGAACTCAAGCTTTTTAGTAGAATTCAAATGGCTTTGCGAGCATAGGTGACTCGTTTCCGCCCTAGTCAAGGAATAATGCTAAACAGGGTGCCATTTTTAGTGGCATTTAAGAAAGAGTTAATTTTTTGTAAAAGGGTGTCTTTCTATTTACGACGGAGTATCATTTATGGAGTATATATTTAGCATGTGGCTGGCTCCGCCTATGATCATGTCCAAGTAAGATACGTAAATTTTCTAAAGCAAAACCTATCAAATTCATCCCACATATCACTGGCTGAATCAAGTACTAATTAGCGTCTTAACTTATGAGATTGCAAAACAACTATGTCCATATCTTCTAACACATGAAAATAAGAAATATAACATTTTTAGTTGAAGCAAAATTGATAATCCTAATGTAAAGTCTCATTTCCAACATATAAGTCTAAGGCCATAATATGCAGAAAAGCCATTTAGATCCAATTGCGAAAGCAAAAAAATCCCAACCTAGGCGGTAAGAACCACAGCACCACCAGCCTCCTTGATCTTCTTCTCAGCAGTCTTGGAAACCAACTTAGCCTTAACCACGATCGGTTGATTCTCGGGCAACACACCTTTTCCCAGGACCTTAAAGTAACCGAACTGGGTCACGTCGATCATGGGCGCCGAGTCCTTGCTGGCCTTTGCCTTTACGTCTTGTGGGACGAGAGACCAGAGCTTGTCGATGTTGACGATGGGGCAGTAGAACTTGTTGCGGAGCTTGTGGAAGTACCTCATACCGACCTTCCCGAAATACCCAGGGTGGTACTTGTCGAAGAGGATTCTGTGGTGGTGCATACCTCCGGCGTTTCCTCGTCCACCCGGATGCTTGCGGTGCTTGCCGATACGGCCATGGCCAGCGCTCACGTGGCCGCGCTTCTTGCGGTTCTTCTTGAAGCGGGTTGTCATTGTTAGATATTCGGATTCTGATTGGTCCGGGGAGGGGGAGTAAGAGCGGCTGCGAGGATAAATGAGATTAGGGTTTGTGAAATTTTATTGTGGTGAGAAATGGTGGAAACTTTTTGGTTTTCAGGTTTGCCCTCAAGGGCTTTGTTATATTACAGACCTAGTACTAATGAATGGGTTCGGCTCGTACCCATTTTGGGCTTAAGGATGTGGAACTGACTTAGGTTTAGGGTTGTAATATTTTGGTGAGATCGGGTTGGGCCTTACGTAAGTAGGAAGGTTAGTTTCTTATATTTCCATGGATAAACCAACTCAAAGGCCACTAAACTATACGTCTAATTCTAATAACCACTTAACTATATTTTTTATCATTTAGACCACTAAACTTTTAAGATAGTTTCGATCAAGTCATTGACCAAATTGAAACTATTTTAAAAGTTTAACAGTCTAATTGATAGAATCAAAATAGAATCACACCAATGACTTAATGACCTTAAATGTAGTTTACTCTATTTTGATCATGTGGTATATGAATTTTTGTTACTGGAATATAATTCGATTGAAATTTAACATGTCATTATTACTCTCTAACAATTGGGTTAGTAAATACAAAACATTTTTTAATTTAAGATGTTTTCTTTCATCCATGACATGAATGTGGAGTAAAAAAATTTTTTTTTGACAAATCCTAATTTTAATCCTAATAATACCTAGAGGAGAAGGAAAGTGCTCCTAATTGGTCTAGAACTCATAACCTAAAGAAATATGAGGGAACAAAGATGAACAGTTTGGTCAACCAACCAAATGTCTTGATCCATCTTACATATTCACTTTTTCTCTCTCGAAATGAAACTCTGCAAAATCCATAATTTAATTCAAGTTTTACTAACCCTCATTGTAGCATATAAGAGAGCCAAGACTCTCTTGTTGGGTCCAACAAGCAAAGTTCTCAACCTACGACGTGGGGTTCAAGAATCTGATATCGTTCCCCATATGATTTGATCTTCCAAGTCCAAGGTACTAGAGCTTTCATATTTATTTCTTTATAATCAATTAAGCACCCCGACGACATTGTTTGTATGCTCTGTGGACAGATCTAACAATGTTCGAATTCAAAACAAAGAAAGCCATCCTACACAGAAATACCAAGTACCTAAGATGTTCTATTCCTATCCCTTTCGCATCCATGATAACCTCCTTACCATATCTTCTTCTATACGTATGACCATAACATAAGCAATGGCATGTCAACCAGCCCTACTCAACTAGACTTATGCGGTTGATACTAATTAAGATTTAATGGCAGATGACTAACATTTTGATCTGCAATAGTACGAGGGTTCAGAATTGAAAATTGGGAATGGCTCAAAAGAATGAATCTTACCACTAAAATTTATCCCAAGTTCCTCCAACAGAAAACAGAGCAATGTCCAGTCCCCCATAAGATTCATTACATTCCCATAGACAAAACAATGCCAATGTTTTCAACCAATTGAAACTGAGCAGGTAAACCTTATTGAATCGGTCACATATAACATCAAGGCAATAAGCAACAACGCAAAACATCACAAGATAAACAACCTATCTCAAAACTGTAATTCAACCAAAAATTAAGCGTGTTGATGCAAAATCTGATTTCAAAAATACAAGTCCAAGATAATAACATAACAGAAATGTCATTCAGATCCAAAAGCAAAAGCAGAAATCCTAACCTAGGCGGTGAGAACAATCGCACCTCCAGCCTCCTTGATCTTCTTCTCAGCAGTCTTGGACACCAACTTAGCCTTAACCACTATCGGTTGATTCTCGGGCAACACACCTTTACCCAGGACCTTGAAGTACCCGAACTGGGTCACGTCGATCATCGGCGCCGAATCCTTGTTGGCCTTGGCCTTGGCGTCTTGTGGGACGAGAGACCAGAGCTTGTCGATGTTGACGATGGGGCAATAGAACTTGTTCCTGAGCTTGTGGAAGTACCTCATACCGACTTTCCCAAAATACCCAGGGTGGTACTTGTCGAAGAGGATCCTGTGGTGGTGCATACCTCCGGCGTTTCCTCGACCTCCCGGGTGCTTGCGGTGCTTGCCGATACGCCCATGACCGGCGCTCACGTGGCCGCGCTTCTTGCGGTTTTTCTTGAAACGAGTTGTCATTGTTGAGTACTCGGATTGGTGCGGATCTTTGGGAGGGGGAAAGGGGTTATACCTTAGAGCGGCTACGGTTTGCGGGACTTACATTATACTCTACAATCTGCATAGGTTATTCGGATTAAATATATTTTTAGAATAAATATTCGGTAAAATGTTTTTTTCACATTTATTATTAAAAAATTACTTTTACATTAAAATCATTTAACATAATATTTACTTTTTATTGACTTTTAATTTAATTGTCACTATTATTTCAAAAGTTATGAAAATTTTAATTTACTTATACGGGCAGATCTTAATAAATTAGTTTGAGGGAATCTATTAATTTTTTAAAAATATATATTAAGAGTATGTATTGAAAATTTTAAAATTTTGAAGAACTTAATTTAAAATTTTTATAAAAATTTACAAGTTTAACTAAACTTGCATGTACAAATTTTGAAATACAAGTTTATTTGAAACTTGATAATACATTGTCCACCAAAAAATGTTCCTTTGAATAGGAATATATTTAGCTCTCTTGGAGCTTTCAATGGAAATTATTCTTTTGGTAGCAATATATAACTCTTCTAGAGCTTTTAACTGACTTTTTGGCTACCAGAACTTATATCCAGATTGGCTTATTTCAAAAGCCAATTGATAACATATGTTATCTATAATTACAGAAGGATTATTTTGCAAACTCATATTGCTCTCTTAAAATTTCTACTTCTAGTGGTGACGATATCATTACTATTAGAGGTAATTATTACAATATTCGCAATGCTGCACTTTTCATAATGTGCTTTCTCTCAAGAACTTATTGCTCTTTTAGAGCATCAATATTTTCAGTACTTTGAGATATAGTACTCACATTATCCCTTGCATTAAATGGGAAAATATATCTTATGCTTCTACTAAGCATAAATCGTCACCATAAATTGTATTTGATAAGTAATCATGTGAAACAAAATAAATAAAAATCATAATATATAAATATAAATATAAAAAATAATTAATGTGTAAAGTAAATAAACATAAAATAAAATAAATAAAAAGTTAAATAATTATCTTTAAAGTTATGAGAATAATTAGAAGATTATTTATTCCCTTCGAGGTTTATAAGGAAATCAACAACGTCCAAATGAGTTGGACCAATATTATTTTCGTCATTTTTGTAAACAAAATTTGCTTTTATTTTCTTTCCTTTATCATTCAATGATTGTTGATTTTTTAGCGTACGATAAGTACGAGACCAATGGTTTATAACGTCACATTGGTAATAAAAATGAATTCACTTTCTTAGAATGATCTCTATCATTCTTGTCATCCTTATAACCTCACTACCAGTGGGTAGAAGTATTCTTAAAATGATCATATTTTTCATGTATATATTCATAGCCTCGACCACGACCACAACTTCTAATGTGGCTTTTATTCTTTTCATAATATAATCTCACATTCACTTCAGGGAATGGAGTAGAGTCAGTGGGCCTTTGAAACTTTTTTTCACGATATTGTGTCTGAGGACAACATTATTTATCGTGAAAAGTGGAGTATGTTTTTATTAACATATCCTCATCACAAAGAACAAAGATTTAATCCTTGTACGATGCATTGTTAAACCAGTTCACAAGGTCCTTTAAAAACCTCATTTGAGACCAGTAGCCTCGCAGAACGGGATGTCTAGCCAATATACTTGGATTATATCGAAGTGATGTTACCAATTGAATAGTGATTTACCATGTTTGCATTCACTTCAGGGAATGAAACAGATCCAATAATCGCATGGAATAAACATCATGCTTGCATTCACTTCAGGAAATGCCTCCCATAAAACTTTTTGGATCAAGACGAATTTTCGTAACTTGAACTTGGGAGAAGTCAATAGTCGAGTTTTTCCGACATAGAAGAATTATTGCTTTGGAGCAAAATCATCATAATTAATCGCACTTTAAAATCATAATTTAAAGAATAAAACAAAATCAAAATTTACCGATATTATTTTTTTTCTCGAGGACAATGGAGGCATAGCAATGACCAAGATAGTTTCTCATAATAATCCCGTCTCTTTCCAAACTATTATATCATGTAAAACTCAAAACACGGTTAAAAAACATAAACTCTCATGAAAATAATAACATAAATATATATGGATTTTTTATTATAATATAATATAAATATAACAATGACCATGGTGTGGTTAATCATACCAGACTCTAAACAATATATCGAAATAATTAGAACAATGATAAATAACAGTGACCATGGTGATGTTCCAACGTCTCATGGAGTGGTTAATTAAAACAAGGATAAAAATAATTAGATCTAGTCCTACGGAAAACAAGAAGAACAAGAATTCTTGCTTATTCGTGAATGTTTAAAAATATGTTATTGCTTTTGGTTCAAACACGTCAAAGGTAGATTAATAAAGACAGTAATTTAAATTTATGTAATTTATACCAAATATGGTCTCTCCATCTCTGTCAGTTTGTTCTTTGCTTTGTGAGAAGCCACAAATCCATCTCTATCCAATGCTCGAATACAATCAAATATACTCCAAGTTTTTCAAAAAAAAAATAGAAACCAAGTTAAAATATAAAGAGAAAGACAATCGGTAATTTAAAAAAAATGAGGGAAAAAAACTTATCTTTGGTTCATCCTAGAATCAAATTCTTTCCAATAACTTTTTTTAGATTCGAACGATGAAGACCTCAGTTGATTAGAGTCTCGTGCTGATAACGTGTTGTGAATAAAGTAAAGAACAAGAATAAAATAGATGAACAAGAACAAGATGAGAGACAAATAGAGAGACTTGTATTATATTCACAAAGTAGGGTTGTGTACAATGCTTTCTCAAAACTCTATATTTATAGGCATAAGATGAAAACCCTAATTTCAATGGGTATTAAGCCCTAATAATAAAGTACATTAAAGTCTCATTTAATATATGGATATCAACCGTAAATAAAGATATTCATAACAAAAATGAGATTTAATGAGAATTTTTAAAAGATCTAAGAGAGGATTTAGTTAAAAACTTTTAAAATATAATAATAACTTTAAGATTCTTCAACGGTTGAAATTAAATTTTTTAAAATTTTTAAAAGGCATAGTCCAATTGATTTTAAAAAATATTTTTTATTTTCAGTTTTTTTAAAAACTAGAATACACATTAGTGTAATAGAAATGAAACTTGTTTTAAAAATAAAAATAATAAAAAATATGTTTGGTTAAACAAATAGTTACTCATTAAATAATTAAATTAAAATATAAATTTTATAAAAATATTATTATAATAAAAAAATTAAATATAATTAAAAAAACAAAATATTTAAATATTTCATTAGAAGGATTTGAACTAAATTAAATAGAGTTAAAAAAATTTAAATTTTTTCATGTTTTCTATTTTTCAAAACATTTTTAATAAAATCGTGAAAATATCTTTCTAATATTTTTAAAGTTTGACTTATTTTTGTTTTTATTTTTATTTTTATTTTCTAAAAATTATTGTTAAATTTTACAACCAAACATTTCTTTTAAATGTTTTCTATATTTTTAAAAAATAAAAATAACACGTATTCCCTTAAATCAAATGCTATCTTAAATATTAATTTTTCGAATTTTAGTGAGCATTTCGAATTCTAGGGGACTATGCCCCACCGACCTTATAATGAAAATAACCTATAAACCGAATTTGCTTCTTTCAAAGTAAGCAATTTTCGGAAATGGAGTTGACTTTTTAATACCGCAATACCTCACATGGCCGGTGAGTATTCCCTGTCCTGGTGCTGAAAAACCTGACTCCTTAAGTGCTTCCCTCGTGGACTTTGTTCCCCTTCCACTCCATTGCTTATTTTTTCAGTTAAAATTCCAGTCTTTTCGTCTTTTTGCCATTACCCATCAGATCATTCCTTCACAATTCCAAAAATCAACCAAAACCCACCAAGAACTTGCCTTCATCTGAGAACTTCTCCACAATGAAGGTCCATTCTTTTTCACATCAATATTTCATGTTCCTATAATGTATTTGTTTTTTCAATTCCATTCTTTTGGTTAATACAGGCATTGCAGATTGGATTATGGTCAGTTTGGGTGTCTGGGCTTCTCCTAATTGCGATATCCCTTTATGCCACTCGGAGGTTACCACTCTCCAACAATCCAAGTTTCATCCCTGGAAGTTTCAGCGACATTGAAGCTCCCAAAATTACTATCTTCACTGCTCCTACGCCGTTTACAGGTTCTTCAGGGACTAAACAGAGTCTAGCTATTCGGTCATGGCTTGCTTTGTCCCCACAAATCTCAGTCATTCTCTTTAGTCAACACCTTTCGGCTGCTTCTTTCGCCAGTTCTTTTGGTTCCCGGGTTTTGGTCGAATCCGATATTGATTTCACGTAATTTGTACTTTCTTATTCATTGGCTGCATTCATTTCAATCTTTTTTCTTCTCTATGTTATATAGGAAGATTCAAAAATACTACTCTTATGTTAATTTTTTAGAGTTGTCTTAATTGTTTTAGGGGTGAATTTGGATAGGTTTCTTGGGGTTCCTTTCTTTCATTCCATAATGGCAAAGTCGAGGGGATTCAAATCTGACATATACGTTTTCATGGATTCGGAATCTATTCTCCTGCCTGACTTTGTTTCGGCATTGAATTATGCTCATAAACTTGATAATGAGTGGCTCCTTTTTGCTTCTTCAAGAAATGTTTCGAATTTCCCATTCTATCTAGACAATGATGGGAAACATTGGCTAATAGATGGCAATAGGATAAGAATTCAGGAGGTATGTATAATGTATATAATCCACATCGAGAGCATAGATCTAGTGGAGGAAACTTCATTTGACATCATTGTCTGTTTCATCAGTTGCAGGATACACTAGGCTCAAGCTGGCAGTGGAATTGTTGTGACAGTAGAATGGTGATAGCATGGAACAATGGGGATATGCCCTTACATCATGGAGTGCTTCCTCCTTTCTTGTATGGGAAGGGAGTTTACAACCACTGGCTAATCAACGAGGCATTGTCTAGTGGATTAAGGTTCGTGTTTGATGCCAGTTGGTCTATCTCAAACATTGCCCTGGATGATTCGCGGTGTTGGTCTAACTGTTTAGTTAAGAGCTCCGATATTTCAGATATCGAAAAGGGAAGTTGGGAATATGATGGCAATTCCCATCTTGCAGCCGTATATGGATCATCGTCTCTTCACGGAGTTAAATATTCCGTTGTGATGAAACTTTTGAAATGTGACGGTCAATACCTTCTTATTAATACCACAGAAGATTTCCTTCATTCATATGCCTATGAAAGGAAGGGCTTATGGAAAGGAAGCATCCCAAACCGAAGGAGATGGAAGAAAACTTTGGCTTGCGTTGCTGGAACTATAAAGTTGCAGAATGGAACTTTAGGTTGCTCTTTGGGAGATCGAATAGTTCCCACAAAGACATTAAAGCTTTCTTTTTCCTTAGAGTCACTTCTCTCCATCATTGCAGACAAGAATCGGACAGTTGTGCTCACGGTCGCAGGATATAGTTATAAGGACATGTTAATGAGTTGGGTCTGCAGATTGAGGCAACTCAGAATTACAAACTTTTTGGTTTCTGCACTTGATTATGAGACCTATCAGTTCACCATAATGCAGGTATTTCCTCTTGTTCTTATACTTGTTTAGTTTCACCATTTTTTTCTTGTTTCAGTTGAGCTGACCCTTCTAGTTATTCTTAGTTTCAATTACTTGGTCATGCTCCAAGCTGACAAATTTTAGAACTAAATAAGAATTTATGACATGATTTATGTTTATTGTTGCTGGAACCATTGCCTTAGCCTCTTCAAAAAATATTTAGACATAATAGCATCAAATCCAAGTTCTGTAATGATGATGATTTACAGTCCTTGAAATCCAAGTTCTGTGATGATTTACAGTCCTAATATCATTCCCCACCGAAACTTTCGGGGACCTTTCTCCGGCATGTATCTGAAAGAAGGATTCTGTTTTGTGCTAGGGCCTTCCTGTCTTCAACGATCCATCAGCTCCGACTAATATTAGCTTTAACGACTGCCACTTTGGAACGGAATGCTTTCAGAGAGTAACCAAGGTGAAGTCCAGATTGGTTTTAAAGATTCTGAAGCTAGGATACAATGTACTTCTGAGTGATGTGGATGTATACTGGTTTAGGAATCCTTTGCCAATGCTTTCCTCTTTCGGTCCTGCCACTCTTGCGGCTCAGTCTGATGAATACAACCGAACAGGTGATTATAACCATCGCACTTGGCACTATTACTCGACTAAATGAATAACTAATCATTTCCATAGTTCTGAAATATGAACTTTTTTCTATTTCTAGTATCACATCAATGGATTGTGGAAGAATAATATCAAGAGTTTGAGTGGAAAAGGCATCCCAAGTTTTATCATAGTATTGTTCCCTTGCAGGTCCTATAAACTTACCTAGACGCTTGAACTCTGGTTTTTACTTTGCCCGTGCCGATGCCCCCACTATTGCTGCGATGGAAAAGGTAGTGAGGCATGCTGCAACTTCTGGCCTATCTGAGCAGCCGAGTTTCTATGACACTTTATGTGGTGAAGGGGGTTCCTCTCGTGTGGGTGATAATAGATGTGTGGAACCTGGGACAAATTTGACTGTTCACTTCTTGGACAGAAACCTTTTCCCAAACGGTGCATACCTGGGGATATGGGAGAGGGAAAATGTAAAATCGACCTGCAAGAAGCAGGGTTGTCTTGTTCTTCATAACAATTGGATTAGTGGAAGAGTGAAGAAGCTGGAGCGACAAGTACTATCGGGCTTATGGGACTATGATATTGCTACAAGGATGTGCTTGATGTGCTCTAAGAATTAATTGACTAGAAGTTTCGTAATCTAGGTGGATAACTTTGGGAATTGTTGTGGAATACAACAAAAGAAAATGCCATTGTTGCTTGTTTAATGCCTTGGTTTCATCAATATTTCCTTGGGCGGATATTAAACTGGAGAAGCCGGCCATAAAAATACAAAAATGGCATCCAAATGGGGTAGGCAGAAGAATCAACCTTGAAACAAAGAATGGTACACCATATCCCATGCAACAGAATATAATGCCACATCTGGGTTAGGTGGCTTTTAATCCACAGCTTTGTTCAAGATGTGTACTGCATTTTTCGGGTTTCTTAAGCTTAAGAACCAGGATTCTGGTAGCAAGAAAGACGTGCGAGGAGCTCCAATGTCAGTTGACTTCTCGCAATCAAGGAATATATATGTGAGGATAGTTCATGCAGGTGGGAAAGAAGAACTGTATAAAAATGCAGTTCCTGTATCCCATCTGATGAAAAAATATCCAGGGATGTGTATTGCAGGTCCCAAAGTTTTTACGAATCCTGATGAGTCCCTTTTACGGCCTGGAGATCGCCTGTTGGCTGGCCAAAAGTATTACATTATCCCATCCTCAACGGCCCAGAAACTGAAGCGTAAACACCAGAAGAAGCTTCAGGTCAAAAGAGCAGCTGAAGGCAGAAAAGAAAGGCATGATGCAAGGAAGACTCAGGATATATCTGGAGAGAATTTGGAGGAATCCGTGTATTCAGAAAAAGAATTATATGTTGCCAAGCCTTCCAAGGCATCTAAAGCTCCAAAGGCGAGAGAGTCGAAGCATTCAGGGCGGAAGGGTAGAAGGGTAAAGAAGCCTTTCGTACCCCCACTCCCGAAGACAGCAATGGTGCGCGAATCAGGTTGGGAGCCCAGTTTGACTTCTATACAAGAACTTTCTCCATGACTTTTTTCTACCTCAAGGTTCTGTTCTCCTCCCCTTTCCTCCTGTTTGGATGACATGCTTGTTATTTTCTTCAGATGCTTGTAAGGGAAAGAATAATAACTTGAACAAATCGAAAACATCCATTTCCGTGTTGTTCGTATCATGTTTGTGGTAGAGGACCTTTTCGAGAAGTAGTTTCAATATTTTCCACTAACAAGAGATTTATCCTCGAGATATGCTTCTCATGTCATGATTATTACTAGATTGGTTTGGTTCTTCTGGCAGATTGAATGTTTTTTTTGTCATCCTTAAATTCGATCATCGGTTGCCATTTGCATTATCATACACGATTGCTTTTGCACCGAAGTTCTTTTGTTTGCCATGGATGATGGATCTTGTGTTTACAAAGCTCAGGATATTCTTTGGTTTAGCTGTTGATTGCTGGCGTGATTGCCAACATATACCAAGTTTTGTGCCATTGTGGCATTGATCACTTCATTACCAACAGAAAACTAATTGACATTGAAAAATGTTTCCAACAAGTATTCCTCGAACTCGAACATCTGCTTGCATCCAAAATATTTAGTGATTTCCAGTTGAAGAAATCACATAAACTCAACAAAGGCATAACAATTCCACAAAAGTACTCTGAAATCAAAGGCGAGTGATTTGAATTAATCACATACATCAAGCTGTTTGGATTTTCTCGGATTCGTCGTCATAAAATAAATGACAAAAGTTTGGTTAAGATCAATGTGTAGACGACCGCAAGAGAAGCACCAACTGGAATTGTCACAGCCCAGGATGTCACAATCTCTTGAACAGTCTCGGCTCGAACACTATTTAATCCTCTAGCAAAGCCAACCCCCATGACTGCTCCGACCAAAGTATGGGTTGCCGAGATTGGCAATGCCAGTTTTGATGCAAAGAGGACGACTGAAGCCGCTGCAAACTCAGCTGCAAACCCTCTAGTTGGTGTGAGTTCGGTTATCTTCTTCCCGATCGTTGCTATCACTCTATACCCCCACATCATAAGCCCTGCTACAATTCCAAATCCTCCCCAGGCAAGAACATCATTCGGGATAATGATCTTGGTGCTGCTGGCACCACCTTGAAGAATTGACAATGCAGCAGCTAGAGGCCCTATCGCATTCGAAACATCGTTTCCTCCATGGGCGAATGACATGAAGCAAGCTGACAATACCTGCATGTACCCGAAAACCCCATAAACTATTTCCAGTTGGGTGCCTTTAGGCCCTGCAACATCCGAGAGAAGACCAAGATTTTTAGTCTGAGTAGTACTCTCTTCCGGCTCTGAGCGTGATGAAGAAGTGGCTTTGGCAAGGAGATGGCCGAGCTGCTTTCTGATAATGTTATGAACTATGAATGCCCCAACTGCTCCACAACCCAAAGCTTGACCAAGAGCTATCGGAAAGCTCTTACTTAACGGAAAGGCAGCAAAAGAAATCCCGGTTACGCCCAGAAAAACTGCAATTGGTGCTGCTGCAGCCGCTGCTTGTCCCGGATTACGAGCACTGTAAACAAACTAAGTAAACAAGAAAACATGTTGTAAGTACAACTGAACAAGCCGGTTCATATGGTTAATCTGAAGTTTCAATGTAAGATTTTGGGCAAAATTTACTCGAGAAACCGGCAATTTAAAATTCCAAAGAGAAAGAACACACTCTGCGGATGCATTTGTAGACTAGGAATGACACCAAGGCTCCCATAACAGGTGAAATAACCCACGACGAAATAACCCTTGCCAGAGACATCCAGAAAACAGCTCCAGGCCCCCCATAAACCAGGCCAAATCCAACCATTGATCCTACTATACAGTGCGTGGTCGAAACCGGCCACCCGTAATATGATGCAACCTGGCCAATACATCATGAATCACATACAATTGTTAGATGAACAACTAGAATGAAAGTACAATCGGTAAACACGATGTCAATGCATCAAGATTCTGCTTTGTCTCCTCTCTGTGTCAATTCAAGATCCTATATGATAGTCATGCCAACTGTCTTGAACTGTTATTTTGATTGTATACAGTATTTGGCAGCAAAAGAACAACTCAGGCTGACTTGGATTGTAAGAATCTAGAGCTTCGTTAATAACAAACAAGAAACTAGGAAGATACGGACGGAATGCTTGCGTATCAAGATATCGTAACAATGAACCAATTGAGAGGTATTTGTTTACAATCTAAATTCGCATTGCTAGCTATTTGTTTACATTCTTGCCATATCGATTCGATGTCTTCGAAGGTAAACAACAAAAATCATAACCAGAACATGATATTGAGTAATTGAAGCAGATAAAAGTTTATATCAGGGATAGTTTCAGAAAAGCACCTGCAACCAAGTACCAGCAGCAGCGAGAGAAGAGAGCAATCCAGCAAAAAGCAGATTACTCTTTCCCTGAAACACATTAGCAACAAGGATACCTTTCTGCATTGTGCTGGTCACATGAGTTCCCATCAACAACGCTCCGGAGAACTCCAAAATGGCCGCCGTCAAAACAGCCTGACGCAGCGTCAATGCACCGGATCCCACCGAAGTTCCCATGGCATTCGCCACATCATTGGCTCCAATATTCCAAGCCATGTAGAACCCGAACAGAAGCGTCACGTATGACAAAAACTTGGTCTTCAAACCAACTCCCTGGCCTAAAGACTTCATGAAGAACGGAAGACTCAGAGCAGCAAACGCTATGAACACAGCAATAGCAAAAGCAGTACTGGAAGATATATTAAAAGCTTGAGCCATTCCAGGCAAATCATCTCCACTCGCTTTAGCTTCACCTTCTTGCTCTTTCCCACCATCCGCATCGGCAAAAGAAGATATGTTGGCAAAAGTGTGCTTCAGTCTGGAGCTTCTGAAGCTCAAGAACGGAAGACAAGGCCCGGCCAGAACTTGGAGCGGCCTGAACACGAGATTCTCTTTCGTGGGCAGTTTAGTTTCATGGTAATGGTGGTTGGGAACATGTAAATGAGGATTCCTGAGAAGAAATGCTTGAGGGGAACAGGTGTTTCTTGCAGAAGGTAAACAAGAAGGAGTCATGATTCGGAGGTTGTAAAGAGAGAATTTACGCCGGCGAGTTATTGGGAAACATGGAATTTGGAGGCGAAAAGGGAGGAGTAGGTGGTGATTGCTTTGATTCTTTGGGTTCCAATGAGTGGTGGGAATGGCTTCTTGGACGAGTGTCTTTCTACTTCATCCATACATTCCCTTGTAAGCTTCTCCTATAATATTCACATATTTCCAGGAAAAAGAATTAAAGGGAAAGAATTTTATTTATCCAAAATCCAAAATTTAGATTACTACATCATCCAAAGGACCACTTGGGAAGTCACTGTATCTTTGTTGGAATTAATTTGATTGATTAGATATTATGAGTTTCATGTTTTTTAATTTATAAGTGGATTATGACATTAAAAAATAAAGTTATTTGTGGAGTTAAATTTTCTATCACTAAACTCATAATCTTTTAAGTAGTGTAATAATAATAGGAAAAAATTTTGATATACGGGTCACGTAAATTTTGCCTTTTAATTTTAAGGGTTAAAGTTTTAGTTTAAGGCTTAAAGTTTAGGGGTTTATGTTATAGTGTTTAGAATTTAGGGTTTAAAGTTTAAAGTTTAATTTTTTAGAGTTAGGGTTATGAATTTGAAATTTGGGTTTTATAGTATAAATATACAAGCTTGTGTAAAATTTACTTGTGTATCAAAATTTTACCTATAATAATATTAAGATTATATTTTGATACACAAATTGTGTAAAAAAATTTACACAATTCTTCTATAAAATTTAAAACCTAAACCTCAAACACTAGCACCCTAAAAATTAAATCCTAAACCCTAAACTATAAATTCTAACCATAAACCTTAAATTTTACCCCTACACACTAAACCCTATAATTCATAACCTTAAACTTTAAACCCTAAAAGTTTACACAAGCTTGTGTATCAAAGTATTTTGCATAATATTATTAAGGTTATATTTTGATACACAAGTTATTTTAAAAAATTACGTAATCTTTCATATTTAAGCTATAAAATTTAAAACATAAATCACTAGCCCTAACACCCTAAAACATAAATCCTATTATAAACCTTAAATTCTACACCCTAAACCACTAAACCTTAAATCACAACATAAATCGTTAAACCCTAAAGTTGAAAGGCTTGTATAAATTAAAGTTTATACAATGTCATGTATCAACGTATTTTTCATATTATTAATCAATTTTAATTTAGAAAAAATAGAACCCCTCTTAAAATTTCTCATCCAAACACACTAAATTTTTTCTTAAAAAATGATCGTAAATTACCAATTAACATTGTTGATTCAAAGAAGCTAAAATGCCAAAATTACAAAGAACAGAGCAGTACAAATACAGGAACCGGGCAACAAGCCAAGTCGAACAAACTATGCAAGACCTACCCACAGAGATATTTTAAAAAGAAAGGGTGACTTGAAATACATTTGACTGATTGGTCAAGCTGTTTATATTTAGTAAAGTCACGTGGCTGTAATTATATCCTCACACAAGAGATAAATAAATAAACTTTGACATAACAGTTGAATTTAAAGTAAGCTTACAATTACACTAAGGCCCAGAAAAAGCCCAAGAACCAAGTACGCTTGTACTTCTACTTTTACATTGAATTGATTCATATAACATAAATTATTAATGTATTAAAAATTATAAAAATAAAATTATTTTTTCCTCAATCTTTTCGACAGCAATTTTATTCAGTTTTCACTGTCGACAGTCTCAAGACTCATGTATACGTTATTTTAAAATTAATTTTATAAAATCATAATGATCTAAAATCAGTTACGAGTAAACTTTTATTAAACAAGCAGCGGCAGGCAACCATCCTTGTTTGGCATCGAAATCGTGCTTGGTAGTTCCGCCTGTCTTCTCTTCTTGTCTTTTTTCTAATCACACGATAAGAACGTGTAAGGTTTTAAGTTAAAGAAAGGGATATCTGCTTTCCTTATTGGTTAGCTCTGAATTGAAAATATATATATTCTTACACGAAATTGTGCCAAATTCAACCAACAGCTTCGTTAACAAGAAAGTAAAGGAATAAATACCATTAAACGGAGAGCCCTCTCCATTCCTCGAAAGATGGCATAAAAGTCTTGGTTCCTTTGTTATATTTGTTGTTTTGTTTTACGTTTCAAACTTTAATTCAATTCCATTTGAATGCAGCACGGGAAACTTTGGGTTTCCGTTTTATGTGGAATCTTAAACAGAATGTTCTTCGGTTCAGGGTTTCAATAGTCAACAAGGCTACCCACTCCGCCCAACCCTTTAACTTTCTTTTAACCTATTTGCTCATTCCCACATACTGGGAGAACCCCACCATGCCCGATTTCACACGCCTTATCCAGTGAATTAATGCCACGTCAGAGAATTGACATGGGAGCTCTGCCAAAATTCAGCTATCCCCTTAACGTGTCAACATACAAGTGGTCCTCCTGGATTGGACCACTGCTTACCCAAACAGCCAGTCAATGCATGCACCAGCGACATTGATTCTGCCCACTCCTTCCCTTCCCTCACCCCATTGGTCAGTCGAAATCGAAAAAAACGACGAGGAGAATCATTACCCTTTGTTGTACTAATCTATGGATTCAAGGCCTCCAAAAGAAGAGCACCTAATATCCGCTTCGCTCAAAAATTCGCCTTTGAAACTCTAATTATTCGGACTGCTCTTCATATTTAGTTACCGCACTTTAATAAGACAATTGTCGAGTCCACTTAATTCAGCAATTCAGCCTATTATTCAACAACTAAATCAACTCTATAAAATTATCGATAATCATCATAACGTTAGATTCGACATCATCAATGATCAAAGTCCAATGTCCATTACAAACACTCTACACCATCAACAATGAAAGGGTCCACACAAGAGAACAAAGAGGACAATTAGAAAACTCTATTTAATAGGAGTAAATCGTTTAAAACCGGTATTAACCACTTTGATCTTCACCTACTTTATTTGGTGTCTCATCATTTACGCATCAACCCCCATAAACCAATGTCGTTTGCAAAACAATAATAGTCTTTAAAAATGGAATCGTAATCGGACGACAGCCGCGGAACAAGGGGGACAAAATGTAAACATAAATCGGGCAAAACGCAGGGAAGGATCGAAATTCATAAATACCTCCAGCCATTGTTAAAACCGTATGCCAAATTGAGATGTGGTTGCACCACCGTTGAGCACGTCGAACCACCGTCGGATGCTTAAAACCACCGTGGAAAACACCTCGAACCACTGTCGAATATAGCGAATTCGACTACATGAAAATTAAAAACGCCAAGGATTTTCTAAGCACTCGAGAACCTCACTAGATGGAATACTTTATGCAAAATGAATTGCCTATGTTTTCTGTGCTTAGGGACCTTAGGCTAGATGGGTATTTATAGGTGTGGTTTCCCATCAAAACCACTCGGTTAAACTACCCCACTATCACATGAAAAACAAAGTGGTAAAACGTGGGAAGTTAAACCATACAAACATGGGAAGTTAGCTACACATTGCTTGCCACGAACCACACTTAAGAAAGTGGTTTATCCAATATTCTCCCACTTGGTTCGTATTGTCCATGGGTACTTAAATTGAAACATAATGCATGAATCATGGCGACATTTCCTCTTATAATATGAGTAGTATCTTCCATGTATCACAATACATCAAGTCTCAACACTTTAGCCCATATACTTAATGAATAAACCCGATGTTTATTCTAGGTCCAAACTTTAATGATATTTCTCGAAATAATTAACTTAATGTGTACACAATATATATGAGAAATATCAAACTTTATTAGAGTTTCAACAGAATCGTTCTTACAACGAAAATTTACAAAGTGGGAACAAGTCCCATAGTGACAACGTGATCCTTAAATTTATGTGGTGGCATGTCCTTAGTCAAAGGATCAGCTAACATCTGCTCAGTGTTAATGTGCTCAATGACCACTTTCTGTTCTTTAACACGTTCCCTTATGGCTAGATACTTAATGTCGATGTGTTTACTTCGACTTCCACTTTTGTTGTTATTAGCCATAAAGACAGCAGCTAAATTGTCACAATATATCCTTATTGGCCTAGAGATTGAATCCAGAAGTCTCAGCCCAGAAATGAAACTCTTTAACCATACTCTATGTGAGGTAGCCTCAAAACACGAAACGAACTATGCCTCCATGGTGGAAGTGGCTGTCAATGTCTGCTTGACATTCCTCTAAGATATAGCTCCGATGGCAAACATAAATATGTAACCTGATATTGATTTACGTGAATCAACACAGCTAACAAAGTCTGAATCGGAGTAGCCAATCACCTCCAAATGGTCAGATCGTTTGTATGTAAGCGTGTATTCCTTTGTCCCTTTAAGGTATCTTAAAACTTTCTTTGCAGCTCTTCAGTGGTCCATACCCGGATTACTCTGATATCTTCCCAACATCCCAATGGCAAATGCAATGTCAGGTCTTGTACAGACTTGAGCATACATCAAGCTTCCAACAGCAGAAGCATATGGAATGTTTTTTATTTGCTCATTCTCAAATTCGTTATTTGGCCATTAGTTCAAATTGAACTTATCACCCTTCACGATAGGAGCAACACTAGGTGAACAATCTTTCATCCGAAATCTTTCTAAAACTTTGTTGATATAGGTTTCTTGAGATAGACCTAAGACACCTTTATGTCTATCACGATGAATCTTAATGCCAATGACATATGATGCCTCACACATATCTTTCATATCAAAATTTTTAGAAATGAATCGTTTCACCTCATGTAGCATACCCCTGTCATTTGATGCAAGTAAAATATCATCCACATATAGAATAAGGAAACAAATTTTACTCCCACTAACATTCTGGTATATACATTGATCCATGATATTCTCAACAAAACCAAATGAAGAGATAACCTCATGGAATTTCAAATACCACTTACGAGAGTCTTGTTTCAATCCGTATATAGATTTCTTTAACTTACAAACCAAATTTTCACCATCGCTAGAGGAAAATCCTTCAGGTTGTTTCATGTATACCTCTTCCTCTAGGTCACCATTAAGAAAGGTAGTTTTCACATCCATTTGTTGTAACTCAAGGTTAAATTGAGCTACTAATGCTAACACAATGCGTAAGGAATCTTTCTTAGATACTGGAATAAAAGTTTTAGTGTAATCAATTCATTATCGCTGAGTGAATCCTTTAGCAACAAGTCTTGATTTATATCTTTCTATGTTGCCTTTCGAGTCTCTTTTTATTTTGAAAACCCATTTACATCCAATGGCTTTTACACCATCAGACAACGGTGCAAGATCCCAAACTTCGTTGCTTTTCACAGAGTTCATCTCATCCTTCATAGCATCATACCATAATTTTGATTCATTGCAGCTCATGGCAGTTGAAAATGACTCAGTGTCATTTTCAGCTCTAACGTTATAGTCAGATTCTTGTAAATACACAAAATAATCATTAGAAATTGCTGATTTTCTTTCTCTAATAGATCTCCTTAACGTTGAACCAACATTTTCTTGTGGATCATGTTGTTCAACTGGTTGTTCAATAATTTTTGAATTTTCTTGAACAACTTGATATATTGGAGTGTTTTCAGCAGGTTGTAGAATTTCATTGATTGGTTGTTCAACACCCGGTTGTGCTTGAGGGGTGTTATATATGATAACCAATCTCTCACTTGAAGTGGATGGATGACCTACGGGTATTGAATCCCGAGACAGATCATTCCCACTAATTGAGTCATTCTCAAGAAATTTTGCATTTTTTGATTCCACAATTCTAGTGTTGTTAGATGGACAATAGAATCTATAACCTTTGGACCTTTCAACATATCTAATGAAATACTCACTAATGGTCCCTGGGTTCAGTTTCTTTTCTTGAGGGTTATAAATTCTCGCTTTAGACGGACATCCCCATATGTGTATATGTCGCAAACTCGGTTTCCAACCTTTGAATAACTCAAAAAATGTCTTTGGGACAGTCTTGGTTGGAACCCGGTTTAATATATACACAGCCGTCTTGAGAGCTTCAACCCATAAAGACTTAGGTAGCTTAGAGCTACTAAGCATACTTCGCACCATCTCCATTAGAGTTCGATTTTTTCTTTCCGCAACACCATTATGATCATGCGAGCCTGGCATGGTGTATTGGGCAACTATACCGTTGTCTTGAAGAAATTTTGCAAATGGACCAGGTGCTTGTCCATCCTCAGTGTATCTACCATAATACTCACCACCTCTATCGGTTCTCACAATCTTTATTTGCTTACCGCATTGTTTCTCTAATTCAGCCTTAAAAACCTTAAAGGCTTCTAACGCTTCACTTTTATGATGAAGCATGTAGAGATACATGAACCGTGAGTAATCATCTATGAAAGAGATAAAGTATTTCTGACCTTGCACATCCATATCTGGACAACAAATATCAGAATGGATGATTTCCAATATGGTCGAACTCCTCTTGGCACCTTTCTTTGACTTGTTAGTCTGCTTGCCCTTAATACAGTCTACACAAGTATCAAAATCAGTAAAATCTAAGGTATTGAGTACCTCATCATTTAGTAATCTTTTAATCCTTTCAATGGAGATATGTCCTAATCTCCGGTGCCACAAAATAGAGGAATCTTCATTTATAACATAACGTTTAGTACCAGTTTGAATGTGCATAACATTATGAGTGACCTTATTTTGTAAATCAATAAAGTAAAGACCATCACTTAAAACACCATTTCCAACAATTTCAGATTTATAAAATAAACTGAATCCAACATTTGAAAAAATTAAAACAATACCCCAAAGGTGCAAGTCTTGAAATGGAAATTAAGTTTCTAGAAAAACTAGGAATATAAAAAGTCTTTTCTAAAATTAAAACAAAGCCAATGCTAAGCACTAATTCGCAAGTCCCAATAGCTTCCACATTCGACTGCATCTTGTTTCCCGAATAGATGTGTTGCTCAGCTCCCACTGGTTCTTTCAGGTTTTTTAATCCCTCTAAGGAATTTGAGACATGGATTGTAGAACCAGAATCAATCCACCATGTGTTATAATTAACATCAACCATATTTGACTCAAAGCAAACAAGTGAGATTGATTTACCTTTCTTTTCAAGCCAACCCTTATGCTTGACACAGTCCTTCTTCATGTGTCCATTCTTTTTATAGAAAAAACACGTGAACTCTTTCTTTATGTCAGCCTGGGGTTGCATTTTAGCCTTCCCCATCTGCTTGGCTTGGACTGACCTATTTCCTTGAGTAACCGTCAGTGCACTCTCTCACATCTCCATTACGAGCCTACCCTCTTTTTGATCACACATGGTCAAAAGTTCATCAATAGACCATTTATCCTTATGTGTGTTATAAGAGATCTTGAATGGCCCATATTGAGGTGGAAGAGTGTTCAATAAATAGTGTACCAAGAAAGATTCAGACATTTCAACCTCAAGTGCCTTAAGTCGAGCTGCCAAATCTCGAATCTTATTGATGTGATCACGCACACCTTTCACAATAATGAGCTTTAGTGATGTGAACTTTATAATTAGGGTGCTAGCTAATAACTTTTGAGAAGTCTGAAACTGTTTCTCTATAGCCGTTAATAGCTCTTTGACATTCTCATAATGCTCAATCGAGCCACGAACATCAACAGGAACCTTGCTCTTAAGGAACATAATACTTAAGCGATTGGATCACTCCCACTTTTCATATAGAGCAAGGTCAACCTGATTGCTGGTTTCAGTGATATGTGGCTCAGATTTCCTTATAGCATAGTCAATATCCATACACCCCAATTGAAAAAGAATACCCTCCTTCCAAAACTTAAAGTTCTCACTGGTTAATTCAGGGATATCTACTTTATTATCAGACATATTCATATGTTGTAATGCCGTAAAATAAATTGACATACATGCTTACTATAAATTTGAGGCAAACATAAGTCATAATTTACCAATGCAAATTATGTAAATAATGAATCTAGTGACATAAAAATTGCCTGTGGGCTAAATTTTTAATTCGATTAGATCCATTTTAAGATAGAATTATTTTCTATCCCTTATATAAAAAGTATTAAATTTATTTTCATAATTCCTGTGGGTAATTATAAAAAATCATCTAATAATTTTTACCTTAATAAGTTATGTAATGGGATTTAATATCTAAGCTTTCTGTATGTGATTTTTAACCTTAGTAGTTTTATTTAACTAAAGATGATGTGGCTAGTCTTTAACTAAATAAAATTATGAAAATCACTTAGCTAGATATTAACCCTAAACTTTATTCAAAGTTGTTGCTAATTCATTATGCAACATTTTATGTCTAATCCTTATGAGATCCTTACCGTAATTTTATTTAATTAAAGTTGTGTAGCGATGTCCGTTTCGCTAAAAAAATACTGAGTTTTCGAAGTGTTTGTGATTTTTCGGATATAAAACGTTTATTCCGTGGGGGTTTTAAAAACCGCATTTTATTTAAAAATTGGAGTCGCCACCGGCCACTTAGGTAGGCCGGACACCATAAAAAAAACTAGAGATTTGAAAACTATTGGGTTCGGGAGTCGGTTACGGATGTGGAAGGATTAGCACCCCCACGCTGCCCAAAATTGGTACTTTAATAATTACCGCTTTATTAATATTAAATTTCTCGGATTAAAGTGACTATTAGTTTAAAATTCGGTTATAATTGCGAATAAATTTTAAAGGCCTCGTTATCCGAGGGTAAACGCCCAACCACTATCACTACGCATGATACTGGCCCCGTTTACGCTCGGATAAAAGGGCACCGCATTGACAATTTATATATTTCATTATGCAACCTTAGTGAACAAAATATTAAGCATGGCCAATAATTTAAATACAATAAATATTCACATAATAAACTATTAACAGAACATAAATAAAATACTAATCTAAAACATACATGCATACAAATTATCCCTACTCGTGACTAAAAATAAACCTAACATGTCACAATTACAAAGCATGGAACAAAAACACATATTACAAAAATGTACATATTACAATAAGACACATTGTAACATACGTAAAATATGGCATTATATATGACCAAGAAAATATGCCAACACATAGCCTAAAAGCAAAGAAAACATACCATACATGCTGAAATATAAAGCAGGTTGTGTTCGAGCCAACTCAAATATCAATTTAATATGTGTGATACAAACAACTGAACAAATGCATGAAGATACACAATCACCATAAACTTAACACACATATACATGTAAACATGAAAATACAAAGCATATACGAGGGATATATGAAAAGGCAAAAGGCTAAATCAACATACACGATTATAATAAACGAACATGAATATTTACATGGAATCAGGACTGAAATGAAAAGAAATAAACATCAGAAACAGAAATTAAAGGACAATAATATGCGATTTAGGGACGAAAATGCAATCAGGACCGAACTTGAAAGGACTGAAACTGTAATTGGACCAAGGGGCAGACTCGAAGTAAAAATTTCAAAAACGCAGTGGGACTAGTGAGGTAATTTCGCCATTTAAAAACTGATTCAATTTAATTTAGGGACCTGATTGCAAGATTGCGAAATATGATGGGGACCAAAGTTGTAAATATCCCCTGCGGCGAGACAAAAACGAAAATATCGAAAACGCGGGGGGATTTATTACAGAATTTGCCCATTTCACAAAATAAAATAACTATAAAACCCCATTTTCAGCCTAATCTCAAATTTTCCTCATTTTTTCATTCGATCCGTTTTATAATAACGCTTCATTCTTTCATTTTCTCTCAAACATCCCCCTGAACCTGTGATGAACCCAAAAACCAGCGACTTTCGCCCTTCCGCCTCCGGCCGCCGCTAACCGGCGCCGGCGAACTAAAGAAACACCCAAAACCAACCTCTCTCTAAACCGAACCCGTATATGAACTTAGATCTACGCTAAGACTCACCCTTTTGCCTAGATCTAAGTAAATACAAAACGAAAAAAAAAAGTTTTGTTTACGTTTGACCACAGTGAAACCAAAAGGGACCTCCCGCTCCCTTCAGTTCACCATGTTCGGCTTCGGAAAGCCGAAGAGGCTTGTCACTGGTGAGGGGAGATCCACAGACGACAAGGGTAATAGCTGTAAATCCCCCTTTTTTATCACTACGTATATTTTTCGTTATGCATGCAAAGAAGTAAGAAAAAGAGAAGAGTGATACCACTGAAAACTTGATGTTTTTTTTTTGTTATTTTTTCTTTTCGATTACAACTGGCTTGCCTTACAATTACTTGTTTCATACATATATCCCTGTCTCTTTGGTTTGGTAGCAAGTAATGTAATATATATTTTTTTAGATCTGGACTGACACTAACATAGCCTCTTTTTTGTGTTGTTCTGATATGTCTGAACGCGATGGCTGGAGATCGGCATGGTGGAAGCATGGTGGCGGTGTGGGGAGTTGTCTTCGGCCAGAGGCGTTCTTGGCTGTTGGATCAGATCTGATCTAACGGTCGAGATAGCTTGAAGGATGAACGGCCCAGATGAAACCTTGATCGGTGAAACGACTCCAGATCGTGACACGTGGGGCTCAGCAGTCGAGGGGTTATAGCGCGTGGGACTCACGCACGCGTGGGATATCGAAGAGTCCGCGCGTGGACCGAACGCGCGCGTGGCATTCGAACCGTCCAGACGTGTAGTTCACGCGGCCAGCTAGATATTTATCCTTCCTTGATCGTGGCCGTTGGATCCACATCTTGATCCAACGGCTCCTAGTCATCTGCGCAAAGATAGAATAATTAGGGTTAAATGGGGTTTTGGGCTTAGGCCAACCGGGCCTTGTATTATTATATTTTTTGTTTTTTGTAATAATATGGACATTTTAAGTGGGCTTTTCTATTATTTTTCAAGTTTTGTCCATACATATTAATAATAATATATTAATATAATAGTAAATACAGATACATACATACTTACGTATATATATATACAATTGTGATGAAATACGTTCACATGTACATATACTTAATAATAATACATGCAACATTTATTCGTATATATTCAATAATAACAAGGACATTAATAATATATACATACAAACATATATAGACCTACTCATATACTAACATACATTGTACGATACTCCCAACATAAATATAACCATATCACACATATATTAATAGGTACGTAATACACCATACAAATACATGCACCATGCATACATTCACACCTATATCATTATGTAATATACTAACGTATACACGCGCACACATATGTAATCATGCACTAATATGTTAATATGATACTTAGAGGTTAGATAAAAATGAGTGATTAAAGTTGCCCCTCTTTGCTTGTTCTCATGGAATGGGAACAAAGCAAAGACCGGAAACACTCATTTTTATCCGACTTACCTGCTCACGACTTCGGAATCACGTGTTCTTCTGGAACTCTCTCCTTTTCCTTGGCCAGAGCTTCAGGCTCGTAAGTTCTCCCTGTATAGAACTTCTTCACCTTTGGTACTTTTTGAGATTCTGGAGTTAGGGTTCTTCCTCTATGGAACCTTTCACTGGGCTTGAAAACGTAGGTTTCTCCTTTATATAACCTTTGTCTTCGATTTTTCTTTCCTCTTTTCTTTTTCTTCTTTTTCGTTTCTTCTGTTTCCTTATTTCTTTGTTATTTTTCCTTTTTTTATTTTTTCTCTTCTTTTTCTACCTTTTTTTTGCTTTTTCCTTTTTTCTCTGTTCTTTTCCCTTTTTTCTCATTTTCTTCTTTTTCTACTTTTTTTACGAGGCTGTTGCCATTTTTGGACCTACGCTACTAAGGCTGTCGCATCATGCCCGAATGACTTATTGATGGCCCGAAGGAGTTATCATCATGCTCGAAAGACTTACTGATGGCCCGAATGACTTAACATCGTGCCCGAAGGACTTACCGATGACTCAAAGGATTTAACATCTGGGCCTTACGCTGCTATGGCTGCCGTTCTTTCGGGACTCACGCTACTCATGTTGCTGCATCATGCCCGAAGGACTTACTGATGGCCCGAAGGACTTGTCACCATGCTCGAAAGACTTACTGATGGCCCGAAAGACTTAACATCGTGCCTGAAAGACTTACCGATGACCCGAAGAATTTAACATCTGGGTCTCACGCCGCTATGGCTGCCGTTCTTTCGGGACTCACGCTACTCATGCTGTCGCATCATGCCTGAAGGACTTGTCACCATGCTCGAAAGACTTACTGATGGCCCGAAGGACTTAACATCGTGCCCGAATGACTTACCAATGACACGAAGGATTTAACATCTGGGTCTTACGCCACTATGGTTGTCGTTCTTTCTTTTCTTTAGTAAATTCTTTGACAATTCTTCAAATACCTGTCCATGAACAAGCAAAAATTGACATGCCTCTATCTATATGATGCATGCAATGTCGTGTTTTCTTCTTCTTCTTCTCTTTTACTTGTTTTTTTTTCTTTTTTTATCCTCATTTTCTCTCACTCTCTTTTCTTTTTCTTTTTCTTTTTATTGTTAGTCTTGTTTTAAAATTTTATGTCCTGAAAAGTCATTCTTCGGATTTCTCTGTTTCCTTTCTTTTTGCGGTACGCTCAGTTTTGATCTTCATTTCTGTCAAATTCTGTTAAATGAGTACCCGCTCTTGTTCTTTTGCACGAGCACTTGCCTTTCTTCTTCGGGGTCTCTGCCTACTTCACCAACAAACTCTATATCATGAGTGTGCAGAGATTCTTACTATTCTTTCTGCTCTGCATTGCCCCACTCGATCATGAGCTCATCGGGGTGAACAAAATGTTTCTTAACCTCAACCTTCTTGTTGCCTTTAGACGGGAACCATTTCTCGATCCCTATGCTTTGATCCTTTGGAGACTCAATGTTTACCTTTTATCGTCCCCATACTTTGTAAGCTCATTCTTGTCCTGTTTTGTCCTTCATTTTCTTGAACCAAACAAGGCATCATGGCTGGAACCCGCTTCTGTCATCATCTTTATTCTATGCATTGTGAGGTCGTTTCTGGTTAGGGGCTCCAATAGTATCCGCAACCTTGTGTTCTGGATCTTATCCCTGAAGTAATACATGGAAATCTTTGTTGCTTTAACTTGTCAATTTGTTGATTGGTGTTCCACCGAAGGGTATTATTTAGATTAACATACAGGATCTTGAAAACACAGCATAGGAGCTCTGGATATCATGTGCAAGAGCGGCTTAGATTCAACCACTCGGTAATTCAAAGATGTGAAGTCTTCCCTGGTGACTCGATTCATCCTCATGATTATAGCGTTGCTACAGAGTACTACTCTTTCTCAATTCTTATTATCTACTCCGGCCCCAAAAAGGGTGGGCTTGTATAACAACTCGAGCGCAGAAATATTACTCTAGGAATAGAGTTCCGGGTGGCGCGAGTCTTAATTTTTCCTATGATATCATCTATTTTCTCTGTTTTCTTTTTCTTCATTTTTCTTTCTTTTTTCTTCATTTTTTCTCTCTCTTTTTCTTATTTTATTCTTTTTCATATTTCTCTTCCTTTTTTGTTGTTTTTTTTTTGTTTTTTTGTTTTGTTGTTTTTTTTCGCTTTTATCATTATTTGAGGAAATCAATTCGTCACAGTCATTTGTCTTGAGGACAACGATGGAGCAAACAACACTGCCCCAAGTTACTCAGCATAGTCACGATTTGAAAATATTACCATCACTCATGAAGCTAAGGTTTATTGAATTGGATGATGTGTCTCCACCATATCGCCTCAGCGGAGTGCCCCAAAATTCCCACACTCTTATCCGAACAAGCCTATTACCAGGTTTCGAACATATGAGTGCTTTTTATTATTATTTTCTCTTTCTTTCTCTCTTTTTTTCTCTTAATTCTTTCTCTTTTAATTCTTATTTTTACTTATTTACTACCTAGAAGATTATGCCTAGAGTTTCAATTTCAAGCGACTCTACATGGTTGACATTTGGAGCTTTTTCGTCCTTGAACATCATCGAGAGAGTAATAGTCTCGCTTTGCTGACCAGAGTCTGGTAGGGAAGATTACACCTCACTAAAATCTATCTAATGTCACATCTTGCAATTGATATCCAGTGTCCTACAACGGCGAGAAAATATATATCTATGTACTTTCAAGAACATTATATGTTGAGCGAAATGTGTTCTTCATTGGAATAAAAATCAACAAACATGCCCCATCACAAAAGATCTTTACCACATGTGGGCCACATGTAGTAAAGTTGATTCCTTGTATTACTTTAGGAAGGTCTTTTAATGTAGAGACATCTCTGGCTTCTTCAGCACTATGTAGACTTGCCCTTCATCCTTGGTCCTCCACTGCTGGATCAACTCTCGTGTCACGGTTCCATCATTGATCAGCTTCTTGATTTCCCCCAACAAAGGTCTACATTTCCTGGTGGAATGTCCCGGTGCCCCCATATAGAATTGGCATGTGCTACTCGAGTCAAAACTATGGGCAAACGGATCAGGTGCAATCTTCATCGGCCTAGGAGCAAGATAGTGACCCCCTACCAGATGAGGCCAAATGTCTGAGATAGATGTTCCAAACACTTCCAAATTTGCGCTCGTCCGAGGAATTTTCCTTGATGACTTGGAGGTGTCAGTCTGTCTTCTTCTTTTACAGCCACGCGAACCCTGGAGATGACACTCATTTACCTCTCCATCTTTATCTATCTTATCTTCGATTCGGTCCTTAGACTTAGACCCCAATTTTTCTTCTTTGATTGCATATTCTATCCTCTCTCCAATCGTCATGAAATCTTCAAATCTGTTTCTCGATTTTTCCAACATCACATCGAAGAAAAGAGAAGGAAGCGTTGCATGGAATAGGGGAGTTAACTCTTCTTCCGCTATAGGAGGCTGGACTTGGGTCGCCAAACATCGCCACCTTAGCGCATATTCCCTGAATCTTTCACTTTGTCTCATTTTCTCATTCTGAAGAAACTGACGACATGGTGCTAAATCTAAAGCATATTTGTATTTAAAGCATATTTGTATTGACCCAAGAAGACATTAGCAAGGTCACCCCATGACCTAACCTGGTTTCTGTTCAAACGGTTATACCACACTGCTGCGGGTCCCGTCAGGCTATCATGGAAGTGGTGGATCAACAACTCTTCATTCTTCATGTATCCTTCCATTTTTCTACAGAACATGGTTAAGTGAATCTTCCGGCAGCTGGTTCCGTCATACTGCGCAAATCCGGGAACCTTGAAATTCGGAGGAATGACCAAATCAGGGACTAGGCAGAGTTCCCTCGTATTGAAAACATTTATATTTTCTTTCTTCTTAAGCTCTTTCTCGATTTTTTCTTCTAGTTGGTCAAGTCTTGACTCTTCGGTTCGTTCTATTTTCCAACTAATTATGCCATCAAACCCCAAGTGTTAAATGATGAAGTGCCATGCGACGATAAAATTATTAAACAATGCAAAGGACGTGATGCAAATGCAATGCATGAATGCAATAAAGCATCGATTCCGCAAATGATTTGTCCCCATATGACATCTTTCATTCAGACCATAAGGTTTCATTACATCCGGTATTAGGGTTTTACAGATAGCGGTGAGCCCTGTCACCTAATGTCTTTACCTCATTCAACAGTCTTGTCAGCTTTCCTTTGCGGTCCAATGCTGGATCTATATTCTGGCTTATTGGTGTTGCTGCATCGGCTAAATCTGCTACCTGTTGAGCTACTTGTCGGGCTTGAGTCATAACCATCTTCATGTCCCAGTCTTTCTCCCGTATTGTTTGCTCGGCCTTTTGTAGCTGAACGATCATTGCCCCAGCACGGATCTCACTGGTACGTAAAGAAGTCTCGAGCCTCGCTGCCTGTTCTTTGAGAGCTGCGTTTTCCATTTGAAAGGCTTGTGATTCATTCTTTTCCTGCTGCAAACTTGATTTCAGGATATCTTCCATGTCCAGACTGCTTTCCAACTCACTTTGGAGAATGTCGCGTTGGCCTTCAGCTTATTCCAGCTTCTGTGATAATGATCTAACTTTATTCTTACTATTCTTGCATTTTTGCTTCCAGCGTTCTGAACCGTTCTTCAGCTGAATCGTACCATTGACCCACTCTTCCACGGTGTCACCCAGACCGACACTCTAGAATTCAAAGTGCAGCTTCTGGTACTCGTCTTGTACATTCTTCAATTTTATACTCAGATTGTACCTCTCATGCTCGAGCTGGCCGTACTTGCGTGCAAGTTCATCTTCCGAGACGCTTTTATTCTTGACTCCTAAGTTTATCCCGCCTGAGTGACCCACTTCTGTATTACCCGAACCTTGGATTGGGTATTGACCCTCCTTCGACCTTGCCCCTCGGGCAATAGCTGGCTCGCTGTAGAATCGGGGTTGTCTGTTTTCGAAACCCAAAACTCCCATTCTGATAAGATCTTGAACTCTGTCCTTCAGGGCCCTACAATTTTCAGTGTGATGACTCGAATCACCTATATGGTAGCTGCACCAGACACGATTGTTGTAATCCTTCGGATAAGGAGGTTGTCTTGGTATATACTTCACTGGTATGATAAGGCTCCTTTCGACAAGCAACGGAAGTAACTCGGTATATCTCATGCGTAATAGGATAATGCCTTCTGATGTCATTAGATTCTCGAGCTTCTGCTGGTTTTGTCTCTGTTCCCTTTGTATCTACCCCAGATATGCTACTTGTCTGCTTCTTGAGATTGATCACAAAGGGATTCGATTTGTCATATTTAACGGTGTTGTCTGTTTCGACATTCTGACCATTCTGTTCCACATTCTGATCCTCGATCGAATCTTTTCTGAGTTCGGCATGCTGCTTGCCTTTCATCATAGCATTCATCTGGTCTATCATCTCGGACATCTGCTTCTTTAGTTCTTGTATTTCATCTTGTTTGTCACCAGAATTGGCACTGCTTACCGAATCTGTTCTGGAGTCCTTGAATGATTCTTCTTTGGTTGTCCCTAGCCTAGTTTCGGGATGAAACTCTGTAATTGGACCCCCTTCCTTTAGGTCAAAGAACCTTTGGTCCATCATGAACAATCTTCTATTATGGGAGAAATCACTCGGGAATCAATGCCCTGTGTAATGCGAATGCGATGATATGCAAAAACAAAGCAAAAAGAAAACAAGTCAGTACCGGACAAAAATGATAAGTACGTAATAAAAGGGCAAATTAAATGCGATAAGCAAACAAGGCAATCCTATTTACATTTTATCTAAGACACCTAGGTCATCCACATGGCTCTAACATGGAGGGTTTCTATGTGTTCTCTATATGCAGTTTTGGTTCTATGAGGTACCCGAATTGTCCTCGTTGTCCTCTACTAAGAGTAGCAAGGCCCCCGATCATCACCTATTATAGGCTCCTTTCAACCGGGTTCAATTCAGGGGGACCCATTCGCTTATGCCTGCACGAATGAACGATATCCTTACGAAAGCATAAGGTACTCGAGCCCCGAAGGTACTTGCTAGGCCCATACGGGAGAACGATATCTCCACGAAAGCATTAGCGTTTTCCCCCCACTTAAAAAACGGGTTTATATGCCATATTTTAAATGTGTTAAAATAAACACGCAATTATAACCAATGTTACTTTAATAGTCACTTTAATCCGGAATTTCCAATATTAGTAAAGCGATAATTATTTTTAAAAAGCTCGACTCTCTTATTTACTTATTTTTTTTGAAAAAACAAAAATGTCCCTAAGAGAGTCGCCATCTGTAGCGATGTCCGTTTCGCTAAAAAAATACTGAGTTTTCGAAGTGTTTGTGCTTTTTCGGATATAAAATGTTTATTCCGTGGGGGTTTTAAAAACCGCATTTTATTTAAAAATTGGAGTCGCCACCGGCCACTTAAGTAGGCCGGACACCATAAAAAAAACCAGAGATTTGAAAACTATTGGGTTCGGGAGTCGGTTACGGATGGGGAAGGATTAGCACCCCCACGCTGCCCAAAATTGGTACTTTAATAATTACCGCTTTATTAATATTAAAATTTCCGGATTAAAGTGACGATTAGTTTAAATTTCGGTTATAATTGCGAATAAATTTTAAAGGCCCCGTTATCCGAGGGTAAACGCCCAACCACTATCACTACGTCTGATACTGGCCCCGTTTACGCTCGGATAAAAGGGCACCGCATTGACAATTTATATATTTCATTATGCAACCTTAGTGAACAAAATATTAAGCATGGCCAATAATTTAAATACAATAAATATTCACATAATAAACTATTAACAGAACATAAATAAAATACTAATTTAAAACATACATGCATACAAATTATCCCTACTCGTGACTAAAAATAAACCTAACATGTCACAATTACAAAGCATAGAACAAAAACACATATTACAAAAATGTACATATTACAATAAGACATATTGTAACATACGTAAAATATGGCATTATACATGACCAAGAAAATATACCAACACATAGCCTAAAAGCAAAGAAAACATACCATACATGCTGAAATATAAAGCAGGTTGTGTTCGAGCCAACTCAAATATCAATTTAATATGTGTGATACGAATAACCGAACAAATGCATGAAGATACACAATCACCATAAACTTAACACACATATACATGTAAACATGAAAATACAAAGCATATACGAGGGATATATGAAAAGGCAAAAGGCTAAATCAACATACACGATTATAATAAACGAACATGAATATTTACATGGAATCAGGACTGAAATGAAAAGAAATAAACATCAGGAACAGAAATTAAAGGACAATAATATGCGATTTAGGGACAAAAATGCAATCAGGACCGAACTTGAAAGGACTGAAATTGTAATTGGACCAAGGGGAAGACTCGAAGTGAAAATTTCAAAAACGCGGTGGGACTAGTGAGGTAATTTCGCCATTTAAAAACTGATTCAATTTAATTTAGGGACTGGATTGCAAGATTGCGAAATATGAGGGGGACCAGAGTTGTAAATATCCCCTGCGACGAGACAAAAACGAAAATATCGAAAACGCGGGGGGATTTATTACAGAATTTGCCCATTTCACAAAATAAAATAACTATAAAACCCCATTTTCAGCCTAATCTCAAATTTTCCTCATTTTTTCATTCGATCCGTTTTATAATAACGCTCCATTCTTTCATTTTCTCTCAAACATCCCCCTGAACCTGTGATGAACCCAGAAACCGACGACTTTTCGCCGTCCCTTCCGCCGCCAGCCGCCGCTAACCGGCGCCGGTGAACTAAAGAAACACCCAAAACCAACATCTCTCTAAACCGAACCCGTATATGAACTTAGATCTACGCTAAGACTCACCCTTTTGCCTAGATCTAAGTAAATACAAAACGAAAAAAAAAGTTTTGTTTACGCTTGACCACAGTGAAACCAAAAGGGACCTCCCGCTCCCTTCAGTTCACCATGTTCGGCTTCGGAAAGCCGAAGAGGCTTGTCACTGGTGAGGGGAGATCCACAGACGACAAGGGTAATAGCTCTAAATCCCCTTTTTTTGTTATCACTACGTATATTTTCCGTTATGCATACAAAGAAGTAAGAAAAAGAGAAGAGTGTTACCACTGAAAACTTGGTGTTTTTTTTGTTATTTTTTCTTTTCGATTACAACTGGCTTG
Organism: Hibiscus mutabilis; assembly: GCA_019671005.1. Lineage (NCBI taxonomy): Eukaryota > Viridiplantae > Streptophyta > Magnoliopsida > Malvales > Malvaceae > Hibiscus > Hibiscus mutabilis. Next base: position 66,178,811 of record CM033718.1, on the reverse strand, counting down.
CCTTACAATTACTTGTTTCATACATATATCCCTGTCTCTTTGGTTTGGTAGCAAGTAATGTAATATATTTGTTTTTAGATCTGGACTGACACTAACATAGCCTCTTTTTTTGTGTTGTTCTGATATGTCTGAACGCGGTGGTTGGAGACCGGCATGGTGGAAGCATGGTGGCGGTGTGGGGAGTTGTCTTCGGCCAGAGGCGTTCTCGGCCGTTGGATCAGATATGATCTAACGGTCGAGATGGCTTGAAGGATGAACGGCTCAGATGAAACCTCGATCGGTGAAACGGCTCTAGATTGTGACACGTGGGGCTCAGCAGTCGAGGGGTTATAGCGCGTGGGACTCACGCACGCGTGGGATATCGAAGAGTCCGCGCATGGACAGAACGCGCGCGTGGCATTCAAACCGTCCAGACGTGTAGTTCACGCGGCCAGCTAGATATTTATCATTCCTTGATCGTGGCCGTTGGATCCACATCTTGATCCAACGGCTCCTAGTCATCTGCGCAAAGATAGAATAATTAGGGTTAAATGGGGTTTTGGGCTTAGGCCAACCGAGCCTTGTATTATTATGTTTTTTTGTTTTTTTGTAATAATATGGACATTTTAAGTGGGTTTTTCTATTATTTTTCAAGTTTTGTCCATACATATTAATAATAATATATTAATATAATAGTAAATACAGATACATACATACTTACGTATATATACATACAATTGTGATGAAATACGTTCACATGTACATATACTTAATAATAATACATGCAACATTTATTCGTATATATTCAATAATAACAAGGACATTAATAATATATACATACAAACATATATAGACCTACTCATATACTAACATACATTGTACGATACTCCCAACATAAATATAACCATATCACACATATATTAATAGGTACGTAATACACCATACAAATACATGCACCATGCATTCATTCACACCTATATCATTATGTAATATACTAACGTATACACGCGCACACATATGTAATCATGCACTAATATGTTAATATGATACTTAGAGGTTAGATAAAAATAAGTGATTACAAGTTGCTGTGGCTAATCTTTAACTAAATCAATTATTCGGATCCCTAGACATATATTCTATAGTTTTATTGCTTAATACTTTATGCAATAAATCTTAAAGTTTTATGTACCTAATTTTATGCATATAACTAATTACCCGGTAGCTATACATCATCTCTTAATTTAGGCACATACAATAATTATTTCTAAAATTTATTTTTAATAAAATTATTAATAAATTTTAGAAATTAATTTAATAAAATCTAATGATTTTAAAACAAAAGTCTGTAACATAATTTTTCTCAAAAATTTAGAATTTAAAGATCAACATGGCATTTTAATTTTGAGAATCATGCAAACTTTGAAACGACAAGGTAGCGATTTAACCATGCTCGGATACCAAATGTAAACAAAAATCGAGCAAAACGCAGCGGAATTATCGAAATTCATAAATACCTCCAGCCATTGTCAAAATAGTATGCCAAATTGAGATGTGGTTGCACCACCGTCGAGCACGTCGAACCACTGTCGGATGCTTCAAACCACTGTGGAAAACACCTCGAACCACCGTCGAATATAGCGAATTCGACTACACAAAAAATAAAAACGCCAAGGATCTTCTAAGCACTCGAGAACCTCACTAGATGGAATACTTTATGCAAAATGAATTGCTTGTATTTTCTGTGCTTATAGACCTTAAGCTAGATGAGTATTTATAGGTGTGGTTTCCCCATCAAAATTACCTGGTTAAACTACCTCATTATCACATGAAAAACAAAATAGTAAAACGTAGAAAGTTAAACCATACAAACATAGGAAGTTAGCTACACGTTGCTTGCCACGAACCCCACTTGAGAAAGTGGTTTATCCAATACAAAACGCTTAGAAGAATCATGTGGAATGTCGGCATAACATAAAACAATGAACAAAATCCGAGGAGCCTCGAAACCAGGCCACACCAGATGGCTATTAGGCATGATTTCTCGACCACAAAAACATGTTGTGTTGTTAAGGCCACCGTCCTTTGGTTTCCAATTTGGTATCTCAGATTCCAGGTTTACAAAGTCGAGAAAACTTTGGAAAGAATAAAGATTAATCTAGGGAACCTTTTTGTTGCTTGACACGTGTATTGCCATTGCCAACTTTGGAAAGAATAAGTAATAAACAAAAAACCTAGAAAAAGACAGCCGACTTATCTTGGCTGTCTATAGAGGGCAAGTGTATTGCCATTGCCAACTTGGTGGGGTTGCGTGTTAAATGATCGGGTCTCTGAGTCAGACATGAAACATCACAAATTTACAAGTAGCAAAAGTGGGCCTAAATATGCAATGTTTGAGTTCTTTTAGTTCATGCTTAATTTATATTTATGTTCGAGATTTATAACTCTCTTTTTTAATAATATTGTTTTTAATATTTAAATTTTCTCTTTTGGAGTATATTATATATTACTATTGCTCTCAACACTTATTGGTTTAAGGTTTGAACTTTTTTCTAATTTGGTAATAAACAGTTTTAGTTTATAAAATTTATACATTTTATTAATTTAGTCATAATTTTAAATTTTTGATAAATTTAACCCTTAATATTTAAAATTTTCGACATTGCACACTCTTAGCACACCCTCTGACAACTCAATAATTGACATATGTGATAGCTCAACAAAGACAGTCGCTTCACTATTACTAGACAGCTTATAAACTAATGGAACATAATCATTACGATCTTAACTCTATCTGCTACTATACATAGTCATTTTACTAAAGAAATTTTTAAATATGAATAATTAAATTTATTAAATTATTTTGAATTAATGACCAAATTAACAGATGTATAAATTATGACTAAAATTAAAATTGTTATTATATCAAACCGTTTATTTTAATTTTAAAGGTAAAGCGACGTGTTATAAAATTATAATTCAATGACTAAAATGTAATTTTTAAAAGAAAACAATCACTTGCTTAGTATTAAACCTATAATTAATTAGCATGAGGCGTATTCTACCCATTTGACTAATAACAACGGTTATTTTGTAAGATAGAGTAAAAATACGATAAATTTATAAGAAACGCACTATAAGAGTTGAGATAGACTAATTACATTAACCGATTTTTTTAAACCATTGTAGTTTACAAACTAGTCATTAAAAAATGTAATAGGATACGTAAAAAAATTAAAACTTAACTAAACAATTCAGAAAATAAAAAATACAATAAATTTTTGTATCGTATGTGAAAGATAAATACAATCAATACTAACATGAAAATACATATAACAATAAAATCATGTTGACAACATTAACTTTATCACAGTTCAACCACAAACCATGTTTAGTGATCAGAAATGCTTATTAATATAAGAGAATTCGTATGAGTTTCCGCAACAAAAGTAAGTTAGTAAAATAACCAAATAAATATAGAAGTGTCATGAGACTAGAAAAATCCATTATTTTTTGTAAAAATAGTATTAAACAAAATCAGATAAAAATTTAAATGTATAAAACAAAAATTAAATAAATAAAAAAGGAAAAATAAAGATAGGATAAAATATAAGAGAATGCAATAAAAATTATGATAAAATATGGATGACGAACACTCGAGTAAAAATTCAAAAAATAGTTATCATTCTAAACGGTTAAAAAGTAAGAAAAAGAATCCAGAAAGTCTAGGTCCTAACAGCATATCTTATCTCCCGAACAAATTATGTGCATTCAAAAAACCAAAGAGGAAAACCAAAATATTGACGTCTTTTAATTTGGAATGCAAAAGAAACAAGAAGTTGCCAAATTGGTAACACTATTTTTATTTTGGGTATAACAAATATAAGCTATACTCTCCATCCTATTAAATTTGTTTTTTATTAATTTTTTATCAATTTTTTTTTTAATTTTAACTTATTATTATTTAAAATTTATTATTGATATATATATATTATCAACTTTCAATCGAGTAGTTTTAATATATATTCTATAAAATATTTAAAATAATTATGTTCTTATCTATGCTCTAACATTAAAAAGTTAAACCATAAATTATAATTCTAAATTTTAAACTTTAAATGCTAAACTTTAAACTCTTAAAAATAAACCTTATACCTTAAATTTTGATTAAAAACTCTAAATTTATTTTTTAAAATGTTAAAATATATAGAGAGACAATAGAAAATAGATAATTTATGTTCATGTTTTTATTATACTAATTTGAAACATCGAACATGCATTGATCTGAGGGAAAATAAAAGGTAGGTCCGACACTAAATAAACCTGTCCAAATAGGAACATTAATTTTGGAATAGAAGTTTACTATGTGGAATTGAAATTGCAAAATTGAAGGGCCGAGTGCATGTGGGTGCATGATTCTCCCATCAAAAGGATAAGGAGGTAAAAGGCAGATATGCTGGGCAGCACCGATTGAAATTACGCAAAACACCTAATCGATATACTGAGATCGTTCTGGCAGTAGCAGTTTCGACTTTCGAGTGATGAGATATGCATCAGCATGCATATCTATATGTGTAGGGGCATTTGTAGTAGGACCTGCGATGGCTGGATCAATCCATCGGATATGGATGGAATGGAATGATGGTTGAAAAGGACAAGTAATATACACCAGTTTCTTCTACTTTCAATCTAAATTCTCTCTCTCCACTTCATTTTATTAAGTGAAAACTAACTAAATAGTACCAAACTATTACTGAAATATTGTTTTAGTACTCCAGTTATTTTTTTGATAAAATAGTATTTAACGTTATGTCTCGTTTTCAAAATAGCACCCGCCGTTAAAAATTAACAGCATGCTGACTATGAGAGAAAAAATTACACATGGATACTTGCCACGTTATTTTCTCTCTCCTAGTCAGCATGCCACGTATTCTTTTTTTAATGATTTTAATCATAGTGGCATGTTGACTAGGAGAGAAAAAATAATGTGGTAGTCTGCCTCGTGTGATTTTCTCTCTCCTAGTCAGCACACAATTAATTTTTTAATAGCGGGTAACAAAATAAAAACGAAATGTAACGTTAGGTACTATTTTATTAAAAAAAAATAGCTGGAGTACTAAAACGATATTTCAACGATAGTTGGAATACTATTTGGGTAGTTTTTCTTTTATTAATTGTAAAAAACGATATTTGGAATGGAATGATGGCTCTATTAACATCGTTGTTAGTATAGAGGCATAATGTCAAAAACTTCGTCGGTCATTATTCTTTCAAGCAATTAATTTTTAATATTTTGTTATGAGTTATAATGATCTCTTTGTAAATGAAAGATTTAAAGGGTTGAATTAGCCCTAAATGAAAAATTAAAAATTAAATTAAGTTTTATAAAAAAATTACTCAATTGAGCCTTTAAAATTTATATTACGATCAATTAGGCCTTCAAAATTTAAATTACGATCAATTTAGCATTTTTTTTAAGTTGACTGTTAACTCAAAAGTAATTATTCTGATGGTGACACGTGGCACATTTTAGACGTACCATGTCATCAAACCCGTAAATATCATTTAAAATTCAAAAAATATTTAAAAGTCTGAAAAAAAAATTTTAAATTATAAAATATATATATATATATATTATTTAAAAATTCAAGAAAAATATTAAAAATATTAAAATGTGTAAAAATTAAAATTATGTATAAAATTATTAAAAATTATTACATAAAATTGCAAATATAAAAATATTTGTAATAATTATTAATATATATCTATAATGAAATAATATTTAAAGAATGTATATATTTTGAGAAAATATTTTAATTATAAAATCCCAAAATCTTAAAATTTTTCAAAATGCCCAAAATTCAAATCCCTAACCCTAAATCCTAATCTTACAATTACAAATCCTCAAATTAGTTTAAGTTTGACATCCTACATTCCCAAAATCCTCAAAAATTTCAAAATGTCCAATTTTTAAATCAGTTCTAATGCTTGATTTAGAGATTTATGGGATTTTTTTAAGAAATGATACTTTGGGGTTTTTAAAAAGAAAAATTATTATTTTATGCTTGTATATATAAAAATCAAAGGAAAATAAGAAAAAATAACTTAATTTAATATTTTTATATTTTATAATTTTTCAATTTTTATAATATTTTTTTTATAATTTTGTAGATTTTTTTTAAACAATTTGATTTTGATGATGTGGCAGGTTCAAAGCGTGTCACATGTCCTTCTATCTTTGACCATTAGAGGACGTTGATGGTCAACGCAGTTAACGTAACAGAGGGGCTAAATTTGGTACAATTTGAATTTTGAGGGCTAAATTGGATGAAAATTTTTCATAAAGGCTTAATTGGTTTTTTAATTTTTCGCTGAGGTCCAATTTGACCTTTAAGCCTAAATGAAAACTATTGGTCAACTATGACAAATAGTTTGAAATGATGTGACAAACCTATATGGCAATGTCATATAGACAAAGATGTTGACTTAAAAGAATGTCACACCAATAAGAAAATACTTTTATAAAATTTTATAAAATATAAAATTATTTTTTCTATTGACATGTCATTCTGTCAAGTCATTTCAAGTTATTTATCGTTAGTTGACTAATAGTTTTCATCTGTAGATGAATCATTTTGACCTAAAATAAAACGTTGAGGGTAAAATTGTTTAAAAAGAAAAATAGAAGCCAAAGTGATTGTAACACCCTCGACCCATATATCACATTTAAGCCTCAAGCCCAACCCAAAAGTCATAAGATTTCTCAAATTGGTTTAGCCCAAGTAAAACCATTTCCAAAAAACATTTAAAGCCATCGATCTAAAATTAATATATAAATGATTAAAACAATAGAAGAGAGCTCCAATTAAATTAAAACATTTAACTCGATTAAAACAATTGCAAATATAAGGATTTACAGACTCCAACACGTAAGGTCCTATGAATACATAACCCACTAAACACAATTATCGTACTCCGGAGATCACCACATGCTGGAACCCTATACTGATATCGCTTCTCGATCTCACGATCCAACGATCAACCTATGCACGGAAACAATGATTTCGAGAGTTGAGCTTTCAAAGCTTAGTAATACACATCAACTCTACTATACTTCATGTTAACCATAGACATAGGCATGCAAGCTAGTAGAGCAAAAAGGAGAGATAATAAACACGTGGCACTACCACAAGTCGCCTAAACGCATGCTCTCATCAAGGCAACCATCATACATGGCACACAAGGCCCAACCAAGCCTAAGATCTCAACAAATCATTTGGGTGAAAGCACACATCAACAACAACAACTCTTGAGTGAGGTCGGGTCACGTAGCATCGGAACATACACTCCAAGTGAGGCCGGGTCACATAGCATCAGAACATATACCCTTGCTCGGAATCCCTCATCGAGCATCTACTTTATGGGTGAGGCAGGGTCACCTAGCATCGGAATATACACTCTGGGTGAGGCCGGGTCACATAGCATCGGTACATACACCTATATTCAGTATCTCTAACCATAGTGTTGCAACACTATTTCATTGGCTATCTGGATCCCATCAATCAAGATACTCAACCAATCAAATGCCTACCCGACATACAAGCAACGCGATCCCAAGGATCTCCCTATCGTTGCTACACGTCATCACATCATTTATTTTACATTACCAAGTTGTTAATACATTCTGGAGGAGTATACAATTATTCTCATTTATTGTCTCCATTAATCCTCGTTATCTCATTTATTCAATGCATAATTTAATTATTAATATTCACATCAATTTCTGCCCTTAACTTGAATTTAAAGATTATTTATCGTATCGAGTACCGGTACACATGCATGAGTATCGATACGATACCCTCGGTATCGGTACTCACACGCGTACCGATACTGAAACTGTTTACTAGAAATGGTAGATTTACACATGTACCAGTACGGGTCAACCCATACTGATACGTCTCCCCCACTCGCGTATTGGTATAGCCAAAGCTCATACTGATACCCTACACACGGGTTCGTACCATTTCCTCGGATTATGATATTACAATGCTTTATTCGATCCTTAAAGCTTATGAAAGTCATTAGGGTTAGTTTACTAACGTATTAGATCAATTAATAATAGTTATCAGCTTCATGATTATTTATTCGAATATTTAACCCTTAAGCATAACTTCCATCAAATCACGTTGATTCATTTCGAACAACATATAAGGTATCACAATCCAATATCACACAAGCATCAAAAACGAACCTATACGATCTCTAAAGCCTCTACTAGTCCCATCATATTAACAACATTATCATGCATCTTATAAGTATCGAGTCTCATAATTATCGGTATCTAAACAAGCTTAATTGTCGTCTACTTATTTTGTAGGCACTAACATGCAAAACAATCACATTTATGATGCTCATGAAGCAATAAGAGTTCGAGGTGTACTAACCTTAAGCTGATATCATTAAAATCCTCATCCAAGCTTCTTGAAAATTCCACTTGACCCGATATCCAATCCTGAATAATTATTGTAAACCAATGAATACGAAACTACATTAATTCATGCATCCCCTATTCAAAATACAAGGTCAAATGAAAAAAAAGCTTAACGAGATCGAATTTGGCAAAACGGACTACGTAAGTGGATTCGGAACGTTGAGAAACCCCCAAGTAAGGTCATTGGAAAAAGTCAACGACGGCGGCTCAGTCAAACAGCTCGGCGGCTTGTAGGATCGGTTCAGTCTGGCTTGACCAGCGAGCCCAACAACCAACCCAAACAGCTCAGCCCAACTGTCATTAGCTGCACACAGAAGCTGAGCCTCGCCCACGCGCAAGGGCGGCGCGTGACGGCAGCTCGGAGGGTCAGACGGCGACGGCAAGCTCCAACCTCACTGTCCCGATGCCGGTGAACGTAGTGGTGCCCTCTATTTTATCGTTTTTCCACTACAACTGCCTCATTTCAAACAACCCAAACTTGTTTCCTCTCACTCTTGGCAAATGACGGCTCTGACGGTAACGGGGCGACCACGGACGACTATGCCTCGGCGAGGAGAATCCAATAATACCGGCGACGAGCTTCCACGATGGTCGAAACTCCCTTGAATTGAGCAAAACCACTTTCTCTCTCTAAAACACTCTCCACTATTCTTACTCACTTTTTTCCTTTTTCTCTCTCCTCTATAACATCATCTTCTACTTTTTCAACTACTCGCATATATTTAAATTCAAACACCACTATCTTCCAATAAAATCCATTCTTCCAACTTGAATAAAGCCATACCCAATTTTCGTATTGGGCTCCCATCAACAAGGCCCAATACCCCGGGTCTGCAATCCAATTCACTAACCCAGAATTCGGGTCATTACAATGACTATTCAGTTAAACGTTATGAGAATTTTTTTTGGCTTTATGTCCAGTATAAAATACCTGACAACGTTTGATCAAGTATATTTAAACAATCAATATCCTTTTATTTAAGGATTGACCAAGATTTGGTTGATTTAGTCGTTGTATCAAAGTATATTTAAACCTCATGCATACAATTAAACAAAATAAAAATTTATATATCACAATACATAATTTACCAAAATTCATATATATGTTTTGTTGGAAAATTATATCATAGACATGACTTACCATATCATATATGGTTCCAACCAATAAAAACACCCACTACATCATTTTATATCATTTTTTCCAACTAGTGAATCTTCACAAATGTTTTTTACATGTCATTTGAAAAACACTTTTTTTAAAGTGTGTTATACAATAGAAAAAATAACATAGAAAAAATATTATAGTAGGTAATTTTTATTGGTTGAGATCATGACTGATATAGTAAGGCAGACTCATAATATAATTTCTCGTGTTTTGTATTTATCCCTTTAAGAAACATTTTTATAATCATTAAATAATATTTTAATATTAATATTTTCATTTAAGCTTATTACATTATATTTTTAAAAAAACAACTTGTTAATTAATAGTTGAGGAAACTTTAGCTCATGTAACAAGATTATTTTTTTATTCTTTTAAGAATCTAATTTCGAATCTCATAATTTATCTAGAATTTAAGATTCGTTTTTAATAAAATAACTATTATATAGTCAAAAAAATAAAATAAATATTATTTATTTTTTATTAAAAAACTATTATTTATTTTAAAATTAATTTTTAAAATTTTCCATCCACTTTTGTGAGTTTACATTTTTCTAATCTATAGTAAATCTTAAAAGGATGAATGAAATGAAAATAGATCTTTATAAATATTCGTATATAAAGAGAGTTTACATATCAACTATTATTTTACATAAACTAACGTATCAACATATCACACATCAATTGTTAATTTTATAATTTAAATGTTTAATTTATTTTGAGGGGTGAACTTCACTTTGTTACTGAACCAAAGGTATAATGTCAAAAGAGGTCTTGAATATTTAACTGTAATTTTTTTTGACCCATATTCTTTTTTAAAAGTAATTTAGTTATTAATGTTTCATTTTCGGTCAAAATGACGCATCTGCGAGTGAATATTGTTAGTCAACTGATGATAAATGAATTGAAATGACGAGATAGAATAACATGTCAGTGTTATATAAACAAAGGTATTGACTTGAAAGAATGTCACATCAGTCAAAAAAATTTATAAAATTGTATAAAATAAAAAAATTATTAGCATGTTATTCTGCCAAGTCATTTTAAGTTGATTAGCGTTAGTTAACTAACAGTTTTCATCCGTAAATAGATTATTTTGATCCAAAATAAAACGTTATAGTTAAATAGCTTTAAAAAAAGATATGAATCAAAATAATTATTCAACCAAACGTTAATGATATTTTTTTTTATTTTATGCCTAAACCAAACAACAAAATCCTGTACATCAACTGTTTTTTTATATCAAACTATACAACAACTGTGATTGGGTGGTTCGTGGACACTTTATCTAAATTGAGATTTTTTTACTGTATTTTAATTATTTATCATATTATATTTAATATTACAAATAGTTCTATAAAAATCGGTATGTATGTTTGACTACAAACAATTTGCCATTGACACGATGTTAGTAATTAGAATTTGAATTCAAAATATAAACTATAACTATGTATATGACATAATAAATAATCTCATGACTATCTCAAATGTGTAAGGAGCGACGTCTAAAATCAATGTACCCTATAAATTGAAATGTCCTAATCTATGTAGGAAAAAAATCCTAAAAGGGAGAAAGATATTATTATTATACAGTGTAAATTATTTATTTTTATACCTGTTTAGAATCTTTGAATCAACTGAATTGAATGGTTAAGATTAAGCTTTTTAAACGAGGATAATTAATTTCTCAATTTTTTATAAAAATTTATTCATTTTATATTGTTAATCTATGCCATTTATTTCCGGTCATCCAACTATCGTAAGAAATTGTAAAACTAGAAAGTTGTATACTCTATCAACGAATCTATCTTATTTGAACAAAAATAATCTATTCTTTTTCGATGCCTCTATGTATGCTCTCACACTAAAAAAATAAATTTAAGGTTTAAGATTAGAGATTAAAATTAAGGTTTATAATTTAAAATTTATAGTTATGATATTTAGACATAGATAAGAGAACTAAAAAGGGCATAATTTTTTCATCTTATTTATATATTCACATCAAAATAATATTTTCATTTTCTTATAGCGTTGCATTTTTAATATTTATTTATAATATCTTTTTGTCGCCCTCATGGTTTTTCATAAGGCTTTGTCATGATTAATTAGGACCAACCCAAGTCGCACACCTGGTTGTGGTAGGTGAGTCTTTTAACGAGAATTTTTTGTATATACAAGACCTCAAACTCGAGGCCTGTTTAAACAATACCAATTTATTTGCCACTTGGATCAACATCCGTTGATATTTATTTATAATATTTAATATTGAGTGACAACTATTTTATCCGAAATTATAAAATTTAAGTGGACAGTGTTAAAAAGCAGCAGGACCACAAAGAGATATCCATAATTAGCAAAGAGAAAACAGACAAAATATAGTTGTAAAATTGCAAAAACAGAGTGCAGATATGTTTCGAGCTATTTCAAACTCAAACTCGAGTGGATATAACATGCCGAGTGAGTTTGGAACATGGGCCAACCAAGAGCATCTTCCGTCTTCCTCGACAAAACGACGGGGCTGTTTGTTGTTTGATTCCATGCTCTCGTGTCATGATCCGAAATTTATGAATCTCGTATCAATTACGTAATAAAATTCGATTAAAACTACGGATGATTTATACAAATTCGAATTTATAAAATATGTTTTCGATGAATCGCGAGATTTAATAGATTAAAATGGTCGTATTCCAGGAGATGAGTAAGCGAAAATAGTGACTGATTATGACGCGGAGTGGGATGTAAAAACGGGTAATAAGATCAGTTCTAAGTCGGATTAAATTGAATACATATAACTTTAGGTTGATTTGATGTTTCGACTCGACTCGGGTTGGGTGCGAGTCAATTTCAGGTCGAGTTCATTTTAGGTTGAGTTAAAACAGTTCGAGTCCGAATCATTTAATTGACGGATTAGTTCGAGCTCGGGTGGACTTCAGGTCAGGTTCATTTTAGGTCGGGTTAATTCGAGTTTCGTATTCATATTAAGTTTTAGTTCGGTACAAATAGTCGATTGACTTTGGTTTGGGTCATTTCGAGTGAATTATTTAACGCCTTTCACGAACACGAGTCACATTAAAAATAAAACATTAGGGACTAGAATGAACAAAAATATCATCATATTTAAAATATTAGACTAAATTACATAAATTAAAAACAAATAAGGGTCAATTTCAGCTAAAAATAAAATATTAGGGACTAGAGTAAAAAAAATATCAGCATATTAAAGATATTAGACTAAATTACAAAAATATAAAATAAAGGCAAAAAGGTCAAAAGTAGCCCAACTTTTGACTTTTTGGTCACTTTAACCCCTATTCTTTTTTTTGGTACAAACAACCACCTAACGTTTTATTTTCGTTCAAATTTCACCCCATTAATCAACTAACAGTCAACGCCTGAGGTTGACGTGGCATGTCTGCATGGCATGAGGAGATGATGTGGCAATGCCATATGGCACTTTGCTTCCGTGGTATTTTAAAAAAATTAAATAATTATTTAATTTTTAAAAGGTAAACTACACATATGATCACTTAACCATGAGATTAGTGTCAATTTGACCACTATACTTTCAATTTTGACAATTTTACCACATAACTATTTAATTGGTTCCAATTAAACCACCAACCGTTAAAAAACGGAGACTAACGTCTCTGTTAAATAAAACTTGTGTAATTATACATTTAGTCCACGTTATTTACATAACCTATCAATTTAGTCCTAATTTCAATTTAATAAAATAAATCAATTATTAAATATGGTGGTGACATGTGTCACCACCTTATTGGAGGACTTTAGCTATTTATATTTAATTTAATAAATTTATTTCCCACCTCCAATCAAGTTGTGACACGTGTCACCTAATTTATTAGAGAAAGAAAATAAATGAGAGAAGCTAGGCATTGAGAGGAATTCAACCCTTGCCCAAGTGGTGCAAGTGGTGTGCTCTTGCCACTAAGCTAAGTTTAATTTTTGGATATGGAATACAACATTCGATATATATTTTAATTGACTATTTATGACAGGAAAAAGAAAATAAATGTGTATTAAAAAGACTCAAACATGACACACTTAGGATGCATAAAAACATTTAAACTAATAAAATAAATTTAATAATTAAAGTTAACACCATTTTGTATATATTTTAAATTATAGTTAGTGCATGATTTAAAATAAAATAGTTTTAAAATTTTTATATTTTTAAACTAAATTTAATATATTTTTTTTTATTTTTCACCTTTATTTTTATAATTTCACATATATGATCATTTAATTGATTTTTTCACTTAATTAATAATTTCAGTATTTATTAAAAAAATTAATTAAATTATTATATATATATGAAATTATATTAAAAATCAAAAAATCAAAATTATATTAAATTTATTTTCAAATCCAAAATCACGAACATAATTCAAATATACAAAATGGTGTTAACTTTAATTTAATTATTAGATTTATTTCATTGGTTTAAATGTTTTTATGCATCCTAAGTATGTCATGTTTGAGTCTTCTTATCCACGTTTATTTCCTTTTTCCTGTCATAAACAACCAACTAAAATATATATTGAATGTTGTATTCCATATCTCAAAATTGAGCTTGGCCTAGTGGCAAGAGCATGCCACTTACACCACCTGGGCAAGGGATTAATCCCTTCAATGCCAAACCTCTCTCTCATTTATTTTATTTCTCCAATCAATCAGCTGACACGTGTCACAACTTGATTATAGGTGGAAATAAATTTATTAAATTAAATATAAATAGACAAAGTCATCAAATAAGCTGGTGACACGTGTCACCACCATATTTAATAATTGATTTATTTTATTAAATTAAAATCGGGACTCCAATCAATCAGGTGACTTATGTCACAACTTGATTAGAGATGGAAATAAATTTATTAAATTAAATATAAATAGCTAAAGTCCTCTAATAATTGATTTATTTTATTAAATTAAAATCAGCACTAAATTAATAGATTATGTAAATAACGAGGACCAAATGTGTAAATATACTAGTTTTATTTAACAGCCACGTCAACCTTTCTATTTTTTAACGGTTGGTGACATGATTGGAACCAATTAAATAGTTAGGTGGTAAAATTGCCAAAATTAAAAGTATAGTAGTCAAATTGACACCAACCCCATAATTAAGTGGCCATCTATGTAGTTTACCCTTTTTTATAAATATATATTTTAAATATTTTTAACCGATCGGATGATGCCATGTGGTACTTTGCTGACGTGGCATCATTCGATTGGTTAAAAATATTTTTTAAAAATAATTATTATATACTTTTTTAAAAAATAAAATATCCTAAATTTTTTAAATACTTTCAAAATAGTCCCCAAAACCCTACACTCCCAAATTCAGCCACTCCCATCGGCATTGGCCACGTTGCCAGTGACGGTATGAAGCATCATTCCCACACTAAACAACCCACACATCGTTCGTCGTCCGTTCTATCGTCGTTCGTCGTGAATCGTTCAAATAAACTATTCGACGATTTCGTTTTCATCCAGCGTTTCATACGACGTTGGTCGACTTCCAACGACAGAATGGTGGGGTAAATGATCGTGATGGTGTGGCGACCAATATGGTGGGCGGCGATGTGGCAATCGACGGCGGAATCGGCTCAAATCGAGATTTGGGTTTGGGGGAGTTAGGGATTTCGAAAATTGGGGGCTATTTTATAAAATCTGGAAAATTTAGGGCTATTTTTTAAAAATCTTTTTTAAATATTTTGTTAAAAATATATATTTTTAACCAATAAAATGATGCCACGTTATCAAAGTGCTACGTGGAAGCATATGATTGGTTAACGCCAGCCTCAGGCGTTGAGCATTAGTTGACTAACGATTTCCATCCAACAGGGGTGAAATTTGAACGAAAATGAAACGTTAGGTGGTTGTTTGCACCAAAAAAAAATACAGGCTAAATTGACCAAAAAGTCAAACATTGGGAGCTACTTTTGACTTTATGCCTAAAATAAATAGGGGTTAATTTTGGCTAAAAATAAAATTTTAGGGACTAACATGAACAAAAATATAATCATATTAAAAATATTAGATTAAATTACAAAAAAAAATAAAGGTCAATTTCGACTAAAAATTAAATATTAGGTACTAGAATAAATAAAAATATTATTGGACTAAATTACCAAAAATATAAATAAATATGAGGCAATTTTAACTAGGGATTAGAATAAACAAAAATATTATTTGACTAAATTACCAAAAATATAAATATATATGAGTTAGTTTCAGCTAAAAATAAAGTTTTAGGGACTAAAATGAACACAAATATCATCATATCAAAATATCATCACATGAGTCAATTAGTTTCTCACATTATAATATAATATATTTATAATTTCTCAAATACTTTTGTTTTTCTCTTGAAAATCATCAAATCATAGACTTCCTCAATTACAGGTCAGGTAATTATCAAGCCATGTCAATATCAGTTCAGGTCAACAACATGTCAGGTTCAAAACAAGTAGGGTCAATTAACAGGTCGAGTTCAAAACAAGTTGGGTAAAATCGGATCTTGGGTCGTTTCAGTTGAGTTATATCGATTATTTGTCAGGTTAGTCTCGGATTCGAGTTTGTATCTGTCTGGTGCAGATTAGGTTCGGTTACAACAATATCATATCCAACTCGGGTTCGAATCAACAACAAATTAGTTACAAATCGGTTTTGGGTCATCACTTTCTCCGGTCAGAAACAAATTATGACTCAAGTAGATTTTAGTCAAATTTTCGAGTCGGGTTATCTTTTTACATCCCTAACGCGGAGGCTCTGAAGGACCGTCTCTCCGGAGTTTTCCGTTAAAGGGCCTTGAAGGCACTGAATTTACAATTTGGGCAGAGGTCGTTAGCAAGTACTACAAGAATTTCACCAGTTAAAAAGATAAGTTGATTTAGTAGTCATTTGTTTGTTTGTTTTTTCTTTCGTTCATACTATTGTAGTGTTAGGTTATTCTTATTATTCAAATAACTTACGAGAGAAATTACAGGGCTTAGACGAAATGATAGAGGCTTTTTTTTTACCTTAATTGGCAGTTAAATTTTTGTATTAGACATACAATAATTTTAAAATTTGTGACCGGCATCAATCCCTTGTATAAGTCAATAAGACGGATAATATTTATTACTCAGTAGATTCGTTCTGATAAATACGTTGGAAAACCGAACAAAAAAATAACTTACGAGAGAAAGCATTATTAGGATCCGAGTATATTTAAAAAGACTGATTACTTCAATTGTGATTTTTTTTCAATTATATTACCCATCGACGGAAATTGACACTCAATTTTTCAGGGTCAATTAGATTTTTTTGTTTACAATATGTATGCGTATTGTCAAAGGATTAAGAATATGTTTGAACAAATAATAACTTGTAATCACCTTGGGACTATTAAAAAAATAATTTGTAATGGTTGTTATACATATTACATGACAAAATTTCGACCGTAAAGTTTATAATTGTGTTTCTTCGATATATAAATATATACTAATGATTTTTTTTTCAGAAAATACATACTAATGACAGAAATGAGATTTTTTTTTTAATTTTAAAAGGGTCGAATGATAAAATTTCAAAATTTTTAAAGGCCTAATTATATTTTGAAGATTTCAAAAGACCAAATAGTAAAATTTTAAAATTATGAGGCCATGGCCACATCAGTTCCCAGCAAGTTTCGGGGTTGATATTATCATATTTTGTTTAAAAAAATGTTTATACGTATGTATATTATTAAAGAGTTAATAATATATACGAACATATATTATTTTATAATCATCTTTCGACTATTCAAAAAATAATATATTAACTAAAATATAAATATACTTTTATAAAATATTGAAGAATTCAAATAGTATAGATCATAAAAATTGGAAAATAATTAATAATAAATGTGGCTGGTAATAGAAAAGTATGGAATTTTCTTCTATTTCCCCTTTTATTTAACTGTTAAAGCACAATTCCTGTGGACTGAATTTCTGTTTCATATAATATGAAAAAGGGATGGACCATCCATCGTTTTGCGTGGAATAAATGCATAGATTGTCGTTTGGGGTTAGACAAAGTAACCAAATTAATTTCCCCACACAAAAGTTAAATGGAGTAGTGGAAATAAATTATAACTCTGTTTAAATCTATAAAATATAAAAAAACATGATTATACTTATTTTTTTTAGATTTTATAATCATGTTTAAATTTATTGATTAGGTTACATCATCAAAATAATAATTGATTTTAAGAATATAATATAGAATAATATATTTGGATAGCTAATTTCTGAATATGATATTGTAAAGGTTTATTGTAGGAACACAATTTTTTAATTAAGTAGAGATGTTTTATATTTTTATACTGAGATTCGAACTCATATAAGATGAGGACAATATTAACATCTTTAGTCACAAGGTCAATTAGTAAATATCGAGAACATAACTTTTTAATTATATTTTCTTCATTTATAATATTAATATTTAAATCTCTAACCTTAAAAATTTAGCCCTAATTTTAATAAAAATAACTTTTGTATAATTATTTTATTTAAATTATTTATAATTCTTAAATTCTTCAATAAAAGATAATTACAGTTAAAAACTCATTCCATTCATAGAAAAAGAAGATTTGTTACTTTCTCTATATCGTAATTATGAGAGACAATCCCACACGTGTAACCGTTAAGATCTTCACAACATCGCAGTATATATTTTTGGCTTTTGGAGAGATCTTTCACTCAAATACTTTAGATCTTTTTAGTAATAAACAAGTAATTTGATGGTTATTTGTAGGGGTAAAAATAGGGTGGGACGATTTTGTATTCTTCATTTTATTTTTAATGCTTGCAATTACGGTTTTAAAAGATCTTCATTAAATATTTTGATTTTTTTGTCCCCGTATCATCTCCAAGCGGATCTTGCGGTTTTCATATAATTCTCATCCAAAAAATTTAAACAAAATTATTGTTTTACTGACCAAAATAAATGACAAATTCAGTTCAAAATATAAAGTTTGAATACTTCAATTGAAAGTAATTACGAGATGATAAAGATTAAAAGGGTATTGTGTTTGGGGAATATTTAGACAAGAGTTTTTGCTTATATCTAAAAACTAAGGTAGAAATATATTGAGAAATTTGAATGTGACTAGGTTTGAAAGAATTCAGTTCAAAATATAAAGTTTGAATACTTCGATTGAAAGTAGTTACGAGATGATAAAGATTGAAAGGATATTGTGTTTGAGGAATATTTAGACAAGAGTTTTAGCTTATATCTAAAAACTAAGGTAGAAACATATTGAGAAATTTGAATGTGACTAGATTTGAGAGAAAGTTGAAGTGATAATAATATCGTTAGATGTTTTTTATTAAGATATATATCAAGGGTACATAGATAATTAAGTATATATTTTTTAAAAATCTAGTAAAATATTAGGATCCTTGCACATATTTTTTGGGATCCCTGCGGTTAAGGTTCGGTTATCCTCATGATTCGGATATAGCAATCTCTGTCTTCATCCCCATTTGAACTTCAGTGATAAAACTTCCCCTGTCCTCGTCCCCATGGGTAAAGATTTCAGTTATTCCCCATCTCGTCGGTTCGGATCCTCACAGTTTTCGCTAGTTACTTGTAGGGGTGATTATTGAGCGATTCGATCGCGAGTTGAGTAGTGCTCGACCCGTTGCTCTTTAAGAGCGCCAAAATTTTTACCTTGTTTTTTTTAAATATAGGTAAAATCTAGTGATGCTATTAGAGCTTAATATAAACATAGAAATTTAGGAAAAAAACGTGAGATCTGAGGAGATAAATAAACAAACATGCCATGACCGAGTTAGAGAAGAAGTCGATATTCGAGTGTAAGACTCTTTTTAGTTTCTCAACAATCTTCGATGAACAACAAAGGATAAAATGCCTTCGAAATTTTGGGGGTTTAAGTTTGATTCGTATTTTTCATATGAAAAGTGGAAACGGAGGATTTTCCCATTTTCTACTTTTATACATAAAGTAATAATAAAAAAGAAAGAATTTAATAAAAAAGGAAAGACTCATTATTATAATTTAATTTCTTATTAATACAAATTAACTTTTTAATTTTCAAGATATGCAAATCGTTTTGGAATTTTGAAACTAAAATTTTATGGGTAAACTACCTAACAATTCACTTTATTTTTATAAAGTTTTCAACTAATATTTAAACTTTTTGGAACATTTTTTTTTCAAATGTAGCCGCCAAAAAATCATAAAAGAATTTATAAAAAAAACAACGAGCAACTTATGAACCTATCGAGTCGAGTTGGGCCTTGCTCGATTCGACTCGTTAAGATCACGAGTCGAACTCGATTTCAAATCAAATTAACTCAAGTCGAACATTAACTGAGTCGAGCCCGAATTGTTTGCGAGCCGCTCAACTCAGTAAGCACCCCTAATTACTCCTAAGATTTTTGTCTCTTAATTCAGTCCGTTAAAGTGGAAATGCTAAATATTAGAAGAATCGATGATAAATTAAAAATCTACATCATAATTTTTAAAAAAATATGAAATTCAAATAATTGTTATAATCTCGTTGGAAATCTCAATTATTTTTATTTTATTTTTAAAAATATTTTATATAAAATTTAAAAATATTTAGAGTGAATATTTGATATATTGTCGGTGTAAAAATTTATTTTACACAAACATATATATGTTCAAGCGAAAATTTAAAATTAAATCATAACCTTAAAACTCTCATCTAAAACATAAATTATAAATTATAAATCTTAAATTCTAAACCCTACTACCTATACTCCTAATCTCTAAACTCATAAATTATATTATTTTTTTACTGCTAGTGAATAAATTAATAATCCTATTATTTAACACCTCTATGTACTATGTGGTCTGCCATGTATATTTTTAAAATATGAATACCAAAAGGACCACATTGCGTCAAGTGAAGACCAAGGGAAAAGAAATTGAAAAATGAAAAATATATATTAAAGTTTGGAAAAATTTTAATACACAGTCCGTGTAAATTTTAGTTTATACGTGCCTTTTAATTTTAAGGGTTAGAGTTTTAGTTTAGGGTTTAAAGTTTAGGAGTTTAGGTTGTAGGGTTTAGAATTTAATGTTAGTGTTTAAAATTTAGGGTTTAAGGTTTAGAGTTTAATTTTTTAGAGTTAAAATTAAAAATTCAAATTTTATAGTATAAATATATAAATTTATGTAAAATTAATTTTACACAAGTGTATTAAAGTTTTACCCTTCAAATTTTTACCTTTAAGTACTGCAATCTATGACGAAAGCAGAATGGGCCCGACCAGTTTTCACTCTCCATTCCTTGTTACCGCAGAGCATAAGCTAAACTCTATAAATAAGGTTCCAAGGATACCAAACCTAGGCTTGAAGACGAAGACGCCACCACACAACAGCTTCTTCCCCCGCCTCTGGAAACTACCAAATTCTCTCTTCTCTTCACGAACACTGGTCCTCTAATCAATCCTACCCATCCCCGAAAAAGCATGGTCGGAACTAACCCCGCCATCAAATTCCTCTGTAGTTACGGTGGGAAAATCGTCCCTCGTTACCCTGACGGAAAACTCCGTTATCACGGCGGTGAAACCCGTGTCCTCGCCGTAGACCGGTCCATTTCCTTCGATGGTTAGTATTCTCTTATCCACCATGTTCTTTTTTTATCATTATTTGAAGTAGAATAGTTTCAAGTTAAATTGGCGTTGTTTTAAGCATGGAGAAATGATAAAGAAGGACATAACATATAATTTATATGCAGAGTTATCGTTGAAGATGGGAGAGATGTGTGGGACACCGGTGAGTCTACGTTGCCAGTTACCGACAGAAGATTTAGACGCGCTGGTTTCGATCACATCCGATGAGGATCTCGCGAATCTCATCGAAGAATACGACCGTGTGGCGTCGCCACCGTCTTCTTTAAAGATCAGAGCCTTCCTTTCGCCGCCGAAATCAGCCAGAAAATCGATTTCTTCTCCGCCTTCGTCATCGAATTCGTCTTCAAAGTCATCCTCTTCATCCACCCCCAGATATTCCTGCATACGTCAGATCTCGGGGACTCCCGTAGCCTTCCCTCTCTGCTCTCAGAAATCGGCGCGAAAGATGATTCCGAACTACGGCTACCATGTTCAACATGGAAACCCTAGTCATATTTACCTTGTTCACAGCGGGAATCACTGGCAATAACAGAAGATCGGAAAATACGAAGGATCATATGATTTATTAAGCAGCTATATGATCCTTGAAGAAGAACAAGTAATGATCAATACTGCCCATAGAAGAAGAACAACAAAAAAACCTTAATCCATATAAGATCTTTGTATTTGAAACTGTTTATCCTTTAAGAAGAACTGCTTTTGATTAATGAGCGGCCATTTATGGAATTCTCAGCTCCTATATTCGTTTCCGATCATCTCCCAAAAAAGCCCTAATTTTTTCCCCTTTCGGAATGAATTTTTTGGTCGAGTTCCATTGAACTTCAATTTCTCACAGCTACCCCCAATATCAATTCCCCGTTCCGTTCAATCTCCATTCGCGTTCAATCATTAAAACAGGTTCCAGAATTTTCTTGCCACATTCTTTTTCCTTATCCTCAACTCGTGTGGTCCACGCGTGTAATTTTTTCGCATGCATTAGCATCGCCTGCTTTGTCCTTTGATTTTTTTATGACGGTGTTTAATTTAAATTTTTGTTGGTTATTCGATTTTTGCAGGTCAATGAAGATATTAATTGAGGGCTTGAAACACCAAACTATCTTTGAATGATTGGAGTTCATCGATGGGTAAGTTTTTTTTACTTTAAAATTATTATTTTATTTAAATTAATCGATCAAAGAATTAAATATAATATTTATAAAAAATATTAAATCTGCATACGTTAGCTCTTAGAGACGACGACAAAAAAGGTATTTCCAGAACCAGATAAACTTATCCAAAGAAAATTTAATATTTTTCGGTCGTGAATATTTGAATAGGATGATGTGCTAACTCCTGATCAGTGATATTTTCTGCTAGCAGATTCGATACGTTAGTTGCAAAGGGGCAATGGTTGTTTCCGGTAGCAAACAAAATCCCGAGTAGCAATTGCACTAATTGTGGAGGCAGAGGAGGGACCATTGGAAGAATCAGATGAGTCATGACTCGGACTTACTGAACAAAACCCATAAAAACTGTCCCATTTCGACAGCTGGTCTGAATATTTAACTAATGGAGAAGCTGCACTCAACAATCTAAATATAGTAAGGAGGGAACAAATTTTGTTAAAACAAAGCCAAAATAAATTGAGAAGGGAAAGTGAGAACAAAAGGGTTCTCCTTCGGCCCGAGACAGATATGAGGAAAGTATCGCAGCAGATAATGAATTCGAACTCGAACTAGTTAGGTATTATCTTTTTAAAAGTGATGGTGAATTTTGGTTCCAAGGTATATCCACTCATTCAGAAAGGAATATTCCCTTTGGTGGCCTGAATTCCTTTTGGAGATATACAAATATTAAACTGAATATATAAAATTTAAGTTAAAATGAATTAATTTTTTTTATATCAAATTAAGAAATTAATTTTTTCGAATTAAATTTTACAGTCATTAAGAAATCATGAATTAAGAAAGTCTATATATGACAACGAGCAGAGTGTTTAAATGGTGTAGCCGTCATGGATCCCACATTGCGTCTAATCTCCGCCGCTTGAGAGGTATGACTGCCAGAGTGGTCGCCAATGGTTTGATGATAAGTAGCAAGAGACCGGTGGTGGAGGGTGTGGGTGGCTGACTAAAAGCCTCATAGTAACGATGAAGCATGTGTGGCATCTATGACTACAACAAATTGGGACTTTTTCATAATTTATATGGGTTCCGTGGATAGTGGAGATTGATGGTAAACTCCGTCACTTAAAAACAATGTCTTATTTATACACCGCCTATTGCAAGAACAAGTGGAAAAAACTTCACTCATACTAGTCCTTCATAATACAGAAGAATCCAAACAAGTTCACTAGTTACTAATACAAGACGGTGATGACTGCAAAATGAAAATTAGCATCGATTATAGCAAATAATAAATCAAGTATTATGTCCCATGGTCATTATTGTACAAGTAATTTTGCTCGACCATGAATGTATCATCCATGTAATTAGGTTGACTGCTGTCCCATTACCACCATCTGCGGCCACCAAAACGTCCCTCACCATCGCGCACAACACCACCAAAACCCACCATGTCACCTTCCTTGTCGCAACACCCACATTTGCTTTCACATTACAAACAATTGCTCTCTACCAATCCCTTGCCTTGGTCTTAAAAAGATGGATTGGGATAGCAGGACAATGCTTCAATCTAATAAAATTAAACTAATTTTAAACAAAAATGTTGTCTTCCTCCCTTCTTCTTTGGTCTTTCCAATGATAGTGAAGGAAATGGACGATCACTTTGTTAAGTGAATGATTAGTTTAGGATGTTATGTTAGTTAGTCCTTGTCAGCTAGTTAGTTGAATGTATATAAATACTGTTGATGTAAATTAATCTTTAGGAATGGATGAATGAAGAAATATTTTCCTAATACAGTTCTTAACATGGTATTACTAGTCTAGGATTTTTTTTCTACTATTGGTCTTTTCCATTCTTCATTCGGTCACATTGGACCTCTCTTTAGCCCGTTCCTTTGCCCATCCCTTTGTTCATTTCGCTTACGCATCAGTTAGTTGCGTCGTTTCCCCCAAATCCCCTCTTTCGTTTAGGGTTTTTTGCCTCTGTCAATATCGTTCCAATGGCTACTCCTCCGGCGGCTCCTTCGATGGTCACTCGCGCTTCTATTCCCGATTCTCAGGTGATTGATTTCATTCACCCCTTGTTTTTGTATCCCTCTGATACGCCTGGTGGAATCTTGGTTTCACATCGTTTGCTTGGAATCGAGAACTATAATGTTGGGAGTAGATCTATGTGAATCGCACTCCTAGAGAAAAACAAGCTTGGCTTCGTTTATGGTGTCTGTCGAAAGGAAGATTATGACGATTCCCGTCATCCTCAGTGCGAATGATGTAATGCGTTCGTACTTTCTTGGTTGCTTAACACGGTTAGCAACGATTTGTCTGCCGGAATAGTCTTTGCCTCTAGTGCGGCCCATGTTTGGCAAGATCTGAAGGAACAGTTTGACAAGGTGGACGGCTCTAGAGTGTTTTTCCTTCATCGAGAGATTTCCACATTCTGCCAAGGTGATTCCACTATTTCTATTTACTTCACTCGTTTGAAATTGTTATGGGATGAATACAGTTCGCTAATCTATTTCTCTATCTATGATTGTGGTGTTTCTCGAAAAACTCTGAACATCTGGCTCAACAGAGGTTGTTTCAGTTTCTCATGGGTCTTAACGAAACCTACTATGCTGTTCGTAGCCAGATATTACTGAAACAACCCCTGGCATCTGTCAATCAAGCCTATTCTATGATTGTTCAAGATGAGTCTCAACATGACAAAAGTTTGTAGTATACTATAGGCATACCCTATATTATGTATAATACTCTCTTCAGTTCTCTGGTGGTTCTTCCACCCCTGATTCCACCGTGTTGTTCTCCAATGCTTCTTCTGATGGTCTTCTGCTGGTCGTCATTTCAATGGCGTTTGTGGCTATTGCAAAATCAGAGGGCATAAACAGGAGAACTGCTATTGTTTTTACGGATTCCCTCTTGATTTTAAATTCACTAACAAGAAGTCTTAGGCAGCTTTGGTGGTTAATCCTGGTTCTGATTTTGCTCATTCTCTATTAGCATCTAATCCTGGTTCTTCTTCTGGCTCACTTGCTACTCCTATGTTCATTCCTGAGCAATACAATCAGCTCTGAGTTTATTGAATAAGCCACCTTCTGCTGAGTCTACTATAAACATGGTAGGTATAACTTCTATGAGCTTCTCTAACTTTGACTCTGACTTTAGTTCTACATCTCTATCATGGATTTTGGACACAGGTGCTATAGACCACATGTTGTCTGACTTCCAACGTTTAGTATCTCTTTCTTCATGTGCTTCTGATTTTCATTCCGTTCGTTTACCAAATGGTAAAATAGTTCCAATTACTCACATTGGTTCCTTTTGTTTTAATTCTTCTAATATCATTTCTGATGTTCTTTATGTACCTTCCTTTACACACAACCTTTTATTTGTCTCCAAACTCACAAAAGATGTTCACTGTTGCATTGTATTCTATGTTGATTTCTGTATTTTGTAGGATCTCTCCACTGAAAAGATGAAGGGTATTGATATAGAGTCCCATGGGCTGCATTTTTTGATTCTCCAAGTCTTCAGTCTGGTGAGTCTTCTTGTAATTCTTTAAATTTTTTTTTTTTTTTGGTTCATCACATCGTCTGTCTTCTGCTTCTGTTAATAATACAAATATGTGGCATGCCCGGTTGGGCCATGCACCTCTTCCCATTTTACATAAAACTCCTTTTTCTACATTCTATGCTTTTTGATTCATCCTGTATTAGTTCTTGTTCTATATGTCCCTTAGTTAAACAGACTAACACCCCTTTTTCCCCTTAGTTCTTCTAGAGCTAAAAGACATTTTGAGTTGTTACATCTAGACTTGTGGGTCCCTATAGAGTTTTTACTCATAGCAAACATATTTTTTTTAACTATTGTTGATAATCATACGAGGATGACTTGCGTGCACCTGTTGAGACTTAAGAGTGATGATATCTTGCATCTCAAACAATTTTGTTCTTTTGTTCAAAACCAGTTCACTTCTGTTAAGTTTGTTAGAAGTGATAATGGGACTGAGTTTTTTTAACTCAAAATGCTTTGTATTCTTTTCTTCCCTTGGAATTTCTCATCAAAGCTCATGTGTTTATACTCCTTAGCAAAATGTGGTTGCTGAGAGGAAACACAAACATTTTCTTAAAATGGCTAGAGCCCTTAGATTCAATTCCAATGTGCCTCTAAAATTTTGGGGTGAATGTGTGTTAACTGCCTATTATATAATTAATAAGTTACCTTCAGTTTTAAATTGGCAAAGTCCCTTTTAAATGTTACATAAAAAACCTCCTAATCTTTCTCATTTTCGGATTTTTGGCTATTTTTGTTATGCCACTAAAGTTAATTATAAAGACAAATTTTCTCCTAAAGCAACACCATCTGTTTTCATGGGTTACTCTTCTAGTTAGAAGGGTTATCTTTTGTTCAGTTTTGACTCTAAATCTTTTTTTAATAGAGATGTGGTTTTCCATGAACAAGTCTTTCCTTTTAAATTTTATGTTTCTAAATCTTTTGTTTTTTTCCATCACTCTTTAGTTTTAGATTCAGTTTTTCTTGTTTTTCCTCCTAATTCTCATGATTTGCCCAGTTCACCTTCTATCTCGACAGGACATCCTTCTTCTGACTCTTTTGTTCTTTCTGAAAGTTCAGTTTTACTTCTTTTCTTTCTTCTTTGAGTCATGTTTCTTCTCCTCCAGTTTTAGTTTTAGTTTTAGTTTCAGGTCATTCTCTAACTTCTGTTTCTGAACGAATTCTTTTTTCTTCTCCTCCAGATCCTATTCCTGAACATATTTTTTTTCTTCTCCTCAATCTCATATTCCTGAGCAGGTTCCTTAGTACTTGCTCCTGCTCTTAGGAAATCTAGTAGGGTTTCCAAATCACCTTTTTGACTTTCTGATTATGTTAATCCTTACCAATATGCTTCATCGTCCAGTAAGCACCTTATATCTAATAATGTTTCTTATTCTTATTTACAACACACTTAGTGCTTTCTTTCCTCCACATCCCATATTGTTGAACCCAAAACCTATTTTGAGGCTGTTAATGATCCATTATGGGTACAAGCAATGAATGAGGAGATCTCTACTTTAGAATCAGAAATCACCTGGACTGTTGTATCTTTGCCTT
This sequence comes from Hibiscus mutabilis, assembly GCA_019671005.1. Taxonomy (NCBI): domain Eukaryota; kingdom Viridiplantae; phylum Streptophyta; class Magnoliopsida; order Malvales; family Malvaceae; genus Hibiscus; species Hibiscus mutabilis. Next base: position 66,151,298 of record CM033718.1, on the reverse strand, counting down.
CAGGGAAAGTCCTTATTGGTTGCAAATGGGTGTTTCGGGTTAAGTACAAGTCCAATGGATAAGTTGAACGTTTCAAGGCTAGACTTGTAGCTAAGGGGTACACCTAAAATGAGGGAGTGGATTATGTTGAAACTTTCTCTCCTGTTGCAAAAATTGTCATTGTTAGAACTGTTCTTGCCCTTGCTTCCATTTTTAGTTGGTTCCTCTTTCAAATAGATGTCTTTAATGTCTTCTTACAATGAGATTTACTTCAAGAGGTCTTTATGACTCTGTTTGAAGGTTTCTGTAGCTAGGAGAGGCTAAAGTATGTAGGCTACAAAAATCATTGTACGAGTTAAAACAAGCTTCAAGGCAGTGGAATTTAAAGTTGACAGAGGAACTGCTTGCTGCAGGATATCAACAAAGCAAACATGATTATTCACTGTTCACTAGACAACAAGGATCCAGTATAGTCATCTTTCTCATATATATGGATGATTTGTTAATTACTGGAAGTGTCACAACACTTATTGAGGAGCTCAAACAGATCTTGAACATGAACTTCAAGATGAAAGATCTCGAAGAAGTGAAGTACTTTCTTGTTTTTGAAGATCAAAATGGAGTTATTTTAAACCAATGCAAGTATGCATTGGAGTTAATAGAAGATACTGGGATATGGGGAGCTACACTTAATAGAAGATACTGGGATAGGGGGAGCTAAACCTGCATTAACTCCATTGGAGCAAAATAAAAAGTTTACCACTGAAATATGATGGAGATTCAGATGAAAATGATGCTGTGTTGCAAGACAAATCTGTTTTTTAGAGGCTCATAGGCAGCTTGATATACTTGACTCACACCAGGCTAGACATAACACATACATTACATTTTTGAGTCAGTTTATGCATATTCCCAAACAAGCACATCTTGAAGCACTTTTGAGGATAGTTAGATATATTAAGAGGAATCCTGCTCAAAGGATTTACTTGAAATCTTCAAGCAAATGTCAGTTATTTGCTTACTGCGACTCAGACTGGGCATCATGCCCAATGACCAGAAGTTCTATTTTTGGTTTTTGCATTAAGTTAGGAGATTCATTGATTTTTTGGAAATAAAAAAACAAAGTATAGTGGCAAGATCTTCAACAGAAGCTGAATACAGGAGTATGGCTGTAGTTGCTGCTGAAGTAGTCTGGCTTAAAGGTTTAATGCAAGAATTTGGAGTGACATGGGAACATCTTGCTAAATTGTTGTGTGACAACAAATCTGCATTACAAATAGTTACCAACCCTGTATTTCATGGGAGGACTAAACACATAGAGATCGACTGCCATTTTGTGAGAGAAAAATTCAAGAAAATTTAATACAAGCTGAGCATGTCAGATCAGAAGAACAACTAGCAAATATAATGACCAAGGCCTTAGGGGTGCAGCAACATGAATATCTAACATCCAAGTTGGGAGTTAAAGACATTTTTCAACCACCAACTTGAGAAAGAGTGTTAAGTGAATGGTTTGTAACTATATTAGTTTAGGATGTTAGTTACATTGTTATGTTAGTCAGTCCTTTTCAGCTAGTTAGTTGAATGTACATGTATAAATATTGTTGATGTAAATTAATCTTTAAGAATGAATGAAGAAATACTTTCCAAATATAGTTCTTAAAATACTACTTTTCTCTCTTCTTTTCTTTCTAATACTATACGGATAGTAAGTTTAATATTGCTTATAATCTCCAACTCCTAAAGGAGTGATTTATCTATAAGGACCCCGGCTTAACACACTTTCCAAAACACTATTTACTCAATAGTTTATTGTTCAATGCAACATCGAGTTCGGATCTAAATATGTCCGACACTCAAAATATAAAATTTATCTCTTTTCGGTGACTTTATTTATGCCTTCTCTAAAAATAATAGGTTTAGGGTTTATGGTTAGAGTTTAAGGTTAGAGTATAGAATTAAAATATAGGGCATAGGGTGTATGGCTTAACTTTTTAAAATTTATGATTTAAGATTTAGAAATCGGGGTTAGGGCTTAGGATTTAATTTTTAAGTGTTGGGGCATGAATAGGGGAATCAAAAAGGGGCATAAGTTTTTGTGTTCGCCTATGAAGTATTATTATGAATAGAAATCCTTCGTCCCTTTTTGATGCTCATAAGTATTTTCCCACGTTAGAAAATTTAGTTTAGAATTTACGATTAAAGTTTAGGATGGAGGTTATATGGTTTAGGTTGTATGATTTAGGATTTATAAATTAAAGTTAGGACTTAGATTTAATTTTTTAGCGTTGGAACATAAATAAGAGCACCACGAAGGAACAAAGGGTTTTTGTTCTATAATTATACCTCAATTTTCTGTCATGTTTGTTACTATAGATTTTAATTACATAACGATATAAATTCTAAATAATACTAATTGCTATAAAAAACCTAAAATCTTGTTTTTATTATAAAAAATAAATAATTTGAAGAGGGTCAAAATGTATTTTATTAGGTTTAAAATTTATATTAGTTACAACCGGGGCGACCGTATATTAAGAGAAAATATTCGGGGGCGTTTGGATTGAGAAAAAAAAATTATTAAGGAGAAAAAAAACTTTTTCAGAAATCTTATACCGACGTTTAGTTGGGAGGATTTTCGCTGGGGTAATATTTTATTTCCAACAGTAGTGCTTTTTGGGGTTATACCGGGAATCATATTTCATTCCTTTTTTTAGGTATTTGATAATTCCTTGCATTTAGGACAAAAGTGCTATTGATGAAATAAAAACATTTCAATCATGTCTTTTCTTTTTTGAGTTAATTTGTTATAAATAAGACATAATTACATACAAATAAATAAATATTGAAAAAAATAAGACACAAAGTTAAAATATAAGATAATAAATATATAAATATTTCCAAAATATATAAATATACATATTTTTTATAAAATAAATTATTTACTCTAAACGATTACAATATCAAAATATAAATTTATCACATGTTCGCAGAATATAAAAGAGATTGAATAATATCATTAATCTAATCTCACAATGAAATGTGAATTTAAAACTTACTTTGGATAATTTTTATATAATTGCCGTAAGTATATTTTTTTACTAAATTTTAATAAAATCTTACTTTAAACCTATATTTTTTCATATGATTTTATATCTCATATATAACAAAAATTAATACTTGTGACAATTATTTAAAAATATAGGTATAATATACTAGTTATATCAAAATTTTGTTACATATTTTTTCTAAAATTTAGACAACATTATATTCTCCTAACCTCCTCTCATATTCCTGCCAATTAAACCAAACAAGATAATATAACATTTCCAATAATATGTCAGGTAATCTTACATTTCAAGAATCTTATTCCCACAAGTAATTTTACATTCTGTAATCCAGATGCACCCTCAATGTATTGAAGATGAAAAACATTTTCAATAGCAGGTTAGTTTTAGAATTTAAGATTTTATTTTATAGTTTAGGGGTTTAAGTTCATAGATGTATAATTTAGAGTTTATACTTATAGTTTATAATTTAAAAAAGTAAGATTAAAATTTAAATTTTAACCCAAAACACTAAATTTTATTACAAACCCTAAATTACAATTTGGGGCATGGTTGGGTGATCCAATTTCCATGGAACTGCCAACCCAAGCCCTTCATTCCAAAGCCACTAACAAAAAATGTAAAGCCCAAACTACCATCTCCCGTCAATTGAAAACGTAGAAAGAAGAACCAAGCCCCAAGAGAGAGATCAATCAAACATCAGTGCAGGATGTCAACAAAGGAAACCGCTAAACCAGGTCAAGCTGATAGCATACGACGAGCTAATAATATCTGGAATGCTACTACCCAAGAGATTGTGCTCATCAGCTCATAGTCCTCATCGTCACCGGCTAAACCATCTCTGCTCTCTTGAAAGAAGAAACAGATTTTAATGGATCCTATTCCTACTCTTTCAAAGTTCCCGATTCTCTCTTACATCTGCAACCAACAAGATCCCTACGATTACCCGCCGCTCCCTCCCGACATCCTCCAAGACTTATACACCCGTTTCCCCCGTCTATCTGACCCCACGGTCATTTCTTCGCTTTCACGATCCATTCCCGCCACCGTCACCCAAACCCACTCCCTTCTACGCTCCCTCGGGCCCAGACCCGACCCGTCGGCTGTGTCCGCCGCCCGTTCCAAGATAATCCAGATTCAAGAAACCCAATCTTCCTCACAGGAAGCGGAGTTATATAAGTCCGTGATCAGGTTGGAAGCGTTGCACGAGGATTACGATAGAGAGTTGACCGAGATGGAGGAGAATCTGGGTCGTCTCTACCGTTCGGCTGTGGAGCAAATGAGAGGTGACAATGAAGTAAATGAGGAAGTCGCGAGGATTCTGAAAGAAGCTGAAACTGGGGTCGTCGAAAGAGTTGAGCTTTCCGGAAGGAGGCTAAGGCTTCTTCCCGAGGCCTTTGGTAAACTTCATGGATTGGTTCATCTCAATCTTTCCAGTAACCAGATAGAGGTATTATATGCTTGAATTCTTCTGTTCGCCAAATTTATTCAAAGACTTGATGAAATGACAGTTGATTCTTTCCTTTTTCGCTATCGAATTAGATTTGCTTTATTTCCTGATGTAAAAATATCTCAAGTTTCATGAGACCGAGTATGTTGCGATTTCTCTGTTTTGCACAACGAGCTGATGCTTTATCTTATATAAGGTCGTCATTAGTCACTACTTTATATATGTTAATTGTAATTGTTTACAATATGGGTGGTTGATTTATTCAAAACATCTTTCTTGAAGTGACGATGATCAAGTGATAGGTTAGTGTAATAATGATGATGAAATCTTTGGTTTTGAATCTGTACAATTCATTTTTGTAACAATATTTTGGTGTTGTTTTGCTTGGTGTATGGGAACCAGGTCCTTCCGGATTCGATAGGAGGGCTAAAGAAACTAGAGGAGCTTGATGCATCCTCCAACCAATTGCAATATCTGCCCGACTCCATTGGTTTGTTGCTTAATCTGAGGATCCTTAACGTTTCGGGAAACAAGCTAAACGCTCTCCCTGAAAGCATAGCTCGATGCAGGTATTATGTGTGCTTTATTCACTCTTGTGCTGGTTTTGTTCCCCACTGATGGTTCTTGTTTGAAGTACACAAGGTGTCGTAGATTAGATAGGAAAGGATAAAAGGTTCTACCTCGTTTGAGAATGCTAAAGTACCTCCTTGACCTTTAAAAGGACTAGTCAAATGTTTTAAACAAAGTAAACTATTACGTTGAAAAGGAACTGTATATTCCATCTAAACATCTGTTTCTTTGTGATAAAAGTTCAACCTTTCTCTTCAAATTGATGGAATGCTAGGGAGAACTCTTCTCTGCTGTTTGTTATTGAAAGAATTTGGGTTCTGTTCCATCTACATAACAACAATTACATATAAAATTTTGGTTATATATCTAGCAAGGTACATGAAAATTTTGTACATTTGGAATTTGATTTTTGATTAAGGGATCCATACACTCTTATGGTTAAAGATTCCAGTTTGGGTGTTTTGAACTTATATATATTTGACATGGTGATGGGGGGTATGTTCCTCCAAATATATGAATAAACTTGCGTGAAAATTGGGCATATTCGTGTTGTACAATCATCCCTAAATTTTGGTAACATAGTTATGGCTGATGCCTGAAGGCACGACTTTGTTTCGATGAAAGAACCAAATGATTGTAATTCCTGATATTGTACGAGAAATATCCTTAAAATAGGGGAGATAGGTTCTTGGCTTTTCCTATCAGTAGAGAAGATTAATAGAATAAGTTTTCTTTCCAATTTTAAAGGGGGTCAGGATTTTCAAAGGAGAGGGGATTTGTTACCTTTCCTATTTATACAAGGGGTGCCAGCTTTTATTCCTTTCTCGACTTCGCTCTTTGTCTTGTCTGAATTATAAGTTCATCTTTCCTTTGCAGTTCACTGCTTGAGTTGGATGCAAGCTTTAACAACTTGACATGTCTTCCAACGAACATTGGATATGGGCTCCTAAATCTTGGAAAGCTGTCAATCCATCTGAATAAGATCTGCTTCCTTCCATCATCAATCAGTGAAATGAGGTCCTTGCGATATCTGGATGCTCATTTCAACGAGCTTCATGGCTTGCCGCAAGCGATTGGGAGACTGACAAACCTCGAAGTCCTGAACCTGAGCAGTAATTTCAATGGCTTCACAGAACTTCCTGATACTATTACTGATCTGACTAATCTCAGGGAACTTGATCTTAGCAACAATCAAATCCGGGTTCTACCTTACACATTCAGCCGCCTTGGAAAATTAGAGAAGCTCAATTTGGACCAGAATCCTCTCATAGTGCCTCCAATTGAGATAGCAAGCAAAGGGGCTGATGCTGTGAAAGAATTCATGTCGAAAAAGTGGTTAGAAATAATCACAGAGGAGCAAAGGAGAATCAATCTTGAAGCTAGTAATCAGCAAGGTCAGACGGGATGGTTGACATGGGGAACATCATTGGTGAGCAACATTGTCTCTGGTGTCGGAGGATACCTAAGCGGACCAAAGGCTCCTAGGGATTCATATCTGGATCAACAACTGTGATCTCCACGTGCTCGATATGGTCTTATGTGTAGTTGCTTGAGAGCTAGGTCTTATGTGTTGTTGGTTCGAGAGTACAAGATCTGTGTATTCATATGCTGTAATAACGAGGATACCTCGGACACACAAAACACTATATAGATGCATACATGGTGGTGGGAGATGAAAGGACGCTATGTGATTTGTGTATAGTGGCGTCGAAACTGTGCTTGGATTTGGCTCCTTTTAACCCCAAATTGAATGTCGTTGAATGCTTTTATATTACCTTCGTTTTGATATTGTGATTCTATACCGAAATAAATAAGTGCAACACACATAGTAAAGCTTCATGCAGGTGTTATGTGTATGCGTAAATCCTTTACTGATTTTGATATGGTTTAAAGTTGGAACTTTGCTCTACATTTGTGTCCTAGGTTAGGTCTCTCCTACTACTTTTATCTGTTAGTTTCATAATGTTGTAGCCATTTCTCCTACTTGATAACTATTTTTATAGTTCTTGGGATGCGAGAGTTCACCATTAATGACTTCAACCATGTGAAGGGTTTCGTTCAATACCGAGCGTATTAAGTGGGAGAGTCTAATGTATAATACAGTTAGTTGGACATTAACTGAAATGTTATAAAATATAGAATTTAAAATAATAACTTAAAATGTAACGTTTGTAGTCTTATGACAAGTAGTTATATTCATAGACAAATTTTGATATTTAATTTAAACTTAAAATATTAAAAAATATAATATTTTAGATTTTATATTATATTTTATAATATTTCGGTTAATCTTATGACAAGTAATTTCATATTATAATTGTACTCTGTTGCACTCCAGACCTACCTGTGTTAAGTGTAATGTTATTCAAGCAGATTAAAAGGATGTGATTTGAAACGTCTGATTCTCTGTCGGGGTAAAAATCCGTAAATCTGAACACGTGTGAACAATAGGATGGGCCCAGACGCCGTCAGTTTTGTAAAGACAATCTCTGCAACCAAGTATCGAGGCCGTCTATATTAGAACCAGCATATCATCTGGTCTGGCGGCGTATCTCCTCTATGTTTTCTTTTGTGTCCACTTTAATTCCACTAGTATAATAGATTAAAGTAACTTCAAAATCATTAAACTATTGCCATAATCTTACTTTCATTATTCAACTGTAAAATTAGTTAATTAAATTATTAAATATTTAAAATTATTTTAATTAAACTATTAACTGTTAATTTTTTGACATAAATGCTGATGTGCTAGTTAAATAAAATTTTTAAAAATTACAGTCTTTTATATTTACACTTTACATATTTAGTCCACCAATTAGTTTAGTAAAAAAGTTTGATATACAGTTCGTTTAAATAAATATTTATACGTGTCTTTTAAATTTAGGGGTTAGGAGTTTAGTTTAGGGTTAAAAGTTTAAGGTTTTAAGTTGTAGGGTTTAAAATTCAAGGTTAGTGTTTAAATTTTAGAGTTTAGGGTTTAGGTTTTAGGATATTATAGTTAAAAATTTAGAATTTGTGTTTTATAAGGTAAAAACACATACTTATATAAAATTATTTTTACAGAGCATGTGTATTAAAGATTTACTCATTAATTTAAATATAAAACACATAGTATATTAAACATGTTATCTGACCAGACAGATTTCGAGTTTTAAATTTTTTTAGCCGAATAACAAGTGTCACATGCATAATAAAATTATTATTTGTTGTGGTGGGTTCATAAATTTAAAAATATCAATTTAATCCACTATTATAATATAGGTAAAACTTTGATATACGACATGTGTAAAATTTATTTTACACAAGTTTGTATTTTTGCTTATAAAATATAAATCCTAAATTCTTAACTCTAATACCCTAAACCCTAACCCTAACATCCTAAACCCTAAATTCTAAACAATAACCTTAAATTTTAAACCCTAAACTCTAAACCCTTAACATTTAAACCCTAAACTACAATCTTAACCCTTAAAATTAAAAGGATCGTGTAAACTTTAATTTACACGGTAATTATTGAAATATAAAACAGCTTCTTTTGTTTTGTTTTTTTACGAGAAGCTTCTTTTGTTTTATTTTGCGGGAAAATGTAAAATTTTCATAATACCTAATATAATCATACTGTTGAAGTTTCTATGGGTGTTAAATGATAATTCAGTAATATTAAAGGTATCAGGTTAAGTTTACCTCTTTAGAAAAATACATGTGATAAAAAAATTAATCATTGAATACCTTACTTTCTACCCATATACATGAGGTAAAATTTTGATTCGCATGCGGTGTAAAATTAATTTTGCACAAGCTTGCATATTTATATTATAAAATCTACATCTTAAGTTCTTAATCCTAACCTTAAGAAATTAAACCTTAAATTTTAAATTCTAAACACTAACCTTAAATTTTAAACCCTATAACCTGAACTCCTAAATTTTAAACCTTAACCCTTAAGATTAAAAATTACATATAAACTAAAGTTTACACGAATTGTATATCAAAGTTTTTTTTTTTCATATACATATATTAAAAGTGGATAGGAACCGAGACTTACAAGTCTGAGATAGGTAGGTATATACCCGACCTTTCCATCTACAGAAGCAGCAAACACCCGAGTTGATTTATTAGCTTTAGTATATGCAGCAAGCTAGCTACCTAGCTTGCAATGCATCTCCTAATCGGGTAACTTAGAAGCATGTATGATTCTGCATCAAAACAAAATTAAGAGCTTCAGAAACTACATTTGTCTTTGCAAAAGGTTTCTTGTACGTACGGTTCCTCTTTCTATAACGACTGGAATCTCAAAACTGGTCGCAGTTGAACCATTGCGTTACAAAATTGGTCTGTAAAAGTACATAGGTGACCTAGGAAGGACAAGACTTTGAGTTAGAGTTTGAAGTGTAGTAGACTAGTATATTATGCTAACAAAAGACAAGCAGTGTTTTAAGGCAAAGACAAATTGGCACAGTGAGAATGATGATGAGTGCATGCTTATACTGCAACCGCTGTCCATGAATGTTCTCTTCAGACATCTAAAGCTCTGGTACATATCCATGGCATGGCCATGCTGTCTGCACACATGCAACCAAGTCTCAGCTTGAGAGAAGACAGAGATAATGACAACAGTCACGTCTACACTGCTCTTTCTTGTTTATTACATTCTGAAAAGGTTTCCGATTTCCAGAGATTGGATGTTTGAAAATAACCATGCGTAAACATTAATTTTATCCGGATTTGTTGACCTGAGTTTTATTATTATTATTATTATTATTATAGGGTAATAATAAAAAGGCAAATCAGATATAAGTAATAGATCCACTTAATTAAATAAGTCCAAGTCCATTAATATACAAATGACCCGTTAGACCCAAAATAGTCTAAACCTAAAAACTAATCTGATAAATCCTTTGTTTATTCTTTGCGCAGCTGCCTTGTGACCGTTAGATCAAATATGATCCAATGGTCCAGATAAAGCCACGAAGTCCTCTAGCTAGCGCAAGTGAAGATCACGCCCCGTCCCATCATTTCCAAGGCGCGCGTGAAAGACACACCCTGGCTTTTCAACTCCCACGCGCCACATGTCTTCATCCAGCGTTGCCATGTCATTCTTTAGGCTTCATCATGGCCGTCCATTTCAGGCGAGATCTTAGCTGTTAGATCAAATCTGACCAAAATAGATCTGCTCGACAGACTCTTCGCCCCCTCTTCATCCGATGACCGCCACGTGTCCAAATCAACGGCTCCCTTCGCCATCGGAGAACGTCCTGCCACCGTACAACCACCATATCTCCCCAACCACCAATATCCGCAAAAAAATAAAAAAAGGATATCAGAACCCAAAATCATCTACATTTTTTGCATTTAAAGTTTACTTAATCTTGTAAACAAAAATAAGATATATAGCATGTAAAGATTTCATTTTGTAATCAGTTCGAGATAATCAAATAAAAAAATAAGGAATTTCAGAAGGTATTCTCTTTTCTTTTCTCTCTTTGCATGTAAACGAAAACAATTTAATCAATAGTTAGAACGTTTACCTTTCACCATTTTGTTTTCCGGTTGTCCTAAAATATCTACAATGATGGACAAACTCGCCAGCCGGTGACAAACCTCTCGGCCTCCTTTTGGAGCCGTGTATGGTGAGTTGGGTGGCTGGCTTTTTAAAAGGGAAGGTTACTGTTTTCACAAAAACAAAGGGGTTTAGGGTTTTGATCTTGGAAGATTAAGGGTAGATATGATTTTAAGGGGTAAAAAAGAGTGATTTTGGCCCAGATCCGGTGTTCGCCGGCGCCGAAGAATGGCGTCCGGCGACAATGAACGACGGTTGACGCGACAGGAGTTTGTCGGATTCTGGGTTTATTCCCAGAAATGGATGAACACGACGATGTTCATCCTTTTTCCCAGAGAGAATGGGATAGGTTAGAGAGGGGTTAAAAAGTGATAAAGGATCTGATTTTTAGTTTAAAAGTAAGTTTTATACTCGATTTAAAATTTAAAAATGGGTTATTTATGAAATAAACCCCTATGCCCCAAAATATTTCGGCCGGCAGTCTTTTCGCCCTTTTTAATTACCCCTAGGTCCAGTGGTATATTTGCATATTTAGTCCCTGATTAAGCACATATTAAATTTTGGCACTTTTAATTTAATTTTTTTAATTTTAGTCCTTATTTTGTGTGTTTCTGTCCAAGCATTTATTTATTTGTTCGATAAGTGTTGTTCATTTTGTTTATTCTTGGTCACTTATTATTATGTCTTAATATCCGCACATCATGTATATAATAAGTATATATTTACAATCTAATAGGTATTATATAATATGGGTATATTATTATATCTTATATTCGTATAAACATCTATAACATGTGCACACATATATGGTACTTAGTTCAAGTTAGTTGTGTTAAATAAAAAAAATGAGGATGATTATATTATGACTTTAATATATGTACATAAATAGTATATAATATAGTTTATATCATTAATCTATATTTTTAGTTTATTATTGAAATTTAACCCTTCTTTTTTTACATGTATAGATGTGGTTACCTTTATTTTATTTATGTTACCATCGATATGTTCATTCATGCATGATTAATTGTCATATTCAATTTATTGCTCTTTTTTAGTGCTCGAGGCCCCGTTATTCTAGTGGGAGTGTCGTCTTGAGTATTCAGGCGTCATCTCTTTTGGTATCGTGAGTTACGGGTTAGGTTGTTTGATTTTTATGACCATGCATTCATGCATCTTAGGGATTATTAACTAAGTTAGGTCGAATTTTAAAATTTCTTAATAAAAACAATACAAACTCTTAGGTACCGATTTTCGGGCGTAGTGGGGGTTCGAACTCTGCCCCACTCGTAACCGACCCCGAACCTTTCAAATCTCTGGTTTTATTTTTTGGTGTCCGGTCTACCTTACTCAAGTGACCGGTGGCGACTCTTGATTTTATTTCAAGACGTGTTTTTTAAGAAATCCCCTAAACTAATTTTTATATAAAAGGTGATATGTTTTAGATTTTTTTAGTCGTGACAACATGGCGACTTCGCTGAGGACTTAAATTAAACAAAAAACAAAAAAGGAGACTCAAGCCTTAGTCGGGTTGGTATTGTAATTATTAAGAAAATTTGAATTCGATTTAATTTAGTTTCTAAATTCATAACCTTGTTTGTTTACTACTTTATTTGTTTGGTGTTTGATATTTGTCATTACATGATTGTTCTAGAACCATTAAGTGGGAGCAGTTACTTCGCCTCGTGGAGTGTTTACTTTCGTATGGTGTTGTAATTCACTTCCGGAATTCGGTCCTTATATTTTGTGGGGTTCACGCCCCCATATGGTATATGGGTTGTATCCCCCGAATCGATGTCATGGCGACAGTTCGGGTACCCTTCACTTTAGAACTTAACCGCATATAGCAAACCATAGAGCTCACCTCTAAAACCATGTCAGAACTCTGTCCGTTTAATGGTAACCCTTTTAGGTTCTGCTTGATATATTCACACCTTGTTTTCTATGAATATGTTAGCTATGTGCTTTTATTGTTTTAATTTATTGAATTATTTATTGTTTTACATTTAATTTATTTATTATGTTGTATTGACTCTTTTGTTTCATTTTCTTCTTTTTATTGGTTGCATTCAATTTGTATTTCTTATCATACATAGATGTTGATTCAAGGCATTTAATATGGGATAGAAGGCTCTGTAATACTTAAAGTAGCAATGCTACACTGTGGGGTTGGTCTGAGCGAATATAGATGGAAATAGGAGACAACCTAGCAGTGGGACATGTGTCAAAGGTTAGAGGGCCCACTTCGATTATTTCCAAGAAAAATGACCTACGAGAGTTGCAAGAAATGTGGCATTATTGGGATTCGGGTATAAAGCAGGCCTTTCAGCAAGAGTTCGATGACATAGCTCTCATACTGAATGTCCAAAATGACAAGCATTTATTCAGGGCCCTAACTCAGTTTTTGGACTCGAGATATAGCTGCTTTACTTTTGGGAAGCTGGACATGACTCCCACAATTGAAAAATATACCGTGTTGCTTCATTGCCCGAGGTTTAAGGAAAGAAAAGTCTACACCAAACCTAAAGACCTGCCGCTCTTCTTGGAGAACTTGACTGATATCACCAGAATGAACGAGGAATTGTTCCAAGGTAAGATCATAAAAAAAGAAAAACCGATTGTATAGCTTAGGGGCATGCTCGAGACTTGATTCATCTGCATCCTGACCCGCCGAAGAAGAGGTGCTTGTTTGCTTTATGCATCTAAGGGTTGGTTATCTTCCCCAAGGTTTTGGGACACATAGACTACACTACGACATATTTGTTTGAAAAACTCAAGAAAATGATCAATCCAGCACCAGCTATCTTAGTAGATACTTTTCGATCGCTGAATGCATGCAAGAAAATAAGGGGAGATAGATTCTTAGGTTGCGTCCCACTATTGGAGATTTGGATCTAGAGTCACTTTTGGGATTTGAAGTTCTCCTATCGGACGTGCCTTTCCACTTTTTCTCCCATAATTTTTTTAGAAGAATACCAGGCTAAAGAAATAACCGAGGATCAGTGGATGGCCAGATTCCGTGACTTCCATGATGATACTATTAGATGGAAGGTACCTTGTCTAATCCTAGGTGAATTTCTAAACCATTGTAGAGAGTATGATTGGGTGCCTTAGCCCAGGATTTGGGGTGGAATTGGTTATTGCCCGCTGCTTGTGTCATGTCAGTACGGTTTAATGCAATTTATTCCTACCACTCACGGTCTGGATACCTCTAGTTTCGAACACCAAGGTAATGGTTACAAAGCTCAAGTCCTGAAAATGAACCGTTCTTGGAAAAAATATGCACAAGGTTGAGGTCTATAAAGATGATTTTCCATTTACTCCAGGTTATGAACATTGAAGACTCAATCGAACCTATGATACCATTCCTCGCGCAAACCACGAAAATGTTCGACCTATGGAAGAACATATGAGGAATGCTCTCTCTGACCTAGAAAAAGCTAGAAGGGCCAACAAAAAAGAAGTGTGCTCTTTGGAAAAACGTGTCTTTGACCTTGAAGCTGCAAACTATTTATCAACGATCAATGTGGACAGATACAAGAATCGAGAGAAGGAAATCCTAAGAGATAAGAAGTTACTAGAAGATGACTATGAGGACTCGAGGAAGGATTGGCTGGAATTAAAGTAAAATTTACGAAAGAATGGTTTGGGCAGCTCTACCAAAGAACTGACGATTAAACTTGTGAAAGCAAAGAAAAGGGCTGATAGCTATACTCGAAAGTATGAAGCCAGCCAGAAACAGGTTGAGAAGAAGACTAAAGAATTAGAAACTGTCACTTAAAAGTTAACTCTTAGCCAAGATCAGAATCAAGATTTGGTGGCTCAATTGGCATGGTTGGAGCTAGCTCACCAAACCAGTTAGAGTCTCGTTGAGCAAAAGCTAGAAGAAATGAAAGCAATTACTCGAGAACTAATAGCTCATAATGAGGAACTTGAAGTTCAAATGATGCAGTTAGAAAGACTTCTACAGGGATACCACAGTCAAGACAATGTTGCTGCTCTGAATCTTGTTCGAGACGAGAATGAGTTACTAAAGGCAAGGGTAACTGAGTTGGAAGCCACTTTACGAGATTGTAGGGAATAACTTCTATAGGGATAGTCTTTGGACTCCAGCAGGCCGGTCAGTTGATCAGAGACCAACATAGGGCAATGATGGATGTTATGGTACAAACGCAAGGAGTGGATCAATATATCCAAGGCTTGGCAGGGGAAGCAGTCAAGTTGTATACACATGTTAGTCTAGGAACCAAGTTGGGATCCCAAATCCGCACCCTACTTTGTGAAGTTGAGGCCTTAGGAATAGAAGCTAGCCGATATCTGTAACTTGTTACGTTAACTTTTTGTAATCAGACCTCTTCTTCGAATGAAAGTCTTTCTAAGGACTATTAAAGAATCAACGCCTTCATTGCATTTATTTTGACACCTTATTTAATTACTTGTAATATTTCGTATACATTATGCATTGCATTTAATTTTTAAAACAATAAAATTAATTGTGGAAATGTCATGGTAGACAGTTTAAATTGCAACCATTCTACACCAATACGGTACCCGTCTGTAAGTAAAAATAATGGAGGATAGGGTGGCTAATTTAGAACAGGGTTAGAAAGAACTTGAGAATCATTTTGGTCAAGCCGAACAAAGCATCACTGATCATATTGCTCAATCGCAAGCTAAAATTATGGCTCAAATGGTTGTGCTGCTTGAAAAAATGGTTGGTAAAGAAAAAATTTCTGATAGTACTATTGAAGAGTCAAATGGAACCGCATCTCACGTCAGGGTTCAACCAGAGGCGCCTAAGAGAATAATGTACATCAACCAGAGGCCACGAGGATGAAGTACTAGACCTGAAAGTGATAGAAAAGATTAGAACTGAGGTGGAGAAGAAATATAAAGAAAAGTTTTAGTTTTTTGAGGAAAAATTAAAGTCTATACAAAGGGCATGAGAACAGGAGAATGAGGCCGATGACTTGAGCCTCGTAACAGATCTGATCCTCCATCCAAAATTCAAGGTGCCAGACTTTGATAAATATGACGGGACCACTTGCCCCTCCGCCTATATAACTATGTACTATAGAAAGATGGCGACCTTTATTAAGGATGAGAAGCTACTAATTCATTGCTTCCAAGATAGCTTAACTGGGTCAGTTATTCGGTGGTATACCTAACTTAGCCGGGCTAATATCAAGTCGTAGAAGGATCTTTCGAGAGCCTTCATCGAACAGTACAATCATGTGTCAAACATGACCCCAAACTGAATCATATTGGAGGGAATAGAGTAGATGACGAACGGAAGTTTACGTTAGTATGCCCAAATGTGGTGTGATGTTGCTGATCAGATTCAACCACCCATTCTCGAACATAAGATTACACATATGTTCGTGAACACCTTAAAAGGGGCATTATTTGACCGTTTGATAAATAATACCACTCAGACTTTTGCCGATCTGGTGAGAACAAGAGAATCAATTGAAGTGGCAATAAAGAGCAAATGGATTGACAGTGGAGAGAACTCCCGAAGAAGTTACAAAAAGAAAGATAACGAGGTAAACACTAGGAGCACCTACTACGTTCCGGCAAACATTACCATTTAGAAGCCACAAGCTTACTGGAAATGTACAAAACTCGAGTAAGAAAGAGGATAGAGCTTCTAAGAAGGAAAATGAGAAGTTATCGTTCACTCATTTATCGGTATCTTATGTTGAGTTGTACTTTTAGTTATATAAGGCTGATTTGGTCTGACCATGTCATGTTACCCCGTATAACCCTTTTTCCCTTCATGGTATGATAAAAATACATATTGTGACTATCACGTTGGTGTCCCCGGTTATTCGATAGAGAACTACATTACCTTTAAGAAGTTTGTCCAGAATTTGATAAATATTGGGTTTTAAAATTTGATGAACCAAATATGACTGCTAATTCGCTACTAAACCACGGGGGCCGTAGTGTAAACGCCATCGAAGATGAATGTGGCAGAAGAGCCAAAGAAAAAGTTTCTAAAGTTAAATCCCCTCTTAGGTGGATGTTTCAACAGTTGTGTATGGCACGTCTGTTAGAGAAGGGTATGGAAATAATACAAGGAGGATGTGAACCTTACTGCGAGTTTTATCAGGAAGGAGGGCACAAGATCCAACATTATGACGATTTTAAACAGCTATTCCAGGGAATGATGGACAACAAAGAAATTAAATTTTTTGAGAAAGTTGAAGGAGGGAAAGAACTGGATGTGTGTACGTCGGATAACCTTAAATACGAGGTGGATAGGCCTTTTGTCGTCTTGTCCAAGACAAAGGAATATGGCTCGTCCCAGGGGAAAAGTTTGAAGGTGTCTCCTAAGCTTGTCTTCTCAGCCCCAGCTCTTTTCCAGAAGGTTCCTTGGCATTATACTGTCAATATCTTTGTGCCAGAGGGATCATAACCTCAAAGAGATAAAAAGTCACCTGAAGGTACAAAACCATACAACAAGAGGAACCAATGGAGTCAAAAATTGAAGTTGTGAATGAAGTAGGACACTTCACCAGAAGCGGCAGATATTATCCACCGGAAGCCTCGGAGACAGCAGATGTGGTAAAAGACAAAAGAAAGGATGCGGCGATTGGGCCTATTAAGATATTTGTGAGGAGCCTCTTAGTAAAATCAATAAGCCTATAACTGAAGCACAAGCGCAAGCTTTTATGAGATTTTTAAGGAACAATGAGTACAGTGTTGTCGAGAAGCTTCGTAAACAACAGGCAAAGATTATAGTACTTGAGTTGCTATTGATCTCATAAAAGCATCGTATTGCATTACTGAAAGTGTTGAATTAAACATTTTTTCCAGATGATATCTCTATAACCAAGTTGGACCGAATATTGGGGTATATTGTCCATGATAACTATATCACATTTAGTGATGATGAAATCCCAGAAGGGGGTATGGGGTCTACCAAAGCTTTAAACATCACTACCCACTGTAAAATGGTACGTATTGCCTAGGGTGCTCATTGATAATGGGTTCACACTAAATGTATTACCAACGGCAACTCTGCAAAGGTTACCCGTAGATAGTTCCCACTTAAAGCCATGTCAGAATTTTGTGAGAGCCTTTGATGGAACTCAAAGAGTGGTGGTGAGGAAGATCGAGATACCTTTGTTGATTGGACCGGTAGAATATACCATTGAATTTATGGTGATGGATATTAACCCTACTTATATTTGCTTACTGGGAAGACTCTAGATTCATTCTGTCGGTGTTGTTCCTTCATCGTTGCATCAAAAACTAAAATTTGTAATCGAAGGAAAATTGGTGAGTGTTTGAGTAGAGCAAGACATTATTGCTTCAGTAACATCTGATGCTCCCTATATTCCACCTGATGAAGATGCCGTAGAATGTTCTTTTCGAGCTTTAGAATTTGTAAACGCGATATTTTTGGCAGAAGGAAGTAAGATCCCATGCAAGTTATCCAATTATACCAAGATGACTATCTAGGAGACCCTAAGGTGTGGAGCTAAAACTAGAAAAGGTTTTGGGAAGAAATTGTAGGAGAGTCTGCGGGCAAAAAATGTTATCGTTAAGAAAGATCAATACAGTCTTGGTCATAAGCCTATTTTGCTGCAAAGAAAAGAGGAGTACAGAAAGAGGGAAGAACGAAGAAGAGACAGGTTTGAGGGAAAATATGTCCCGTGGAAGCCGATGACTTTTCCTCACCTAAGAGACACCTTTGTGCTCGGTGGGATTGTCAACACCGAGAGAAAGGTACATGAAGCAAACCAAGTGAAAGACAAGCTTAACGATGAGGAGATGTTCAGTGAATCATTTGAAGGGATGCTTTTCAACATGATATACGAATGTGGGAGTGACAACAGGTTTCTGACCAGTATCTGCCCTTGCCTTTCGGGGGAATGCTCAATAATTGGAGCAATATTAACCTGCCTATAGCTTTTAGGACAGAATCGAAGTAATGCTTCGAACCAACCCTCTTGCTTTCGCCCGCGAGCATTAGGGATCTTTTGTAAAGGGTTGCTATGTTAATCTACTTGAAATACAATGAAAATGATGCTTTCCACAAATGTCAAACATTTCATTTATTACATATATTTATTAATTATTTATTATTCTTTATTTATTTTATACGAACATTATTCTTTTCCAAATACCTTTTTTTTAATTTTGTGTAGGGTTCCTACTATTAACTGTATGAATGATTCTAAATCCGATCCTGAGATAGACTTTGAGCAACGTTTGTGTTTGGAAGAAATCAATGAGGGGGAAGATAAGATAGAATATGAGGTCTTAGAGGAACTGCTAAGATTAATGGCAAGTGTGGAAAAACAAATCCTACCTCACCAAGAGAAAGTAGATACTCTTCATTTCGGGACTGATTAAGATAAAAGAGAAGTGAAGATTGGCACGACCTTCTCCTCAAAGACTAGACATGATTTGATAACTCTGTTTTAAGAGTTCAAGGACGTATTCGCTTGGACTTGCCAGGATATGCCAGGGTTGAATATGGATATTGTGGTATATAGGTTGCCAATGAGGCCTGAGTGTAAGCTGGTACAACAAAAGCTCAGGAGAATGAGGAACGATATGCCATTGAAGATTAGAGAATAAGTGATAAAAAAATTTGATGCCAGTTTTTTGAAGGTCGCCAAATACCCATAATTGGTCGCAAACATAGTCCAGTACCAAAGAAGGACGGGAAGGTTCGTATTTGTGTAAATTATAGAGATCTCCATATAGCAAGCCCAAAGGATAATTTTCCTTTACTATATATTGACTCTTTGGTTGACAATACGGTGGGGCATTCATGGATGGATTTTCGAGGTACAATCAAATAAAAATACACCTAGAAGATATAGAGAAGAATACATTTGTGACCGAGTAGAGCATGTTTTGTTACAAAGTGATGCCATTCGGACATAAAAACACTGGGGCAACTTATCAAAGGGCCATGGTGACTTTCTTCCATGATGTAATGCACACGGAGATTGAGGTGTATGTGGATGATATGATTGCTAAGTCTCAAACCAAGGAAGAGAATATTAAGAACTTGAGAATGTTGTTCCAAAGATTGAGAAAGTATTAAATAAAGCTCAATCCTTCTAAATGCACATTCACAGTCACGTCCGGAAAGCTCTTGGGATTCATGGTTAGTAGAAAGGGAATCAAGATTGACCCTGATAAAGTGAAAGCTATTCAAGATCTTCTGCCACCTCAAATACAAAAAAGAAGTTCGAGGTTTCTTGGGAAGGCTTAATTATATATCTCAGTTTATTTCCCAGTTGACCAACAATTGCGATCCTGTCTTTAGAATACTTTGGGAGAACAACCCAGGAGTATGGGATGAACAATTTCAAGAAACTCTAGAAAAGATCAAGAAGTACCTAACAAATCCTCTAATTTTAGTAGCACCAGTGCCGGATAGGCCGTTGATCTTATACCTAACCGTTCACGAGAATTCAATGGGTTGTGTATTAGGGCAACACAATAAATCTGGGAAGAAAGAAAGAGACATCTATTATTTGAGCAAAAAGTTCACTAATTGCGAAACACGATACCCGACGATTCAGAAATTGTGTTGCGCTCTAGTTTGGGCTACCAAAAGGCTCAGGCAGTAAATGTTATATCACACCACTTGGTTGATATCCAAGTTAGACCCTTTGAAATTCTTGATGGAAGCACCAACGCTAATCGGAAAGATGGCCCGTTGGAAAATACTTTTGTCCGAGTTCGACATTGTATATGTGAGCCAGAAAGTAGTAAAAGGAAGCGCCATAGTAGATTTTTTAGCAAGTCGTGCCTCAGATGATTATGAATCCTTGAACTTTAATTTCCCAGATGAATATCTGATCTACATCACTGCTGAAGAAAGGATTGTTCTAGAGGAGAATTCATGGAAGCATTATTTCGATGGAGCATCCAATGCCCTAGGTCATGGAATAAGAGCGATGTTAGTTTCTTTAGAGAATGTCTACCACCTTTTCACGGGTAGATTAGAATTTTTTTATACAAACAACGTAGCTGAATATGAAGCATGTGTTATGCGATTGTCTGCGGCTATCGAGAGAAAGATCAAAGCACTTCAAGCCTTCAGGGATTCATTCTTGGTAATCTACCAACTTTGAGGAGAATGGGAAATGAGAGACCCAAAGTTAATTAAGTATTAAAATTTAATTCAGGAGCCAATTAAAGAGCTTGAGAAGGTCAGTTTCACCTATCTTCCAAGAGAGGACAACTAGACGGCAAATGCTCTGGCAACCTTAGATGCAATGTTCAAGGCAAGTACAAAAGCAAAAATGAAGCCAATTAAAATGCATATTTTTGAAATGCCAGCTCACTGTTGTAGCTTGGAAGAGGAAACGAATGGAAACCCGTCGTACTATGATATTTTGTAGTTTATCATGTTCCAAGCCTAACTTAAAGAAGCGAACGAGAATGATAAGAGGACTATTAGAAGAGTGGCACCTGCTTATGTCTTAGATGGTGAGATCCTATACAAAAGAGGCTGAGATCAAGTACTGTTGAGGTGTGTTGGTGCTCGAGTGGCCAAAAATATTCTCGTAGAGGTACATGATCGGTTGTGTGGCACACACGTCAATGGCTTCTCAATAGCCCAAAAAATTATGAGATATGGCTATTTCTGGTCAACCATGGAAGGAGATTGTATCGACTATGCCAAGAAATGCCACAAATGTTAGATATACACTGACAATATTCATTCTCCACCGCTATCTTTGCACATCATGAATTCGCCATGGCCTTTCGCAGTTTGGGGCATGGATGTTATTGGACAGATTCACCCAAAGGCTTCCAATGGGCATCGTTTCATTCTAGTTGTCATTGACTACTTTACTAAGTCTTCTTATGCCAGTATCACAAGGGTGAAAGTCTGTAAATTCTTGAAGAAAGAGATCATTTCCCGGGATAGATTACCATAAAAGATTATCGATAATGCTTCCAATTTAAACAATACAATGATAACTGAGGTTTGTGAACAATTTAAAATAATGCATCATAACTCCACCGCCTATCGTCCTAAGATGAATGGGGCAATGGAAGCAGTAAACAAGAACATCAAAAAGATCATATCTAAAATAACAGTCACCTTTAAGAATTGGCATGAGAAACTACCGTTTGCTATGTTTGCCTACTGAACGTCTATACGTACCTCGACAGGGGCAACGCCATACTTTTTGGTATATGGCACAGAGGTAGTACTTTCTATCGAAGTAGAGATCCCATCATTTTGAATTTTGAACAAAGTGAACTTGGACGAAGCTGAATGGATACAGGCCAAGTTTGATCAATTGAATATCATTGAGGAAAAAAGGTTGAAAGCTATCTGCTATGGTCAGATGTATCAAAGAAGGATGATTCGGGCTTATGACAAGAAGGTTCGCCAAGAGAATTTCGAGATGGGGATCTAATGCTTAAAAAGATCTTGTCAAATCATAGAGATTCTCGGGGGAAATGGATGCCTAATTGGGAAGGGTCGTATGTCGTCAAGAATATTTTTTTCGTGGGAGCACTAATCTTACTAGAGATGGATGAGAATGAGTTGAGAAATCCAATAAACTTTGACTAAGTTAAAAAATACTACGCTTGAATAAACAAAAAAAGAAAAAAAGAAGAAGAAAAGAGAAGGGGTGGGTTCAAGGTGAAAACTGAAAAAGGGCATCTTGAAACCACTAGAAGATTTGAGTTGCAAAACCGTAAAGGGCGGCTCAAGCAAATCTTAAGCATGGGCATCCGACAAACTGATCCTCGCAAAAATCAAACATCTCAGTGAAGAGTTTCAATCAAAGATTCTACCTTGTTCGATAGGCTCATGCATCATTCATGCAGTGGATGTTTAGGACATTGTATAGTCTTTTATTCTCTTTCCATGTTTGTCATGACCTTTCAAATCATTTCAAAATCTATCAATCTTAATGAAATACTATTTTGTGCACTCTTTTATCATTTCTATAAGCATCTTGCAAGTAGGTTAACATTCAAAAACCAATTTACCATTAACATTAGGTTTTCTTTAATATACCCAGAAAATACCCTAAACACCGAGATGTGAGATTGTGCTGAGATCGGACGGCAAATGTCACTGACATCGAAGCTCAAGCTTGTCATATAAAAATAAGAGAATCGTGAAAATAAAAGGACTACAAGGTGAAAACCCAAAAGGGTGCATAAAAAAGTAAAAACCCGAAAAGGTACTTTGAGGAGAAAATCTAAAGTGAAAACCTAAAAAGACACTTTAGAGAAACTTTAGAAGGCCGAAGGAAAGGAACTAAAGTGGTTGAACCTGAATGTGAGAAGGGGTACCGTCGCTACAAAGAGCTAGAAAAGTGAGAAAGCAAGTAGAAGGTTGAGTTTGGTTGATCAGAAAAGTGCAAACATCTGAGAAATCTGGAAATTCCACTAACCATGCATTATATGTAGTTAGACGACATCCTTAAGTTAGGAGCATGCTAACTCATACTATCAAAACAACTTGTCTATTTTCTTGACAGGTATTAAAGAAATTAGCAAAAGACTGGATCTTTCACTCCACGTCCGAAGAAGTAGATCACAAGCAATGAACACTTTTTCATGCAAGAAATCGGGGCATTGTATCAACACTTTCCAAGCTTCAGCCTTTTGGGAAGCAAAAGAAAAGTTTTATGGTTCTCATGACATAAGAAAAAAGAGGTGTCATTTCGGAGTGAAAAGTTCTATATAGGAAGAACTGTAACTCCAGGTTTACGAAGTTGAAGGTTCTATATAGGAATAACCTAAAGATACGGGATTTTAGAGCGAGAAGTTATATATAGGAGGAACTTGTAGCTCCAAGACTTCAGTGTGAAGAGTTCTATATAGGAGGAACTCATGGCTTCAAGATTTGAAGGTGAAAAGTTCTATATAGGAAGAACTTGTACCCCGAAGAATTCTACCAAAAGAGAAAAATGTTCTATATAGGAAGAACCTGTAGCTCCCAGACTTGAAGATGAAAAAGTTATATATAGGAAGAACTTGCCACTTGAAGATATCGCCAAAAGCAAGCTAATGGTTCTATATAGTAAGAACCTGCAGCCCCAAGGCTTCAGACGGAGGAAGAGTGCACCAATTCTATATAGGAATGACTCGTGGCTCCAAAAAGTGGGATAAAATTAGTGCTTATATTCTTATCATCATCATCATCATCATCATTATTATTATTATTATTAGTATAGGATGATAATAAAAAGGCAAATCAGATAAAAGTAATAGATCCACTTTATTAAATAAGTCCAAGTCCATTAATATACAAATGGTCCGTTAGGCCCAAAATAGTCTAAACCTAAAAACCCTAAAAACTAATATGATAAGCCCTTTATTTATCCTTTGCGTAGCTACCTTATGACCGTTGGATCAAATCTGATCCAACAGTCCAGATAACTCCAGCTGGTGTGAGTGAAGATCATGCCTCATCCCATCGCCTCCCACGCGCGCGTGCAAGACACGCCCTGACTTCTCAGCTCCCACGTGCCACATGTTTTCATCCGACGCTACCACATTATTCTCCAAGCTTCATCACGGCCGTCAATTCCATGCGAGATCTCGACCGTTGGATCAAATCTGATCCAACGACCCAAAATGGATATGCTCGATAGACTCTTTGCCCCCTCTTTATCCAATGACCGTCACGTGTCCAAATCAACGGTTCCCTTCGCCTCCAGAGAACATGCTGCCACCGTACGGCCACCAGATCTCCCCAACCACCAATATCTGTAAAAAAACAATAATAAATTGGGATATCAGAACCCAAAATCATCTACAGTTTTTTCATTTAAAGTTTACTTAATCTTGTAAACAAAAATAAGATATATAGCATGTAAAGATTTCATTTTGTAATCAGTTCGAGATAATCAAATAAAAAAACAAGGAATTTCAGAAGGTATTCTCTTTTCTTTCCTCTCTTTGCATGCAAACAAAAACAATTTAATCAATAGTTAGAACGTTTACCTTTCGCCGTTTTGTTTTCCAGTTGTCCTAAAATATCTACGATGATGGACAAACCTGCCATCCAGTGACAAACCTCTCGGCCTCCTTTTGGAGCTGTGTATGGTGAGTTGGATGATTGGGTTTTCAAAAGGGAAAGATACCATTTTCAAAAAATAAAGGGGTTTAGGGTTTCGATCCTGAAAGATTAAAGGTAGATCTGGTTTTAGGGGTAAAAAGGGTGATTTTGGCCTGGATTCTGTGTTTTGCCGGCGAGCGACAGTCGACGATTGACGTGGTGGGAGTTTATCGGATTCTGGGTTCATTCTCAGAAATGAATGAACACGGCGGTGTTCATCCTTTTTTCCAGAGAGAGTGGGATAGGTTAGAGAGGGGTTAAAAAGTGATAAAGGATTTGATTTTTGGTTTAAAAGTGAGTTTTATACTCGGTTTAAAATTTAAAAATGGGTTATTTATGAAATAAACCCCTCCGTCCCAAAATATTTCGGCCGACAGTCCTTCTGTCCTTTTTAATTACCCTTTGGTCCAGTGGTATATTTGCATATTTAGACCCTGATTAAGCACATATTAAATTTTGGCACTTTTAATTTAATTTTTTTAATTTTAGTCCTTATTTTGTGTGTTTCTGTCCAAGCATTTATTTATTTGTTCGATAAGTGTTGTTCATTTTGTTTATTCTTTGTCGCTTATTATTATGTCTTAATATCCGCACATCATGTATATATTTATAATCTAATAGGTATTACATAATATGGGTATATTATTGTATCTTATATGCGTATAAACATATATAACATGTGCACACATATATGGTACTTAGTACAAGTTAGTTGTGTTAAATAAAAAAAACGAGGATGATTATACTATGACTTTAATATATGTACATAAATAGTATATAATATAGTTTATATCATTAATCTATATTTCTAGTTTATTATTGAAATTTAACCTTTTTTTTACATGTATAGATGTGGTTATCTTTATTTTATTTATGTTACCATCGATATGTTCATTCATGCATGATTAACTGTCATATTTAATTTATTGCTCTTTTTTAGTGCTCGAGGCCCCTATATTCTAGTGGGAATGTCGTCCTGAGTATTCGGGTGTCATCTCTTTTGGTATCGTGAGTTACGGGTTAGGTTGTTCGATTTTTATGACTATGCATTCATGCATCTTAGGGTTTATTAATTAAGTTAGGTCGAATTTTAAATTTTCTTAATAAAAACAATACAAACCCTTAGGTACCGATTTTCGGGCGTGATGAGGGTGCAAACTCTTCCCCACTCGTAACTGACTCCCGAAACTTTTAAATCTATAGTTTTATTTTTCAGTGTCCGGTCTACTTTACCCAAGTGACAGGTGGCGACTTCTGATTTTATTTCAAGACGCGCTTTTTTTTAAGAAATCCCCCTAAACTAAGTTTTATATAAAAGGTGGGATGCTTTGGATTTTTTAGTCGCGACAAAAAAATAACCGTGGAAGAAAGGACAGAAACAGCATGTGACCAGTGCAACGGGGGAGTTATGGTGGATACCGTAGAATTACAGTGCTAAGCCTATAAGCCCTCCACCACCTTTTCTGAATTCCATGACAGAGAGATAGGGTTAAAGCGTGTGTGAATTTGGGGTTACGGTTTCAAAGAAAAAGGGGCTGGGATCCGACAGGAAAATGTTGATACTTGTCTCGTCGAAAAGATTTTCTTGCTCGGTTAAACTGTGCAACAGTACAAAGTGGGGTTGCGAGATTTACAAAGTTGTTTTGCATGTTTCATGTCGTACTTAAAAGGGACCCTTGATAATTTAAAGGTGGTGTTTTGGCAGTGATAATTGCTACGCGTTGCACACGATCCAGTCGACCAGAACAGGAGATTTCGGGATGTTTATACGCTAATAATACGATATTGTTGTATGTTTTCTTTTGTTTTATTAGTGTGCATGTGGTGTGATAAAAGGCTTGTTTTTTTGGGTAGAGCTGTTGCGGTTGCCCGTGCAGTTTTGGATCTCGAAAAGGAATGTATTGTTTCAGGGTGAAAGAGAGCCACAAAGTTTGTTTTTGACATCTTAGGGGCCTTAAGGTTTTCACATAGAATTTATGTGGTTATGCTTTCTTATTTGGTACATGTGCATCTTAATATATAAATTTGGATCGTATTGATAGAATGGGTAAATAATTGATGGGTGTCAAATCTGTCAAAAAACAATACCTACTTATTCTTTGGATTTGTAGTAGCGGCAAGTAGGATCGATCCCACAGAGAGCGGTTAAGAGGTTAAATTGACAAGTAATTAAAGTAAAAATAGGGTTTTGTGTTTGATTTGAAGAAAGCAATTGAAGTAAGGAAGAAATCAATGTAGGTTGGAACTCTAGTCAAGGTAGAACTTGAAACATTAAATCAAAGATTTAGATCATTGACCCACAAAAGATAAATCAACATCAATCTCAAATAGCTTGGTTTTAGATTAGATGAATACCACCAAATAACTCAATCTCTTCTAAATTAGATAATCAATAAATACCATTAAAAGATTAACTCTTATTATCAAGATTAAATTCCTAGATACCACTAAAGAATTACAATCTATCAAATAGCATTAATGATCTTTAAGAGACCCAAAGCACATATTCTTCCTAAGCACGGACCCGTTAACTTACTAAGAACATGAATTCATACCTTTAGAAATCGAACCCAAATTTCTTTACCACTTGTATCAAATACCATTGAATTGGTTGTAGCATATATTTAACCAAACATATATATGAAGATGAAGCACAAAAGATATGAAAATACTTGAATAAAGATGAAGGTACTTTGGGAACAAGAAATCTCACTAAAAGCTTGAAATAATATCCTTGTAACTACAATTGACTAGAAAGAGGGGTTTAGCCACTCATGGTGGTCGGCGGCAACAAGAAGAGGGAAAATGGTTTTGGCTAGCTTAGGGTTTGGCTACTTGGTGATTTTTTTCTTCACCCTTTGATCTCTATTTATAGGTGAAAATAAGGGGAAGACTTTACATTAAACACAACAACCCTAAACAATTCTAATTATGGTAAAAGTAGAAGTCCACTTGTAGTAGGATTGCTTGTCCTCCAAGTCAGAAAGTTAGACTTGCGCCGTGCCCACGCCTTATTTCGCAAGTGCTACTGGTTTTGCGTGAAGGATTTCTCAATGACGCCAAAATGGTGCTAAAACTGGGCTTTTACGTATGAAACGTCGTTAAGGCCTAAAACACCTGCAAAACCAAATATGAACCGAATTAAGGGCTTTAAGATAGATTAATGTGCTAAAACATAGGATTTAATATATGAAAAACATGCAAATATATGACTTATCAATAATGAGGGCTAAGTTTATTTATTTTGTTCAATTATGACTATATTGATTTAATGTGTAAATTTGAAATACTAAACGTGATATTATACCATTTTTCTTAACTGTCACGTCATCGCTTAACGGTTCAATGAACATTTATAACCAAAATAAAAGAATAATAACTATTTTATAATATTTGAAAATTGAATAATCAAAATGAACATTTTAGAGCAATCACATTTAGCCAGTTGGCTAAGCTGTTAATCTTAGTTTCCTCGTATTCCTTTAGATCATGAGTTCTAGACCCACTCCTTCCCCTAGTAGTCCCTCATTCTCATCCCATCTAGGTAAGATTAAGATTAGAATTAGAATTAAGATTTGTAAAAAAATGAATAATTTACTGTAATTTAATGATCATATGTGAACTTTACCTAATAATCCTAAACTTCAATTTCGATCTCAATATATCTAAATCTATTCTTGTAAAACCTATATTCGATTTTGATATAACAAACAGTTTAAGGACCAAATTGTAAAAGTAAATAAATTTTTAAGTACTCAAAAGTCTCACAAAAATGACAAGGATTTGAACCAAAATAGTTTCTAAGTCAAAAACCTTAAACCCAAAATATTTTTAAGTGTCTCAAAGCCAAATTCTTCAAATACGTTCATGCGTATCGATATGCCTTAGGCGTTTTGATACAGTTTTTCACCATTGGAATTGTTAATCGTCAAAATGTACCGATACGGTTGTACCAGTATCGATACGACATTCATCTAGGTTTAAGTATTTACTTTATTGTACCGATACAGACTTCACCGTATCGACACAATACTTTAGATTTTTCAAATCTTTTCATTAAATGAAGTTACCGTTGCTCTTGTCAGTTATTGGAATCAACAACTTAAAAAAGTGGTTTACCTGTACCGATATGGCCCCTAGGTGTATCAATGTGTTTTTTCAACTCAGATTCCAGTGAGCAAAATCTGTACTGATACGGCGTAGCCGTATCAATATGCCCCTGATTTTACACTAAGTCTGTTTCGATATGCCTCTACGCGTATCGATACACCTCTACTTTTATATGCACAACGACTCTTTCTTCTTTTTATAGGTACCAATACGATTCTTCATGTGCCGATACGGTTGGTCACTTAACAGTATTTGTTGATGACGTTAACCACCTAAACTGTTAGAAATAAATGAATAGGTATAAAATCAACTCTCCAAAGCTGTTGCAACAACTATTGAACATCAATTGAACAAGTCCAAAGCATTCAAGTAAAATCCAACCACTTTTGAGCTTTTAGAGGCAAACCCTTGTACCCAACTTGTGTAATCTTCATTGTAATTCTTTATTTCAAGTTTGGGGAGTGTACATTTGTATTTGGGCAAATTATCTACCTATTGAGAGGTTAAATTTTCATTTGCCACAACTTCTTGTAAAAGAGTAATCTTGATCAAGTTTTGGATTAAAAGCTTGACCGATTTGTAACAGTTTCTTCCTAAGCCTAGAAAAGGGGACGAATTCCTTAGTGAATTGTTTGAAATCAATAGTGAGGAGCTAAGGTAGTGGATGTAGAGCTTGTTAGAAGCTTGAACCACTCTAAAATCCCGTGTCTCATTTTTATCATTCTTTTTTCTTCCCTACAATTTTTAATTTCCAATTCACCCCCTTGGCCATTTTCCATCGATTGATCATCTCCATAATTTGTATCAAAGCTTAACTCATTAAGGGGTTAATATCCACTTGAGACTTTCCTAGAAGTGATCCAATCAACCAACAATCAAGCCATGACGTCTACCTCAGGCCAAAACCTATACAAGTCACAATCAACCACCAAACCACCCTTCTTCAACGGGGACAACTACCCATATTGGAAGAACCAGATGAGACTATTCATCAAATCCAACAATTACCTCCTTTGGGATGTAATCGAAGACGGGACATCCATTCCAATGAAGCAAGACGGAGATAGGCAAGTTCCTAATGTCAAGCAAGAAATGACGGATGAAGAAAAAATAAAGCTTCAAGTGAGCGACAAGGCCTTGCACATTCTCTTTTGTGCACTTAGACCAGATATGTCTTGAAGATGTCTTCATGTACAAGTGCAAAAAAGGTGTGGGACACACTTGAGACCACCTATGAGGGCACCAACGATGTAAGGAGACCAAGATTGGACTCCTCAACTTGAGCTACGAGAATTTCAAGATGGAG
Organism: Hibiscus mutabilis; assembly: GCA_019671005.1. Lineage (NCBI taxonomy): Eukaryota > Viridiplantae > Streptophyta > Magnoliopsida > Malvales > Malvaceae > Hibiscus > Hibiscus mutabilis. Next base: position 66,121,178 of record CM033718.1, on the reverse strand, counting down.
TCCGATGAGAATGTCACAAAGATGTTCGATCATTTCTCCATTATCGTCAATAGTTTTAAAGAAGTCATTCCCGATGACAAGCTTGTCTGAAAACTCATTTATTCTCTTCTTGAGTCTTAGGATAGGAAGAGAACAACTATCATCGAGGCAAAGGATTTGAAGACTTTGAAGCTCGATGCTCTTATGGGTTCTCTTCTTACTCATGAGATCATGAAGCAAGGTAGAGAAGAAAAAAAGATAAGAGAAAATAAGAAGATGGAGAAAAAAGAGTTGGAGAAGAAGAAAATCAAAATTGCTCTCAAAGCTTCACAAAAAAAGAGTAATTCAAGTGAGGAGAAAGATGAGGAGATGGCTATGCTAACCAAAATATTCACTCGGTTCATGAAGTTCAACCGGGGAAGAAAGTTTAATAGAAGAGGAGACTTCAAGAACAAGAACAAGGAAGAGGAGAATGATCAACTTATATACTTTGAGTGCAAAAATCTGGGGCACATTCGAACCGATTTCCCTCAACTCAAAAGGAAAAGCTTCGGGAAGAAGAATAAGCTCAAGGCCAACGTTGCTATTTGGAGTGATGAGGAATCATCAGATGAAGAAGAGCAAGAATGTGTCAACCTTTGCCTCATGGCGTTTGAGGATGATCCAAAGGTATCCTTTAACTCACCGTCTTTTGATTTTACTTTCGATGAGCTCCAAGAAGCTTGCGATAAGCTTCAAGAGGTTTATGACGAGTTGGTGGAGAAATTTAAAGAATCAATTTTGAAAAACAAGAAAACAATTTTCAATATGAAAAAAATGATTCTTTATTCAAAACCAACTCTGAACCTGAAAAGAAGGTTCTAGATTTACAAGAAAATCAAAAATATTTTGAAAAAAGAAAATATTGATTTGAACAACCTTCTTTCCGAGTTTCATGATCATCACCACAAGGAGATGAATGATCTCAAAGCTTCTTTGAACAAAGTTGGGAAATCTAATTTTGAGAAAGGTGAATCTTCAAAACCCAACTATGTAAAAAGAAATTTTGGTAACCACAAACAAATAGGCTTCCAAATGTCCTCTAGGGGTAAAAGAATTAGAAGTGTTTGGGTTCCTAAGGAACTAGTTTCTTCTAATAATATTCATGCCATTGCTTCTTGGATTCCCAAGGGAACCAAGTTTTTGAGAGCTAATACTCATGGACCCAAAATGATTTGGGTACCAAAAAACAAGGCTTAATTCTTTGTTTATAGGGGGCATTGCTACAAGGCCAAAGCTACATGTGCAAACCCATGGTACCTTGATAATAGATGCTCAAGACACATGACCGGTGACAAGAGTAGATTCTTGGAGCTAAAGCCAAAAAATGGAGGAGTACTACATTTGGTGACAACTACAAATGCCACATTGAAGGAATTGGTTCCATTGGTAATCACTCTACTATTCTCATTGATAATGTTTTATGTGTCAAGGGTCTAAAACAAAATTTATTGAGCATTAGTCAATTATGTGATAAATGTTTTAGTGTTCTCTTTGATGTAAATGGTTGCAAAATCTTGAACATTGAAACAAACAAAATAGTGCTAATTAGTCATCCCATAAGAAACATTTACATGGTGCATTTAGATGAAACTCATATTTTAAATGCATGTTTTGTTGCAAAAGATGAACATGACTCATGGCTATGACATAGAAAACTAGGGCATGCAAGCATGAGTGTTTTAGAAAAATTGGTTTCAAAAGATCTAGTAAGAGGTTTGCCTAAAATAAAGTTTTCACTTGACAAAATTTGTGATGCATGTGCAAAAGGAAAACATAAAAAAGTTTCTTTTAAACCTATTAATGATGTTTCTACTAGCAGAGTTTTACAATTGATCCATATGGATCTCTTTGGTCCTATTAGAACTATGAGCTTGAGTGGAAAATTATATGCATTTGTTTTAGTAGATGATTACTCTAGATACACTTGGGGTTCTATTTTAAGTACCAAGGATGAGGCTTTAGAAAAGTTCATCACAATTTAAAAATTACTCAAAATGATGTTGGCCAAAATATTTCTCACATTAGAAGTGACCATGGAACCGAATTTCAAAATCTAGGTTTTGAGAATTTTTGTAACTCAAATAGTATAAGCCATAATTTTTTCGCTCCTCGCACTCCTTAACAAAATGGGGTAGTTGAGAGAAAAAACTGAACTTTAGAAGAAATGGCTAGAATCATGCTTTGTGAAAACAATTTGCTTAAGTATTTTTGGACGGAAGCCACTAATACGGCTTGCTATAATGTAAACCGAGTAATGATTAGGCAAATTTTAAAGAAAACCCCTTATGAGATTTTAAAATCTAAAAAGCCTAACATTAGCTATTTTCACCCATTTAGTTGCAAATATTTTGTTTTGAACAATAGAAAAGACTATTTAGGCAAATTTGATGCTAAAAGTGATGAAACTATTTTCTTAAGATATTCTTTAAACTCTAAAGCCAATCGTGTGTTTAATAAAAGAACTTTAGTTGTTGAAGAGTCAGTACATATGGTTTTCGATGATAACTTCCTTCCGAGGAAGGACTCTTGTGACGATGGTGATGTAGGAACTTTTGATGCCATTGATGGAGGACAAACATCAAAGGTGGATGAAGCTCCAACCAAAGAAGAAGAAGCACAAGATCCACCTCTAGAAGCCTTGAAGGACATGTCTCTAGAGGAAAAGAAAGTGAGATACCCAAGGGAGTTCAACTATGTCAAAGGTGTGAGATCTTGAATGATCTATCCAAAGAGGTAACCACTAGATCTTCTCTTAGAATTGCGGGAAATGTTGCATTTATCTCATGCATTGAGCCTAAAAATATCAAAGAAACATTAAAAGATGATTATTGGATATTGGCTATGCAAGAGGAATTAAATCAATTTGAGAGAAGTCAAGTTTGGACATTAGTTTATAAGCATGGTAATAAATCTACCATAAGAGCTAAATGGGTTTTTAGAAACAAACTAGATGAGAGTGGTAACATAGTAAGGAACAAGGCTAGACTTGTTGCTCAATGTTACACTCAAGAAGAAGGAATTAATTTTGATGAAACCTATGCACCTGTAGCTAGAATAGAAGCTATTATGGTGTTTCTTGCATTTGCATGTTAGCATGAATTCAAGCTTTTTCAAATGGACGTTAAAATTGTTTTTCTAAATGGTTTTATTAATGAAGAGGTGTATGTAGAACAATCACCTGGGTTTGAAGATCTAAAATACCCAAACCATATTTTTAAACTTTCTAAAGCTTTATATGGTTTGAAACAAGCTCTTAGAGCTTGGTATGAAAATTTGTCAAGTTTTCTAATTGAAAAAAGTTTTATCAAAGGAAATGTGGATACTACACTTTTTATTAAAAGAAATGGCAAAGACATTTTAGTAGTTCAAATTTATGTTGATGATATAATTTTTGGTTCTACTAATGAGTTGTTTTGCCAAGAATTTGCCAAGTTAATGCAAGGGAAGCTCTTATTCTTCTTGGGACTCCAAATCAAGCAAATAAAGGATGGCATCTTCATCAATCAAGCAAATTACATCAAGGATATGCTCAAGAAGTTTAGCTTGGAAAATGTGAAACATCAAGCCATACCAATGAGCTCCTCTACAAAGCTTGACGAAGATGAAGGATGTAAGTGTGTTGATTTAAAGCTTTATTGCTCTATGATTGGATCTTTGCTTTATCTTACCGCAAGTAGACTTGACATTATGTTTAGTATTTTCTTGTGTGCTAGATTTCAAGCTAGTCTTAGAGAATCGCACCTTATAGCCGTTAAGAGAATTTTTAGATGCCTTAGAGACACACCTTGTTTAAGCCTTTGGTATCCTAGAGATTCATTCTTTGATTTACATGATTTCTCGGATACAGATTATGGAGGTTGTAAGATAGATAGAAAAAGTAACTTTGGTACTTGTCAATTCCTAGGTAGTATGCTCATATCTTGGATCTCTAAGAAACAAAATATTGTAGCCTTATCTACCACCGAAGCGAAATATATATAGGCCGGAAGTTATTGTGCTCAAGTCCTTTAGATGAAGCAACAAATTTTAGATTATAGAATTGATGTAGGCACCATCCCTTTTAAGTGTGACAACACTAGTGCTATATGTCTCACTAAGAATCCCATCCAACATTCTAAAACCAAACACATAGAAATAATGCATCATTTCATTAGAGATCGTGTCTTGAAAAATGATGTAGTTCTAGAATATGTAGAGACCTTAAATTAACTAGCAGAATTTTTTACCAAACCATTACAAAAAGATCATTTTTGGTCTCTTAGAAGTGAGTTAGGTCTAACTAGCCTTTCTTGACCTTTAGAGCCCTTTTTGGTTTTAAAATGTGCTTGAATTTGATTGATTGTCATGCTTATGTGCTTTTGCTCTTATATGTATCTATGCTTGTTGCTAGGAGGAGCATGTATCTATTTTAGTCCATACATGTTGATCATACATCATATACATGCATTTCGATTTGTGTATAAGAGAAATTTTGAGCTTCTTATTGCCAAAAATGACATTTCTAGCAAATTCGTATCGATACGGTGTATAACGTATCGATACGGGTTCTTAAACGTGTTTTGGTACAGTTTTGACCTGTACTGATACGATCTCATGTATCGAAACGGCTAATAATCGTTTCAGTATAGTGTTTCGATACGCTACGTGACGTATCGGTACGCACTGTCGTTGGGAGTTTAAATGGGCATTAAAGAGCAAATTTCACTTTAATTCAAACTCCATTTTTTCTCCTAAAACCCTAATATTAAAATCCCTATAAAAACCTCTCAAATCCCTCTATTTTCTTCACACAACACTTCAATTTCTTTGAGGTTTTTTTGGTTTCTCATCAAACTCTATCAAAATCATTAAGTTTGGTGTATCATCATCTCCTCATTCATCCTTAATCTCATATTCAATGTATAAACTTACTTTCTTTTCTCTTTATTTTCGTTCATATTTATACTTTGTTTTTGTTTCAAATTCATGTATTTAGCATGTATATAACATGTTTTTCAAAGATTTTGTAAAAACTTTTTCAAAACTGAATCTTTTTATTCTAATATAAATTTATACTGTATATTTTTAACACTAATTTTCAATTTTATTTTACCAAAAATTCTTTTTATACTTGTATATGTTTTTAAACTATATAATATAGGTTTTTGTTAATACCTTGATCATTGGCTGATTCTTTGGATCAAAAGTGTTTTGATACCCCAAAATATGCCAATGGCATTGAACGTTTTAAAATCTTTCAAAGTTACAAAATCTGACGTGAGCGCGTCGTTTCGATCCATTTTTTATCTTCCGAAAGATTTCAATTCAAAAATCTTGGGCTTAAACAAGAATGGAAGTTTATGCAATTTTTGGGTTTACCCGGGATTTTATACCACAACCTTGTTTTGATTTTTTATTCAAATGCCTGATGTATTTATAATCGAGAGAAAACCGAAGTTGTTGAGGTTCAATTATACCTTATGGGAAAAGAATTTCAAATTAATTTAACAAATTTAGCTAATTTTTTGGGTTTAAGGATGGGATTGATGATGAGGATTCCTTGGGAATTGTCCTTGGTGGTTTTGTGACCATTCTTGACGCTCAAGATCGCATTCTTCACCTCATGATCACTTGGTGGTTTCGCTCATCCTGTGGAAAGTTCTCAACGATCCATCAAGTCGACAATTTTTGGATCCAATGCTTTCGTGAGAGTAAGCATTTGAACCTAGCTCAAATCATGTTTGCGAAAATTGTCTATCTTGTGCAACATCGCCACACCACCCTTGTTTCATCCTCCACTTATGGTACCGCCCTAAGCTACTTGTTCCACAAGTTGAAGATCGATTGCTCACATGATCTTGCAGAGCCTCTCATCAAGACTATCGTCGAATGTTCTCTCCATCGTTGTAAGTTTACTTATTATAATAGATAGTGGATTCGTATTGCCAATCTTCCTCAAGATGCTCAACCCGCTCCGGTGGCTCCTCAAGTTCTTCAAGCTTCGGTGGCCCAATCTAATCTTGATGCTCTCATGGCCTATCTCAACGAGCAATTCACTTCCTTGGGCATAAATATTGCTTCGTTGGATACAACCATGCCATTCGGGTTTGCCGCGATCGACACTCGTTTCACATCCTTGGAGGAGAGAGTTCTTGCCATTGAAAATTGCCAAGCTTCTATGGATATTTCTCTTACGGCTTTTCATGGCGAATGGCGTCAATCTCATGGAACACATGCCCATAAAGAAGATGAAGATGAAGATGATTCTTAGACATCTTGCATTGCATCTCATATCATTTTAGGATTTGTTTTATGCACCTATGTTATTTGCTTATGAACCTATGCTTTGATTTAAGTTTGTTTTAGGATTTAAGTTGTATTTCTTTGAATTATGTTGCTTTGAACTATGCTTTGAATTTTAATGAATATCTATGTTGTTTCCTTTAATGCTTGGAGTATGCTCTATTGTTTATATCTATTACTTTAATTTTATATTCTATTGATTTTGATCTAACAAAAAGGGGAGAAGTAAATAGTTAAATTTGAGTTAACTTTTAATTTTTTTTTCAAAAAGTCAAAAGCTTTTTAATCTTAAAGTAACGGGAAGTATTTTTCAAAATAGCTTAAAATTTTACTTTAATTTTGTTATATCGAAAAGGGGGAGATTGTAAAACCTATATTCGATTTTGATATAACAAATAGTTTAAAGGCCAAATTGTAAAAGTAAATAAATTTTTAAGTACTCAAAAGTCTCACAAAAATGACAAGGATTTGAACTAAAATAGTTGCTAGGTCAAAAACCTTAAACCCAAAATATTTTCTAAGTGTCTCAAAGCCAAATTCTTCAAATACGTCCAGGCGTATCGATACACCTTAGGCGCTTCGATACGATTTCTCACTACTGGAATTGTTAATCGTCAAAACATACCGATACAGTTGTACCCGTATCTATACGACATTCATCTAGGTTTAAGTATTTACTTTATTGTACCGATACAAACTTCACCGTATCGATACAGTACTTCAGATTTTTCAAATCTTTTCATTAAATGAAGTTACCGTTGCCCTTGTCACTTATTGGAATCAACAACTTCAAAAAGTGGTTTACCCGTACCGATATGGCCCCTAGGTGTACCGATGCATTTTTCAACTCAAATTCCAGTGAACAAAATCTATACCGATACAGCTATGTCGTACTGATACGCCCATGATTTTACACTAAGTCCGTTTTGATAAGCCTCCACGCGTATCGATACGCTTCTACTTTTATATGCATAACGACGCTCTCTTCTTTTGACAGGTACTGATACGGGTCTTTATGTACCGATACAGTTGGTCACCTAACAGCATTTATTGTAGGAAAAAGAGTCCCCAACGGCTCTTTTGATGACCTCAACTGTTAATTATTCAAAAGTAATATTTTTATAACCCTTTTTACTCATATTATTGTTAGACTTAGGCTCATTTTAGTTGCATTATTAGACATTCATGCATGTTTTCGTGATTTCCTTCACCGTCATGCTTGATTTCATAATTTAGTTGATTTTGTGGAAAAAGGTACTGTTGGTGTGTGTTTGTGTGTGTGCAGGATCTAATTGCCCAAGTAAGAAGGAGATTGCCGTGGCAACCAAGGAAGGAAACTGAAGGGTCTGCCAAGGCAATCGAAGTTGTTTTCTGAATGTCATGCTGAGCAGATTGCCGAGGCATGTCAGGACAAATCCACCTCATTAGGGATAAACACGAAAAGCAAGAGATAAATCCCAAAGATTTGGATTTCCATGCAGCATTTAATGAAGATTTAAATTCATATTTATAAGGAGTTCTTGGAGATCAAAAGGAGATTAAATTCTAAGAGTTTTAGGAGAAGCTTTTGGAGGAATAAAAATATAATAATAAAAGGAATTTATTTCTTTTATTGTATTTAATTCCAACTTAACTTTCTCCCCAAGAAAGACTTTGACCTAGCCATCTCCTATATAAAGCCTTAGCCGCCAACTACAAGGGCATGTGCGATTAGAGAGAACAAATTGGGGCTGTTTCGATTTCTTCTTCTTTTCCTCTTTGTTCGATTAGATTTATGCTAGGGAATTTTTATCTTGTGTTTCTTTTGCACCCGACCATGAACTAATTTTATTTGGCTTGGGTTATTGTGTTTTGCGGTTGTGAGAACGATTGGATTTGTTTAGGTATTTGAGTTTGCAATTTTAATTCAAAGTTTGTTCATTCTTGGTTCTTAAATTTTGCGAGTGAATTGGGAGAGGATCTTATGAAGTCATCTATTTATCTAATATCGGGAAACTTAGATTCAAGAAACGAATGAGCATGGTCTTTATTCAATTAATCGATGGTGAAGACTAATTCGACTTAGGGATAAATTGCGAATTTCAACGGCTAAAAGGAGTGCAAGATAGGTTGTTGTCCACCCTTGGATTACGCAAGGATGTATTATCAAGGCATGCACAATTAACAGTGTTTCGAGTTAGGGATAATGAGAAACCATTGAAGAACGCTTCGCCAAACTTTGAAGGTTGTCGCCCAATTGCCCAGGCAATCACAGGCTTGCCCAGGCAATCCGACTGGATTCAATTGTTGAAGCAATTGAGCTACTCTAGCACTCAATTACCACGACGGTCCATTCAACTATCACATCACGATTCACGATAACCCGACCTACTCTCTCTTATTTCAATTACATCTTTTTTTATTTAATTGCTCTTTTATTTACCCGTTAATTAGAACTCCTACAATCATCAATTTGTATTTTTACTTCCAGTGCGAGAAGTTAGATTCTTGAAGTAGCACCAATCCCTGTGGAGACAATATCTATACTATACTATAACTTGCGACGTGTACACTTGCACCAATTGCGAAGCACTTAATACGCGCAACAAGTTTTTTGGCACCCAAACGATTAGAAATGAATGAAGGGGGGTAAAATCAAGTCTCCAAAGCTGTTGCAATAACTATTGAACATCAATTGAACAAGTCCAAAGCATTCAAGTAAAATCCAACTACTTTTGAGCTTTTAGAGTCAAACCCGTGTACCCAACTTGTGTAATCTTCATTGTAATTCTTTATTTCAAGTTTAGTGAGTGTACATTTGTACTTGGGCAAATTATCTACCTATTGAGGGGTTAAATTTTCATTTGCCACAACTTCTTGTAAAATAGTGATCTTGATCAAGCTTTTGGTAGAAGCTTGACCGATTTGTAATGGTTTCCTCCTAAGCCTAGAAAAGGGGATGAATTCCTTAGTGAATTGTTTGAAATCCTTAGTGAGGAGCTAAGGTAGTGGATGTAGAACTTGTTAGAAGCTTGAACCACTCTAAAATCCTTGTGTCTCTTTTTTATCATTATTTTTTCTTCCCTACAATTTTTTAATTGCCAATTCACCCCACTCTTGGCTATTTTTCCGTCGATTGATTATCTCAACAATTATGATAAGAATATAAATCTTCCACCCTTTTTATTGTCCCTATTTATGCCTCCACAATTAAAAAAATAAGTTTAGGGTTAGAATTTACGGTTATGATTTAGGATTAAGGTATAAGATGTAGGATGTAAACTTTAATCTTTAAAATTTAGGGTTTATGATTTAGAAATTAGGATTATAACTTAGAGTTTATTTTTTAGTGTTCGTACATATATTATTAACCGTTTATTTTTCCATTTGATATCTACTCAGCAGCAATACATTTCAATTTCAAATATATAATAAAACAATTATCCGACAAACGTGCTCAAAAAATTCTTTTAAATGTATAGAAAATTCTTCCACAAACAAAATTTAAATAATCGAATTTTATTGATTCTCACGCAAAACCAAACTGGAAAACTGAAATAATTGTTAATTAATGTTGGAAATAGTGGCTTATATAGTAATGTATCTAATACTAATACGACGAGATGAGTATTTTATGGATTAATCAAGGATATTTTACAAAAAAAAAAATTACTCATTTAGTAAATTAGTACTTAAAAGAGACAAAATCATGTCTCTTTCAGGTGCTTGTTTTTATATCCCAACACTACAAAATAAATTTTAAGCTTTAATCTTAAATTATAAATCTTAAACCCTAAAATATACGCCTTACTCATAATTTCTTAAACCCTAACCTTAAGCCATAACCAAAAACCTTAATCTTAAACCCTAAACTTAATTTTTTAATGTTAGACATAAATAGGGGAATCAAAAAGGGACATGAGATTTCTATTCTTTAAAAACGTATTTGGTAGCAGACAAAAATTTTATGTCTCTTTTCGGTGCTCTTTCTATTCCTCAACACTAAAATGTTAAATTCTAAGTCATAACCATAAATTTTAGATTATAAGCTCTAAACCATAAACCTAAAACATACACCCTACCTATAGTTCCCTAAACTCTAACTTTAAGCCTTAACTCTAAATTATAAATTTGATTATTTTTTTAACATAAAAGCATAAAAAGAAACATCAAAAAAGAAGGAAAGATTTCTTTTCTTTGTAGCATGCCTTTGCTCTAGGTGACACAGATAAAAATAATAATAAAGTAAAATTATACAAACATTTTCGAAAAAAGAAGATGAACGCGTGATTGAATTTCTTGTCCAAAAAGAACAAAAAATGTTTAAATACAGTAGTTTAAAAATACAGCCATTGAGTGATTAAAAGACAAGATTTATATGTGTTCCCTTGTCATCCGGTCTAATTTGTGTTAAGTGAGTTTTCGACACATACCTTATAATTTTTTTCTTTTTGAATAAAGTTCGTATAGTAAAAATTATTAATTAATAAAATGCCATTGATCAAAGCTCCACAAGCTATGATTATACTTTTTAATTAGTTAGCATAATCTAGAGAATTAGGTACAAAAGTAGTAGCTAGAAATTAATTATACACACAATTAATTAGCTTCATTCTTTTTCTTTCGTTATTACGTATGCCTATCTGTCATATAGCAACAAGTTTTAATAAATTTCTAATTCCTTAAGTAACAAACAAATAAAACAAAGTTTCATTGTTTGATTCTTTTGTTTTTGCTTTTAACATCGTCATTTTATAATTTTTGTATAATTTAAAGTGACTAATTTTCCTTGTCATTAATTTTTAAAAAATATTCAAATTATATATTTAGTTTACGTTTAAAATCATAAATCCTCATTGTAATTTGAATATATTTTCTTTTTAAAAAATACTAACGGCTTTTATATAAAAAAATCAGACCACCTCCCTACAATACACTAAGTTTGCCTGTGTATTTACACTATAAAAACCCAAATCCTAAATTCCTAACCCTAACCCTAAAAAACTAAACCTCACACTTTAAACCCTAAACCCTAAATTCTAAACACTAATCTTGAATTCTAAACCCCTAAACCTTATACCAAAACTAAAACCCTAACCCCTAAAACTAAAAGGCACGTGTAAACTTTACACGGCATGTGTATCAAATTTTTTCCTTATATTTAATGGTTGAATGCTAATGAATTTAACAAGTGTAAAATGGATGGTTTGATTTTATTTTGAAGCAAAATCCAAAGGCTACAACTAAAGGGAATAAACTTTAAAAGCATATACTATAAAAAAATTGGTTACAATATACTATAAATTTTAAAATGGATGCTAATATATTTTTTTGATGTAGTGCCTAGTATGATATGTATTTTTATTTTGTAATTTGTATGCAATAAATTTTCATTTTTATGTAATTTCCAAATACTACTAACAGGGCGACTAAAATACATAATTTTTGTTTTACTATTATATACATAAATAGTTATGTATTATTGAAGTTATGTATTATTGAACTATGTGTTTTTTTTGTTTTTTTCTTATTATACAGGAACATTATATTCTCAAGACAAATGACATAATTCAAATTTATATAAGGTGGGACAAAATGAGCATTCTTTGTCACTCCACCAATTAATGAATTTGTATTTGTTGTTTAATATATACAATTGAATAAAAATAAAAATTAATTCATAATTTATATTCTTTTACATCATATATTGAATAAAATATTATATATAATTTTAAGATTTATCCTATGAATTAATTAATTGTGATAAGGTAAAATATTTAATTGTCTTTATAAGCCTTAAATGATTATTATACCACAACTATTATATTTATGATAAAGTGTAAAAGAAATACACATAAATATTGAATGCATTAATAAGATATATTGTATTCTTTATTCAAAAAATAAATATTGGTTTAAATATTAGAAATGACTTTGTTGGAACAACCCAAACCCAAACATAAACTTATAACGTACATAGGGGCGGATTTTGGCAACCCGGTTTGAGGGGAGTTATTTAAAATTTTTAAAATTTGTGGAAGCTTAAATTAAAATTTTTAAATATTTTGAAGGTTTTAATTTAATTTTTTCATAAAATTGAGGGATTTAACTAAAATTTTCAAAAAAAATAAGACAAAAAATTTAAAAAATTCTTGGAGGAGATTTAATCAAAATCATTTAAAAAATTTAAAATATAATAAGAGTTTTTAAAATTTTTAAAGGGATCAAATTAATATTTTTAAAGGACTAAATGTATAATTATCAACTTTTAGGGGGCCAAGGCCTCATAGGCTCCAAAGAGGATCTGCCCTGAACGTATAGAAATGATAAAAAAAGTAAAAAAAATATTGAAAAACTTGGTTAACAAATAAGATTAAGGTATTAAAATATTTTTTTTGAACATTCAGTGTAAAATGTCTTGTACTATTCAGACCATTCATCATTATTAATAAACGTATATTGAACGCTTAAGCACGCTCTATCTCACGTCATGTATATTGTGCTAACGAATAGCAATCGAACTATTAACAAATGTATATTGAACGCTTAAGTACGCTCTATCTCTATCCTCTTATATATTATATCAAAGAATATTGATCGAATTATAGTCAATAGACAACGTCTTAAAATATTAAACACTCATGTTCGAGTTTTACCATATAAAAATATGTCAAATTTATATTTTATCTAGATCAGTTCAATACTTCATCATAAACAGAGAAGCAGGCCATGAAACAATTTAGTTGAAACTTAAATATGTGAGTTGGGGTTAGGGTTAGGGAAAGGAGGGGAATTATTTTGTGTCCCATTTTTTATCATTTATATCTGACTTTAAAAAGGGTACACATTCACAACAACTTTTTAGCCTGTGTCTAATCTAAACCCCAACAGGGGACCTAAAGCTCTCAAAATTGGCTTAATTTAAGACCCTAAGTGAGACAACTCCATGTGACCCTTAATTCCCCACTTGGTTTTGGAACCCTAAACCCTCTTTTTTCAGTCCCTTGAAACCCCAATTATTTGTGGAGATTTGTCAACGGAATATTATCTCAAAAATGGTGAAATGAAAACAACACAAGCCAAAGCTGGAGGAACAAGTTCTGAGCGCCGCCAGTGTAATCATTCTGAATGATAATTACAAGAACCAGACATTATTATTATGCTTGTTAAATATATTATTATATTACAAAAAGGTTTCTTCTTCAACTTCCCAGAAAATTTTCTTTTTCTGAAAAAAAAAAATTAAACCAACATGTTATAACCAGAAGCAATCTCTCTTATCTTCTTTCTTGCTCAAAAATCTGGATTCTTTATTACATGTTAGAGACTCAGACGTCTGGTTTCAGACCCATAAACAGAAACGGATTGATTTTTTTATGGTTTTCATCCCCAGAAAATATAAAAGAAACATGCAATTACTGCAATATCATTGAGATCTTGAATCGACATCGATCAAAATTCAAAGCCATTGCCATTTTCCCTCAAAACGACAACCCCGCTGTCATTTTCTTCCCCCTTTCGTAGTTTCATTTTCTCTCGGAAATTGACGAAGGCAGGGATATTTTTAATATGTTGACGTGATCACTGTATTTGTTTAATTTTTTTAACTCTTTAATAATAAATATATCGTATATACATTGAACTCAAATTACCTGAATAAAACACATAATCATTTTAGCATTAAGACCACTTTACGAGTTCGAGAAACATAGACTTTTTTAAAAAAAATCAATTAATGAACAGTTTTCAACATGGACGGAATGAAAGCATGCATAAATAATCAGAGAATATTGTCACGGCCCGCACATTTGGGTCCGAGACAGATGCGCAACAAGCAACCTAAGAGGTTCTAAGCTTGCCAAGAAGATCACCAGACTTGGTCCGATCGTTGGAGACTGAAAGAAATCCCAAATACATTGAGCCTGGTAAATTAATAGATGACATCTTACCGGGGAATATTCCAAGGGATAAGAATATCTCTCAATGTAAACACAAACTTAAGGAAAGAATTTCATAGTGATAGAGTTTCCTTAGTTAGTGTAGATTTGGTAGGTGGCTTTCGATCTGGGCCGTTAGTGTGATTCGATCTCATCCGTTCATTGTATGGGGATTCAACTATAAATAGAGGCCTCCCCACCTCAATTGTAATCATCCATCATTTGAGTAATACACTTGGCATTTACTCTAAAAACACTCTGTAGTGTTCTTCGCGTTCTTGAGCGTTCTTTCTTTTGTTCTCGTTGCCTTTCTCTTTTGTTCGGTTCCTCTTGGAACGATCTTGTGTTTGTGAGCATTGGAAGTATTCGATCTTCCGGAGAAGGATTTCAGGCTTACTTAGTCGTTTGTCTAAGAACATCGACTAAGGCCGCACGTTGGGTTGGTTCAGAAGTCTAACCCCGTGACAGTTGGTATCAGAGAGAGTGTTCGAGCGCAAACACTGATTAGAGATAGCAAAGAAAGGAGGGAATGTTGCAGCATAAAAGGGTACAAAGACCCAGGCTGACGATGGAAAGCGAGACAGTCCGAGCAACACTGTGCCTAAGCTGGAAGAAAGGGTGGGAAAGCTCGAAAGATCCATGAAGGATGCCCGATAGGAGATTGACGATGTGAGAGTACGTCTTGACGAGCTGGACTCTTCGAGATAGGAGCTCAAAAGCAGCGTGCAGGATCTAAAGAACAACGTGCGAGACCTTGACCAGTGTGCCGACAGTGCGGATAGACGGAGTGATGCACTCGAAGCCGAGCTAAAGGCTTTGAAGGCGGAGATGGTGGAGGAAATTAAGGGGCTCAAGGGAGAGCTTCAAGTTTACAAGGCTGTCGTGACTGGTATGTTAAACACGGCAATAACCAGACCAAAGTTGGACGTGCCAAAGCCGAAGGAGTTTAGTTGAACTAGATCGGCCCAGGACGTGGAGAACTTTGTGTGGAGCATGGAACAATACTTTCGTGCTACAGGCATCAAGGATGATGTGGATAAGGTAAACATTGCTTCTGTTTACTTAACTAACGTTGCACTTTTATGGTGGCGACGCAGATGCTTTGAGGAGAAGAGCAAGGATATTCCCATTGGGACTTGGGAAGAGTTTCAGGCCGAGTTCAAGGAACAGTTATACCTAAAGAACGCCCAATAGGAGGCTCGGGAGAAGCTGCACGAACTCAAGCATGAAGGTTCCATCCTGGAGTATGTCAGACGGTTCACTGAACTCAAACTCCAAATCACGGACATCACTGAAGTCGAAGGCCTCTTTATCTTCAAGAACGGGCTTAAGCGATGGGCCAAAATGGAGCTGAAGAAGATGAGAGTCGAGGAACTCTCCAAGGCTATGGCCGCAGCTGAATCCATAGCCGAGTTCGAGATGGCAGAGTCCCTCAAGCCCCGAGGCAAGGGCTATGGTGAGGGAGTCAAAGATGGGGAAGGTCTTGTGTGCTGTATCTGTGGAGGGAAGCACATAATGAAAGATTGCCCCAAGAATGATCGTCTTAATGCTATCAAAGGCGATGAGTCTGAGGAGTCGGATGAAGAAGTGACGAGACTTGGTGCGATTGCGAGTGTCAAAGCAATCAAGCCGAGGGTAGAGAAGCAACTAAAGTGCTACCAATGTAAGGGGCCACACAAGTTGCAAGCATGCCCACATCGAGTCAAGCCATCCAAGGGGTGGGCGAGCCCGAACAGAGCGAGGCTGCGAGACTTGGTTCGATGATACTGAGTTCTGCTAAGGCGAGAGTACGCAAGTAGAAAGGGTTGATGTTTGTCGACATCAACATTGCGGGACGATCGATGAGTGCTCTAGTGGACACCGGAGCAACCGATCTATTCATGTACAAGAAGGCTGCCGACAAACTTGGTCTTAGAGTTGTGGGTTCAACTGGAAAGATCAAGACTGTGAATGCTAAAGAAGTTCCAATTGTTGGAATGGCACGGAAGGTTGAGCTGCAGATTGGTGAATGGAAGGGTAAGGAAGACATTAAGGTAATCAATTTAGATGACTTTGATTTTGTTTTGGGACTAAGCTTCCTTGACCGTATAGATGCTCTCATCGTTTCTTGTGCCGACGTCGTCTGTGTTTTGGATCGCAAACAACGTTGCGTTGTACCCTCGTACCGAGACAAGGGTAAAGGAACCAAGACGCTGACTACCATTCAGCTTACTGAGGATGCTCCAAGCCAAGGAGACATCGCTTTGGGGGCTACTGTTGGAGGGACTACTTTAGTGGGGCAAGAGTTGCCCGAGTCAGTTAGCGACATGAGGCCCGTGGAAGAAGCACCTTTGGGCAAGGTGGAAGAAGCATTGAACTTCAAGTGTGAAGAAAGGTCAATGCGGGAAAAGTTGCCAATGGGCAACGAGGCACCAAACTTCACGAGGGAAGGGTTGATGCCAGTTAGAGTGAATGCCACAGAAGAGGTGCATCTCAAACTACATAGAGATGTACGCAATGATGCAGAGCGAGAAGTTACACAGCGGAAGGAACCAAGGCGAGCAGTCTGTATGGGAAGACAACCCAGTTCGAGTCGAGCGCTCCTTATGGGGGGAGCCGTTCTTATGGGGGAACATCGTTGCCCGATTCTGAGTTGGGAGCAAGCCAAGATACCATGGAAGATCCAAGATCAACCAAGCGAAGTCCTTTCTGAGACAGCGATGAGGGCATCGCCGGATTTGGTGGGGGAGAATGTCACGGCCCACACATTTGGGTCCGAGACAGATGCGCAACAAGTAATCCAAGAGGTTCCAGGCTTGCCAAGAAGACCACCAGACTTGGTCCGATCGTTGGAGACTGAAAGAAAGCCCAAATACATTGAGCCTGGTAAATTAATAGATGGCATCTTACCGGGGAATATTCCAAGGGATAAGAATATCTCTCAATGTAAACACAAACTTAAGGAAAGAATTTCATAGTGATAGAGTTTCCTTAGTTTGTGTAGATTTGGTAGGTGGCTTTCGATCTGGGCCGTTAGTGTGATTCGATCTCGTCCGTTCATTGTATGAGGATTCAACTATAAATAGAGGACTCCCCACCTCAATTGTAATCATCCATCATTTGAGTAACACACTTGGCATTTACTCTAAAAACACCCTGTAGTGTTATTCGCGTTCTTTCTTTTGTTCTCGTTGCCTTTCTCTTTTGTTCGGTTCCTCTTGGAACGATCTTGTGTTTGTGAGCATTGGAAGTATTCGATATTCCGGAGAAGGATTTCAGGCTTACTTAGTCGTTTGTCTAAGAACATCGACTAAGGGCGCACGTTGTGTTGGTTCAGAAGTCTAGCCCCGTGACAATATTCATTAGCTATTTTTCTTGATCCGTTGGATCATATTAAAAATATATGTTGTTTTTAAATTTAAAAATTACAAGAAACAAATCGAATTACCAATCACTGATAAAGATAAAATAAAGCTTCACTAGTAACACTTTTAACTATTTGCGACAAATATTGTCCCAACAAAACCCTAAAACGCTAAGAGAATGTGAGATTTTTTTAGTTTTGAAATTTGGATGATAGAATTAATTTTAAAAAGCTTTTGGTGTAATGGGAATGTACTTAAAAGATAATTAAGAGAGAGATAATAGGGTCTTAAACACACAAGGGTGGTCCGTAATACGAAATATAGGGGAGAGTACTAAAATATGATAAATGACTACATTTATTTAGGGTCCAGAACTAAAATAATGAGATTTGGATTTATTTAAATATTCAAATTTATTTTAATTAAGTGGGTGATTTTTTAATGCATGTGTCCAACTAATTGATGTGTAAATGTATTTGAATAAGGATGATCATCATAGTAATTTGGTTGTTTAGTGTATTATTTTAATAAAAACAATACTCATTTCTGTGAAAAAACGAATTTTTGGAATAAAAATAGATTATAAAGATTTTGAAAACTTTTTTTGAATAGAAAGACTTTGAAAACTTTTTTTGAATAAAAAGACTTTGAAAACTGTCACAACATATTTAGTGTTTGTGTAATTATTTATCCGTTGTTATATTTATATGATATTTCGATTTATATATAGATATGTTTTTTATTATTCGGTTGTGAAAGATTAATTTTAAAAATTAAAATTTTAAATTCTAAATATTTAAATTAAAAACAATAAAATATAAGCATGGACCTTGGATCTAAATCCTAAACATGAACTCAAACTCTAAATAGGACCCTTAAACCCTAAATTTTAACATGTTTGTGTAAAGTAAAATTTCCCTCACTTATATATTTAAATGTTTTTCAAGGGATATAATTCTCTTACACTATGTAAAACTTGAAAGTTTTACACTTTTTTGAAATATTAGATGAAGGTAAATGGATAGTTGAGATTAACAGTAGAAAATGTGAATATTATCACAAAAAAGAAATAAGAAAATAATCTTAGCCATTTATTACCATCATCCAGCGGTCCAAAATAGTATAAAAATAATTGAGTTTTATATTGTATTAGTGGACCCTAACTCTTTTTCATATATATATTACTCCATCTGTCCCACTTAAAGTGTCACATGTAGGCTTTTCACGGAGTTTTAGTAAGAAAAAGTTGTATGGTGTAAAATAATTTAAATGACAAGTTTGCATTTAAAAAGTTATTTTTTGTTTTTGCTGGAAAACTAAAATGGATAGACAAGTAATTTTTTCTTATAAAAATTGTTAAGTCTTTTAAAGTGACAATTTGAGTGAGCGAATTTTAAAACATAAAAGTAACAATTTTATTGGGACGGAAGTAGTATAAAGTAAAAATTAAAAACTTTCAGCATGGCCAGGTCCACCCATTAGGCTAAAAATGCTCATGTTATTTATTTTATTAATTTTGTTTAGAAGAATTACATAAAATTTAATATAAATTAATAATACTTATGCCTTTCATTTAAAAATAATAAGTACCCTCTAAAAAATTTATTGCCTAAAAACTTAATTGAAACTTATGTTTTAAAAAATAATTTGCCAAATATATTTTTCATTGAGTCTGATCCACTTTTTAAAAATGAAATTTCAAATTAATCTTATATGGGGTAAAATCAAGGTTTATATTACATTTCAATGTCAGGTTGTTATAATTGGTGGAAGGTATTGGGACTGGAGGAGCATAGCTTTAATTTTTTTTATATAAAAATGTTTGAATGGTTAGTTTAAAATACAAGTAATTTACATTAAAAAAAAGGATAACTACATATTTAGTTCCACACTTATTCTCGTGTTACTATTTTAGTACCTTACCTATTTTTTTGGCAAAATGGTACCTAATCTTACGTTTTATTTATATTTTAGTATCCCAACGTTAAAAAAACTAACAACATGCTAACTAAGAGAGAGAAAATAACACATGGCAAGCTGACAAAGAGGGAGAAGATCACACGTGGCAGGTTGTCATGTCATTTTCTCTCTCCTAGTCAGCATGCCACGTGTGTTTTTTTTAAATGATTTTAATCGACGTTGCATGCTGGTTATGAGAGAAAAAATGACGTGGCAGCATACCACGTGTGATTTTCTCTATCCTAGTCAGTTCACTGTTAATTTTTTAACGACGAGGTACCAAAATAGAAATAGAATGTAATGTCACGTATCATTTTGTCAAAAAAACATGTGATGTACTAAAACAGTAACGCGAGAATAGGTAGGGTACTAAATATGTAGTTATCTCTAAAAAAATATAAATTTTCGATTTAAAATTTAAACCCAGCCTTTTGGTAGGGTGTAAATGAACTGCGCTTGAACGAACATGACTATGTTCATGTTTGTTTATTTATTTTTAAAGGTGTTCATGTTCGATTCGTGTTCGTTTGTTTAGTGTTCGCGAACGTGTTTGTTTAAGTGTTTACGGATGTGTTCGTTTATTTTTTCATAAATGTTAACTAAATTAACAACAAATAAATAAATAAAACAAAAACAACAAAATAAAACTTACATATCAACATGAACTTATATAACATCCTTAACAACAACAAAATGTAGTATTTAGATACATCCACAAACATTTTTATCTTATAAACGAACTTGTTTGTGAAAATAAACGAATTGAACACACATCTGTTCGTGTCCGTTTGTTTATTAAACAAACATAAAATTTTTGTTTGTATTTTTTATTTAACTTAACAAACGAACAAAAATTAACATTATATGAACAATCCACAAACAATTTCTCGAACTCTGCTCATTTACACCGGTACTAAAATGAAAGAAAAACAAAAGGCAGGAATAAAAAAGGTCACTTTCTGTAGATTTTTTCGCAGTGTTAATTTTACTATAAATACAAGCATACCTGCTGATGCAAAGTTCCATCCACCACAATCCCAATTCCAGGTGCCAATCAACACTCTTCTTTGTTGTCTTTCATTCCCTCTCCTAGTTTTAGCCAATGGAAGAAGCTTTTAACAAACTAAACAGCATCGTTTATGTCCCCGAGCCTAATCCTAGAGACTCAGTCACCGACTATCCAAAGAAGTGCGTCGCCTCAGCCGGTGCTGCCGTTCCGGCTACGACAACTAATAGTAATACAACCACCCCAGAGGCGACGAACAAGAGGTCTCTCAAAGAAAACGGTGGCTCCGGTGGAACCATGAGGTACCGTGGTGTTCGACGCAGGCCGTGGGGGCGTTATGCTGCTGAGATACGAGACCCACAGTCCAAAGAGAGGCGTTGGCTCGGAACTTTTGACACCGCCGAGGAGGCTGCATGCGCCTACGACTGTGCTGCTCGAGCTATGCGTGGGATCAAAGCTCGAACCAATTTCGTCTACCCGGCGACCGAGCCACACTCGGCGAGCGACCATTTCCTTCCATCTTTTAGCTTCTCCAAGCAGTCACAGTCATCCATCAGGGATCTTAACTGCATCCGTCATCAGTACGGTCAGTCTTCTAACTGGCCTCCGTTTGCTATCCCACACGCCGGAGACTTCTCCGTCGGGTCCTCTACTCAAAGAAACGCTTCTTCCCTGAACATGGTTTTATGCCGCGACCTCTTGAATTCATCTTCGAACCCATCTCTCCACGCGCCTCCTCCTCAGTCTCTGGCTGATCACTTTCCATTCACCAACGGAAGTACTTCTGCTTCTTCATCACCT
The DNA here is from genome assembly GCA_019671005.1 of Hibiscus mutabilis. NCBI lineage: Eukaryota > Viridiplantae > Streptophyta > Magnoliopsida > Malvales > Malvaceae > Hibiscus > Hibiscus mutabilis. The sequence goes on along the minus strand of CM033718.1, from coordinate 66,099,849 downwards.
TTCACTTTCTCAGCTAATTCAAGCGTTTTTCCATGCGGGTCTTTGTTGAATTCCTCAACCAACACGACTCCAAGGGAAACCGATAGCATATCCGATTCCTTGACAGGCTCTACCACCGGCACCATGACTTTTCCTTTCAAGGAAACCAATTCGAGTAACGCCACCGTTGCTGATATCGATTTCTTTCCGCAAGGGCCTTCTGATTCTGGCTTGTTGCAGGAAATAATCCAGGGGTTCTTACCAAAGAAATCAGATGGCCGTACCACTACCTGCGACTGCACTCAACATCCCATAGCAGCCCCGGTGACCGTGACCGATACATTCGGTCAGTCCCTGTCCCTGTTGAAGCAGGAGCATTTTGGTTTCTATACTGATTACAATCAAGGGTTCGAGAGTTTCAACGGAGCCACCGCCTCTCAAGCAGCGCCCCACCCTAATGAAATACCGGTGAAACATCTACAGGTAGGTCAAGACGGCTTGTTAGATGATATCTCCCAGTACCCAGATTTAATGAGTGCCTTAGCAGCTAGGGTTCAAAATGCTTGAGTTAAGCATATCATTATGCAGTGTTTAGGCACTTGGATAGGAGACTAAAGCATCATATTTCTGATGAAAATACAACATGTAATGGTAAATCTCCTGACCAAATCGTAATCATTTACTAATGTTTTCCCCTGATCTTACGTATAGTATGTAACTTCCTTCTGCATTAGCATTGGAAATAATAAAAACACAGAGAATAAAAGTGTTTCTTCTTTAGTTGAAACAAGCTCTGAGCCCTGATGGTTTTGAATCGGGTGGGGATTGCTTGATTTGCGTTGACCTTGGAGCTCTAAAGTCTGATGTTGTACGCCTGTTGCACTCTATGTTCTGGTTTTAAACATTGTAAACGCCTTCCCTTTCTGGATTTCTTCTTCTTCTTCCTTCAGAGTTTTGCAGTTGCAAACCCTAACCCATATGGAATAATTTGGAAAATATTCCCTCGTTTTTATTTCATTAAATTGTTCAATCTAATAACAGTTTCGAAAATCAAATAAGTACATAAAATAAATATAAATTTGGATTTTTAAAAATATATAGTATTCAGTTTGTGTATAACTTTTGCAAGTAGATGGACCAATTTCACAGTTTGGAGATCAATTTTATGCGGGGATGTAGTTCAAATCAACTACTAGGCATTTATTTTGTTTTTAAAAAAATCTGTTGAATTCAGATGAAAACAGATGGTGTTTTTTTGGGCTTATTATAAAGTAATTGCTCGAACTATACCTCTTTTTAATTTTAGGCGCTTAAGTTATTTTTTGGTAAAAAATATGATATATGGCAGGTTTTATTTTTTATTTTTTAAAACATAAAAACTCATAATTTTCAAAAAGACCTCCAAAAAGCTCAAAATTAAAAAAAAATCCAAATCCCCCAATTCGACTACTACTATCGTTATTGGCCACGTTGTCAACGACGGAATAAAACGTCCTCCCCTTGCTAAAAGACCCACATACCATTCATCGTCTATTCGACTGTTTGTCGTAATTTGCTCGAATAAATCTTTTAAAGATTTCGACATTCGTTTGCGTTTCGCACGGCGTCGATCGATTTCTGACGACAGAGAGATGGAATAAACTATCGTGTAAGTCTTCTGACGAAAGTCGTGGACGGCGATGTGATAATCGGTGGCGCCAATGGCTGAATTTGGGGTTTGAGTTTTTTGGTGTTAGGTTTTTGAATTTAGAGGTTATTTTGTGAAATTTGAAAATTTTAGGTTTTTTTTAGAAAATTAAGTTAAAAATAAAACAAATAGATATTTAATAGAATTTTTTTTAAAAAAAATAACAGTAGTTAATAGCCAGGTAATCAAAATTAACGAAATGAAATGTCAAACACCTATTTTTATAAAAAAAAATAATTTAGACATCTAAAATTAAAAAGATGTATAGTTTAAACATTTATTTGTATATTAATTTTTTTCTATAATCACAAGTATATTAAATTTATTTGTCAGGTCTTGACAATATAATTTAGAGAGTTTGTTTTAATTTTTCAAAGGTTTTGGTTATATGAACTAAAAGTTTGATTTTTTAAGAGATCAATTACTTTTTTCTTAAAAAAAGATTTGAGGTTTATTTTTTTAAATTAGATGGAATGAGATTTATAAAATTTTTAAGAGGGAATTAAAAATGTGGAAAGATAATATTATTATTATTTTCTAAATTTTGAAGTAGTTAGGTTAAAAAATTCATAATATTTGAAGTACAAATGCTATTTTTTTTAAATATTGGAGGGTCAGCTCCTTTACCAGCCCTCACAATGGTCGTTAATTTTTTAATAGTTTAAAGGTGATTACAAAGTAGTATATGTTTATAGATATTCTTAATCCTTTGACAATGCACATCCACCTTGTAAACAAAACGATTTAAATTTGTGTTTCCTAGGATGAACATCATCCGATTTTCCTATGTATATGTCATTATGAGAATGGTCATTTCTATTCAATTCGTTATATTTAAAATATTAAGATTCAAATATCTCACCTTACTTAATACTAGTTCATTTTACTATAGCTATAACCGTAAACTATTGATTCTAAAACCTTTATATTTTAAGCTGTAAATTATTTTGATTTTACTTTGATTTTCCAGTATTAAACCGTAGAATTAAGCGATAATTAGCATTGCAATTAAAAAATGCACCTTGGTAGAAGAGGTATGGTTAGATGCGCTTAAGGAAATAAGGTTAACAAGTTAAGAACTTTTGGTGTCAAAAGATTTGTTTATTATGTAAATAACCCTCAAATTCCTTGTTAAAAGAAATTGAGTGTTCATTCATACTTGAATTTGTCTTCTAAAATGTAAGAATAATAGTGTTACAAAATTAATTTTTTTCGATTGAAAAAAATTATTAACACGAGTCTCATTAAAGCCCTTCTAAACTAACAATTATACTATTAAACTAGCATATTTATTAAGATAATATAAAAAATCAAAAGAATTTTGTCACCATTGAAACATAAATCAAATGTCTCGCCGATTCAGCTTCCAATTTAATATATTAAAAACTTGTTATCAGAAAAATGAATGTAGACATTTATTAATGGAATAAATTTGCCTCTACTATACAAACCTTGGCCAAGCAATCTCATGAATATGTATTTATTGTGGATATTCGTTGCTTTTGTTTGTTTTTGCTGGTTTTTTATATTTTTTTAATTAATCGAGACTAATTCGTGATGCACACTTGATTTTAATAAGTAAATTTCTCATCGAGAATTTTCTATATACATAAAGCCTTGAACTCAAGACCTATTTAAACGATACCAAACTGCTTACCACTTAGACGAAAACATTAGTTTGCTTTTGTTTTAAATGTGTGCAACCGTATCATAGACGTGAGCCACTGCAAGTTCGTAGGTGGAAACGGGAAGCTAGTCCACCTTCAATATGGGGGCAGGCTACTTAAACTCTTTTATTTATTTACTTGGTATGTATTTTGACTGTTGTGGTTTTGACCTAAGCAGTAATAAATATATTAAATGCCATTTTTCCAGTCCATTATTTTAAATGCCATCACATTTCACTTAATTTAGATGTTGCATGAACATGTTCTTTTAACCGTGAAATTTGCATTGAGTAGTTATTTACACGTTTGATACATAGTGATTTATCTGTTTATGCGAATGCAAATATTTAATAAATCTTCATAATTTTAAAATTAAATAATTTAATCTTTTCTGATATTTGATAATGATTTCGTGTTTGTTTCATACGTTATAATCCGCTTAACTACAATGGTTTTCTCCTTAAATATGGGATTTAATAAGTTAACACACCTTCCCCTTGGTTTATAGTTGGGATCAACGAAGGCAGGGAACATTATTTAGCAGTAGATGGAGGACAAACGGAGAAGCCGACGTTCAAAACGGGGCAGCGCAGCCCCAAGTTGAGGGCATTAACCTTGTCATTGTGAGTTATTATCAATAGCAGAACTTAACGTTATTTATTGAGATAACTATTTAAAAATATTTAAATTTAGGAGTAATAATATAAATTATATTATGTTTTTAGGGTATTAAAGTATAATTTTACCATTATCCCAATTTAATTTTTGGGGCCATAATCTCCACCTAGGGACAGAACTAATTGGGGCGGGAGGAGCAATTATCCCACCCTCATTTTTTTTTACTTTTGTTCTTATATATAATTTTTTCAAAAAAAATTAGGTTATATTTTTAATTTACCCATCACTTTTAAACATTTATGTTTTACATTCGAGACCTCAAACTCCGTCCTTACCTCCACCGGTCTCCATTGAATACCTCCCCTTATTCTTAATGCGGTAAAAGGAGAAAAAGAGGGAACTATACTCGGTAATTATAATACTTCTTTACCATAAAAGATAGACCAGCGTAGAAGAATTTCCTATGCCATTAAGAACACACAGCTTACATCGCTGGATCAGAGCATTGTCCGGACAAAAAGACAGCATCTAGGGTTAGGCATGGTTACTTATATCCATTTCAATACATCCAATTCAACAGCATGCAGTTTGTACTTTATTCGACAGATCACAGTTCGGCATCTAAACAAACGTGGCATTGCAAATTGCTCTGGTTTTTACGTCCATCAGGTCCGTAGCTAGATTTCTAATTGTGGAATTGTGTTATTATTGGGTTTATTCATAAACAAATATGAGTGGTTTTCATAAGAAACAGTGGAGAAATATTACTGGTTTGCAATTTACATCCAGTGGAGGAGGTGGATGGGAATGGGAGGGGCAAGTAATTAAAATGGTGGTGTAGAACTGTAGATTGGACAACCCTAAAGCTTGTCTCCTCCAAGTATTTGTCTGATGACGCCCCGCTTTGAAGTTGCTAGCTGAGTAGCTGTTTGTCTGTTTAACACACACATCTTGTACCGACATCTTTTCAATGCGGAGGGGAAAGATTATGTTGTGTAAAGATAGATTTGAAATTTATTTTAGGGTTAATTACCTCATTCATACATGAACTATACCAAATTCTCAGTTTTATACAAAATATTTTAAAATTCTCAGTTTTATACATAGGGTATTTCGCCGTTAACGAGTTTGTTTACTTTCGTCACATAAGCTGACGTGGCATGTCCGAATGAATTAAAATTGAACACGTGGTATTTTTAAAAAAATCACCATTTTTAAAGGCATAATAGCCAAATTAGTCCTTCAAGGTTTATTTTTTTCAATTTCAACCTTAAAGTTTAAAAATTATAAATCCTAGGCCTAATCCCTAAAATTTAAAATTCTAAACCTTAAACCTTTAACTCTAAACCCTAAACCCCAATTCCTTAACCCTAAACCCTAAATCTTAAACTGTAAAACTCTAAACACTAAAAACCTTAACCCCTCTCCAAGTTCCAACTCCGGTCACCCACCAACCGACCGTTACAACCTCCAGTGACCGCCCTCATAGCTTTCATACTTCTGTCCAATTTTGCCTATGGCCGTAACGTCTATAGCCTTAGTCTCTGACGGATCTGGGTAAAAAGATCGAACGACAGGGCTAACGACGAAAATCAGGGCAGATGCACGGGGCGAGCGGCGGATCTAGGTGGTGACGGGAACTTGAAGTGGTTCGAGCGGTCGATAGAGATCACGAATAAAGACGTTACGGGTATGGGCGAAGTCATACGAAAGTGGGGAAACTATGAGGACGGTTGTCAGAAGTTGTAATAGCCGGCTGGTGAGTGACTAGAGCTGACAATTGAAAAGAGGTTATGGTTTTTAGGGTTTAGTGTTTTAGATTTTAAGATTTATGGTTTATAATTCAAGGTTTAATTTTTTAAACTTTATGATTAAGGTTTAGGATTTACATTTAGGGTTTAGGATTTTTAAACTTTTAAGGTTAAAATTAAAAAAATAATAAACCTTGAAGGACTAATTTGGCTATTATGTATTAAATAAATGGTGATTTTTTTTAAAAAAAATGTCACGTCAGCTTCCGTGACGGAAGTGGGCAAACTCGTTAATGGCAAAATAACTCATGTATGAAACCAAGAATTTTAAAACATTTTATATGAAACTAAGAATTTGGTATAATTCATGTATGAATGGGGGTAATTAACCATTTATTTTACAATATGAACCGTACCGTCTTAGACAGAGAGTAATATGAGCACTCGTTTAAAGGTTTTATTTTTTTATTTTTACAGTTTTAATAATTTCTTCAGTGATAATCTCGCAAGTTAATAGTTGTACTTTATTGTTTTAGTTGTACTTTATTTTACAATTGTTGGGAAACGCTGGTACACCCCATTGCGCAGCGAAAAAACTATCTGGCGTAATCCAGCAGTGAACCATGTACAAGGGACGAATTCAGGGTGATAAAGGATAAAAACATTACCTCAAGTAATCTGGAATTTCGCAGCGAGTATAGGAGAATCCAAATCAAATTCGAGTCGTCAAAGCAGCGTTCCGACCTCTACGCAGTACTTTAGCGACGTTTTTCCCTTTCTTTCTTTTTTTAAAAATAATATAAGCGTGGTTTTATTTTAGAAAATTCATCGATACGAATTATCCCATAAATTACTTTTGAAATCTTAGTTTAAAGGGATTTTTTTTGAAAAATCGTAATCTCTTGAAAACAATAAAAACTTAGAGTCGTCACCGGCCACTTGGGTAAGGTAGGTCGGACACCATGAAAAACCAGAGATTCATTTTGAAAGGGTCCAGGAGTTGGTTACGCGTGGGGAAGGATTAGCACCCCCATCACGCCCGGAAATCGGTACCAAAATACTTGTTGCTTTTAATCAAAGGAAATTATCAGAATTTGAAAGAAATTTAATTCGGTGACCTTAATTGAAAATTAACCTTAATTGAACGAGCTTTATCAAACTGGTGGATTCAAATTAATTGGACATTTAATTAATAAGGTTGATGATAAATTAGACCATAGATTAAACCGACATCGAATAAGCCCAACTGCCGTGTTAATTTATGGTTCGAATCCCGTACGTCACCTTTATGCATGGTGCAAGCAGTTAAAGAACGATGTAATAACTTTTTCAATTTTTAATTTTACCTTGAGTCGGTAAGAATTAATTCAAATATTTGGTCAACATCCTTTGAGCTCGGACTGTTACAACACAAATATCGAAATTAAAGAATACCTCCCCTTTTATGGTTTAAATTGATTAGCATGTAAACCAAATGGGCCAAATGATGAAAAATAAAATGAATGGCAAGTAAAGGCTTAAAGATAAACACACAAAAGCCCACCCCAAGTCTTAACCTAAAAGACCCAAATTATAAGAATTCAATTAATGTTCTAATTAATAACTAGGTGAATCTAATATTAACCTTAAATTAATTAATCTTAAAAGGCTAGAGAACCCTAATAAGCTATGAGTTATCTTAATTAATTCAATCAATTTTAAACTAGTGTTCCGATGAGCTAAGAACATTGTTTAAAACAAATTGAGTTAATTAACCATGGTTTAAAATTAAATGTCAACCTAAACTTTCAATTGATTTTATTCGAAAAGTGATTAAGAAATGTTCAATTAATTTAATAAATTTAACATTCATCCCAATAAGCTGAGGATAAATTTAAATTCATTAAGTTAATTCGAACCTAAATCTAACTAAGGCTCTCAAGAATCCTAAATTAATCCAATTAATTTAAAGATCGTGCCCCTATGAAACGAGCACACGATCTTAAACTAATTAAATTAATTAGCCTAATTCTAATTTAGAACTAATTTAAAGATAAACACACAAAAGCCCACCCCAGGTCCTAACCTAAAAGGCCCAAATTATAATAATTCAATTAATGTTCTAATTAATAGCTAGGTGAATCTAATATTAACCCTAAATTAATTAATCCTAAAAAGGCTAGAGAACCCTAATAAGCTATGAGTTATCTTAATTAATTCAATCAATTTTAAACTAGTGTTCCAATGAGCTAAGAATACTGTTTAAAACAAATTGAGTTAATTAACCATGGTTTAAAATTAAATGTCAACGTAAACTTTCAATTGATTTTATTCCAAAAGTGATTAAGAAATGTTCAATTAATTTAATAAATTTAACATTCATCCCAATAAGCCGAGAATAAATTTAAATTCATTAAGTTAATTCGAACCTAAATCTAACTAAGACTCTCAAGAATCCTAAATTAATCCAATTAATTTAAAGATCGTGCCCCTATGAAACGAGCACACGATCTTAAACTAATTAAATTAATTAGCCTAATTCTAACTTAGAACTAACTTAAAAAGCCCAAAGCCCATCTAAGTTAAGCTCATTATAAAAACATATATAAATATAAATTTACTATAACTACATATTATGCACTATAAGAAATATATATTATAGAGATTAAAGAAGGGCTATGTATTATACATATATTATGAAAAAAATACATAGATATAAAAAAAACTATGTATTATATATTATTTAAGAAAAACTATATATTATATAGGTTATGGGAAAACATATATTATATAAGACATATTTCATATACGTTGAATAGGAACTATATACTAAATATATATTATAAAAACTATATATTATACACTATATAGAAATTATATATATGATATATTATATAAAGAACGCATATTATGTATATTATAAAAGACATAGGTTATACGAAAACTCTATATTATATCATAGACCACTTATTAAAATATACACATACAAAAGCCACATTAAACATATCCATCTCATATTCAAACAACATTATATATCATTAAGAAAGAGAAGTAGAAAATTAATAGAAATAACAAGATAAACATACTGGAAAAGAGACCAAAACAATAAAACCAGAAGCTAAAGGGGCAAACAAAAAAAAACAGATTTGAGTAATGAAGGGATGAAATCGAAAACAGCTAGAAAGTTTCAGGGACCTGAGGTATGATTAAGAAACACAGAATGGCTAAATGGCGTGATTAGACCATGTAGAGGGATCTATTACGAGATTATGAAATGCAGAAGCCTTTACGAGTATAAATAAGCAGGGGCGGAGGCCCTTAAATGGCTATTGTACCAATTTTAAAACGAATAATTTATAAAATGGCTGCTTCAGCCAGATTGAATAACTTTTTGGCCATTTTAAAATCCTTTATAAAACCTCCTATTCTTTTCTCTAAAACAAAGCCAAAGCCACCACCCAGCCCAGAATCCGTTGGCCTCTCTGTCGTACGCCGCCGCTCGCCGGTGGCCGACGAACCTAAAAACAAGCCTAAAACAAACTTTTCCTTTTTCTAAACCTAAACCCAAAATCGATTTCGAGAAAAAACAAACAAAATTCCTTTTTTTTTTCTTTAAAGTCGAGAGCAAAAGAACCCAAAAAACCTTTCTTTTGGTTGGCCTTTTCACCATTTCACCACACACGACCTTGTGGAGATCGGATCCGAGCTTATCAACGGTGAGGGAAGGCCAAATCGACTTGATGGAAGTTGAATCAAAAAAGGTAAAAAACCAGATCTTAAACTCCCTTTTTGTATGCGATATGCTTCAGGAATAAAGAGAAAAATAGGTACCTCAGAAGATTTCTTTAGTTGTATTGAATCGAATCTTTTTCCCCTTGTTTTTCCCTTCGGGTTACAATTGTTTTTGGCTTGATTTTATAATCGATTTAAATTGATTTAAGAAAAGTAAAACCCCTAGAAAATTTGTTATTGGTTCGTTTTTTTCTCTGAAATTCTTTGTTTATATTCATGTATATTCTGCCACTGCTGGAAAATTGCCTCTGATGTTCTTTTTGTTTGTTTGTATGGCATGACTGCTGAGGACCAAGGAGTTGTTGTTCGAACGGTCGATATAGCTGATGGCGTGGCTGAGTCCGATGAGGTGTAACCTAGCCGCTGGCTCTCCCTGCCAGCGCGGAGGTGCGATGATGACGCCTAGGTGCGTGCTGGAGTCGAACAGACTCGACCGTGAATCCCACGCGCGAGTGAGGAAGGTTAGGAGTCTTCTACTTCAATCCTGGACCGTTCGATTGCTCCCAGATCTGATGGCTCTTAATTGGATATAGAAAATAAGATTAGGGGATTAGGGTTTCTGATTGTTGGGCCAAAAAGATGGGACATATAATGTGTAAAATAAATTTGGGGCTTATTATAATTGTAAATGGACTTTATACATATATAAACTGATACTGGGCCATGTTTGTTAAACCGTTTATATGTTTTTTGTCTTTTCTGATTTTAATTTAATAATAAAGAAATTAATAATAAATAGTAATAGTAATATATAATGGGTAATAGGAAACATTAATAATTGATAACATAATAGTAATACTACTAACGATGTCACTATATTAACATAACACTATATTAATAACATAATAGCAGAATATATATATAACTAGTAATATTTAGGAGTTTTCTCAAATGGATGATATAATAACTAATAACAAATAAAGATAGTAATATATTTTTTTGGCTTTTGGATTTTAAACAATAATCATATATATACTATATAGTAATAACATAGAAAAGGTAAATAAACGAAGCTCATATATATGTATGCATTCTCAAGCCCGTTACTGTTGAAAACAAGAAATAAAAGAAATGGTTCACCCCAGACAAAATTAGTGATTGTAGCTGCCCCTCTTTGCTTATACTTGTGAAACAAGAATAAAGCAAAGACCATAAGCACTAATTTTGTCCTACGTCCATGTTGGATGATTTGTTCTTCCGAAACGATAGTGAACAAATCCAAATAACTTGTCTTCCCGAAACGGCAAAAACGATTGGGTAACGCTGGTATTTCCTTCTAGAGCGGCAATGGACAGACCAGCAAGCAAATGTCTCATTCTTCTAAAGCGGCAACGAACGAATCTAAATAACTTGTTTTCTCGAAGCGGCAAAAATAATTGGGTAACGCTGGTGTGTCCTTCCGAAGCGGCAATGGACAAACCAGAAAGCAAATGACTCATTCCTCCAAAGCGGTAGCAAACGAATTCAAATAACTTGTTTTCCCGAAGCGGCAAAAATGATTGAGTAACGCTGGTATGTCCTTCAGAAACGGCAATAGAAAAACCAGACAGCAAATGGCACATTCCTTCGAAGTGGCAACGAACAAATCCGAATAACTTATTTTCTCAGAGCGACAAAAACGGCTGGGTAACGCTAGTGTGTCCTTCCGAAGCGGCAATGGACAGACCATACAACAAATAACTCATTCCTCTAAAGCGGCAGTGAATGGATCAAAAACTTGTTTTCTTGGAGTGGCGAAAACGATTGGGTGATGAGAAGAACATCCATTTGGAAGGATAAAATTGAGAAATTTTGATTTTAAGAAAAATATCCTTATGGAATGATCAAATTGAGAAATTTTGATTTTTAAGAAAAAAAAAATCCTTGTAGAATGATCAAATTAAGAAATTTAAGTTTTAAGAAAAACATCATTGTGGAATAATTAAATTAAGAAATTTGTTTTAAGCAAAACATCCTTATGAAAGGATCAAATTTAGAAATTTTAATTTTGAGAAAAACGTCCTTCGAAGGGATAGAATTGAGAAATTGAGTTTTGAGGAAAACATCATTTGAAGGTCTAGAATTGAGAAATTTGGTTTTGAGAAAAATATCTTTAAGAATGATAGAATACGAGGATCGAAAGACCTTTAGAAATCCTAATTATGCAAGTCAAATGACTCTTGATTCTTATGAGATCTATTTCTCCTCTTGTAGAACTGGAGGTCCATCATTTTATCAATCTTCAAATAGCTGTTTAAAGTAAACAAAAATCTATAAAGGTATGGGTTAGCATGCTCCTAACATAGGGATATCTAGCTCTATGAGCGCATTTCATGATGCAAAGATGCATGTGTTCATGAGAATGAAATGATGCATGAATTTAGCTAGTATTTGTTTTCTAGATCCGGTGGTCGTCATCTTGGGACTACAACCTCTCATTCCATCTCATGTCAGACAAAATTTGCCCCCAAACTTGTGTTGCTCATTCTCCGAGCCTAGTGACGTTGGTCGTAATCATAATCATTAACCAAGTACTTTCAAGCCTTATGCCATCTCTCATCTATTCTGATTCGAACTATTTTGTGCAAAAGCCTTTGTTGCCCCACGGATAATGATGCCCTTTCACGAAAAATTAACTTCAAAGGTTCTTTGTCATCCCACATCACCAACTGCCCCTCAACTTTTGGCCTTGCTGATGCATTTATCTTCGAAGTAATACAAAGAAATCTCTTTGTTTAAAATATATCATTTTTCTGGTCGTTATTTTAATGAATGATGTCATTTTTAGATTAACATACAGAACCTTGAAATTAAAATTTAATTGAAAGAAAAAACAGAATGTGATGCTCCAGATATCAAATGCAAGAGCATCTTAGATTCAATCTTCTAGTGATCTTTCTAAGCATAGCTTGTGCCTATGAAGACTTTGAATATTGTGGCGATATTTGAAGTTGTGCAACTCCTCCCATATTGCTCGGTTCATCCTCATGATTATGGTATTTGCTTGTTATGCTCGATTACTGATCCTTCTAGTTCTCATCATCTTTCTCCATCCATAAATATGTTCAACCTCTTCGACTTTGTTTAGCCCATGGGACAGAAAATGTCACTCTAAGAACTTTAAATGTAAGTATGTGTTTTTGGTGGTAATCATTATTGTGTTAATGTCCTCAAGGGTTCATCTCTGACGCTAGGGTATTGAACCGGTGAAGTAGAGCTCCTTATTAGATTTGTTCTTCTCCCACAGCTCCATCAAGATGCCCTGTGACTTATTCAATTCGTTCATTCATTTATCTCTTCCTAGGGGAATTCAACTCATCACAGTCCTTTGTCTCGGGAATAATGATGGAGCATACAACAATACCCCGAGTTACTCGACATAGTCAAGACTTGAAAACTTACTCATATAGCCAAGGCTTTTTACCTAATTAGAGTAAGTGGAGCAAAGCATCTTTATTTAGCCATTTTGCTATAGCGAAGTACCCCTTTAATTTTAATTAATTTTTGTTTTGCTTTGAAACACTATATTTTCCTCTTTAGGCATATTCAAGCCACTCTATTGGGCTTTCCTAGGAGATTGTCTTATCATCGAACATCATCGAAGGAATAGTAATCTTGCTTCTCGTGCTTTACCGACTTCATCGTTATCACAACATTCGATCAATCTCTTTTATTAGAATCAATGCCACATCATGCATGTGATATCCGAGGACCTACGGGGGTAAGAAAGAGATACATATATATAATTTCAAGGCCATTGTATGTTAAGCAAAATGCATTTTCATTAGAAGAAAATCCGCAAACATGACAAGTGCCCTTACAAAAAGATCATTACTATCTTTGGGCAAATGATAGCAACGTTGGTTCCATGCATTACTTCAAAAGAAAATGCAACATGCCAGAAAACTTAAACACACAAACTCTTAAAGAAGACCGGGCGTCAACACTTCCCAAAAGTCGCGCTTATCATTCTTTATTTTCAAAACTTCAAAAGGTCGTTCTCGATCATAGCCTGAACCTTATTATTCAATGCCCAAAAATTCTCTGTGGTGTGCCCCGTACTTCCCACATGGTAGTCACACACGACATCAATGTCGTAACCTTCGAGATAAGGAGGATCATTTGGTTTGGACTGAACCGGAGTCAGAAACTTCTTCTCGATAAGCATTGAGAGCAAATTGGTGTATGACATAGGAACCAGATGAAGAACCCCGAGAGAAGATGATTGATTACAGGAGCGGCCACAAGGCTTATTGTTTGGGTAAGACCCCACCATATGAACCTGAGAATCATGCCCCTCACGGGCAGTCATACTGTAGGGGTCTATTATCTTCCCCTTTCTAATGGCATCTTCAATGCACTCTCTCATCATAACCATATCTACAAAGCTGTTGATAGGGCTGCTAATCAAACGATCGTACAAGACTCATCTTAGAGTGTCTACAAACATGAGGATAATTTCATTTTCTCGAATTGGGGGCCAGACTTGAGCCGCCACGTCTCGCCAATGCTGGGCATACTCTCAGAAGCTCCCATTGTGCTTTTGTTCAAACTTTGTAGCAAGAGCCAATTAGGGACCATATCAATTATGTGCTTATATTGATCCGTGAAAGCTTGGGCCAAATCTTTCCAAGATTTTATTTGGGCACGAGTCAACGGGCGTAAATAAGCCGGGGCAGAGGCTTTTAAATGGCTATTGTACCAATTTTAAAACGAACGATTTATAAAAATGCTGCTTCAGCCAGATTGAAAACTTTTTTGGCCATTTTCAAATCCTTTATAAAACCCCATATTCTTTTTCTCTAAAAACAAAGCAGAGCCACCACCAAGCCTAGAATCTGGTGGCCTCTCCGTTGTACGCCGCCGTGTCGGTCGCCGCTCGCCGGGGCCAACGAACCCAAAAACAAGCCTAAAACAAACCTTTCATTTTTCTAAACCTAAAACAAATCCCTTTTTTCTTTAAGCCGAGAGCAAAAGAACCCAAAAAACCCTTTTTTGATTGGCCTCTTCACCATTTCACCACGCACGACCTTGTGGAGACCAGATCCAGGATTATCAATGGTGAGGGAAGGCTAAAATGACTCGATGGAAGTTGAATTGACAAAGGTAAAAAAATTGAGATCCTAAACTCTTTTTTTGTATGCGATATGCTTCAAGAAGAAAGAGAAAATTAGGTACCTCAGAAGATTTCTTTAGTTGTATTAAATCGAATCTTTTTCCCCTTGTTTTTACCTTCGGGTTACAATTGTTTTTGGCTCGGTTTTATAACCAATTTACATTGATTTAAGAAAAGTAAAATCCCTAGAAAATTTGCTATTGGTTCGTGCTTTTCTCTGAAATTCTTTGTTTGTATTCATGTATATTCTGCCACTGCTGGAAAATTGCCTCTGATGTCCTTTTTGTTTGTTTGTATGGCATGGTTGCTGAGAGGAGTGGGACCAGAGAGTTGATGCTCGAACGGTCGATATGGCTAATGCCGTGGTTGAGTCCGATGATCTGTAACCTAGCCGTTGGCTCTCCCTACTAGCGCAGAGGTACGATGATAGCGCGTAAGCGCATGCCGGAGTCGAACAGACTCGATCGTGAATCCCACGCGCGAGTGAGGAAGGCTGTGAGTCTTCTGCTTCAATCTTGGACCGTTCGATTGCTCCCAGATCTGATGGCTCTTAATTGGCTATATAAAAGAAGATTAGGGGATTAGGGTTTCTGATTGTTGGGCCAAAAGGATGGGCTATATAATATGTAAAATAAATTTGAGGCTTATTATAAGTGTAAATGGACTTTATACATATATAAACTGATATTGGGCCATGTTTGTTATACCATTTATATATATTTTTTGTCTTTTCTGATTTTAATTTAATAATAACGAAAATAATAATAAATAGTAATAGTAATATATAATGGGTAATAGGAAACATTAATAATTGATAACATAATAGTAATACTACTAACGATAACACTATATTAACATAACATTATATTGATAACATAATAGCAGAATATATATATAACTAGTAATATTTAGGGGTTTTCTCAAATGGATAATATAATAACAAATAACATAATAAATAACAAATAAAGATAGTAATATATTTTTTTGGCTTTTTTATTTTAAACAATAATCATATATACTATATAGTAATAACATAGATAAGGTAAATAAACGAAGCTCGTATATATGTATACATTTTCAATCCCGTTACCGTTGAAAACAAAAAATAAAAGAAAGGGTTCACCCCGGACAAAATTAGTGATTACAAATAATTTTTCTCTTCTGTATTTGTTAGAGAGGATTTTCGAAAAACATGTGTTGGCTGCTAGACCTTATGCCTTTATAAAACATTTAAAAACCTAATTCTTTTTAAATTCGGATTTTTAAATATACAATATATTTAACCGAATATAATTAAATATGTAGAATCTGATTCTACTTTAATTAGGTTTCTTTTAGATATATATATGTAATAGTATTTGATAATTATAATAACTTATCAAATAGTAACATATATATAAAAACGAAATTATTCATAATTACAATAATTATAACAATTTTAGTTTCTCACTAATTACGTGTACAACAAGTTTGTACACATGCTATCTAGTCGATATTTATTCGTTTCAATCACAGGGTGTGACTCTTGTAGGTTCGTGTAACGTTAGCAGTAATATCCAGAAGAATTCTAATATTACAAGCAATGAGTGGCATCTAGCAATACATCATTGCTACCTAAGTTACATGAAATCGTGGTTCGATTTAACCTTTTTTCGTGATTAACTTCTTTTATGTATCTCATCGTTTTGTCCTTATATCTAGATCGGACACAAGTCACGGACTGATATCTTGAGTAGACTATTATAAATGAATAACTATAATATCTCATATAAATTTATATATCAATTTATTCGAGCATGGCCATGCATTTTCTAGTCTCACTTAATCAAGTGGCCTGTGATATTACTCATATTATGTAGGAGGGACAAATCCTATCTTGATCAACCATATTTCACTACATAGATTGTGACATATCTAATGTCAGTCTTTATAATGTAGTCAGTTACGATACACGTTTGACCGTATCAAAATATGTCACTCACGATATTGAAATAATGATGATCTCAAGTATGAGGATCATACATATAGTTATCACCATGAGCAATGTCGTGACCGTCGCATAATTATCCAAGAAATATGCTCATAGCGTGTCAGTCCAGTATGTCGTTATCTAACACATGCTTATGTATTGATTTTGACATCTCTATGTCAATGACAACAATTTGTCTTCAATCGACTACATATTAGTCTTAATATATTATTGTTGTCCACGCCCACAATAATCCTCAACTAAGGACATTAAAAAATAACTATATTATTCTAAGGACTTTATTAAAATTCAGTTTATTTATAAGTGCACAGAATAAGACTAAAATAATAATAATAATAATAATAATGGCTTTATTAATAAACAAGATAAATAAGTATGTTTTTACAATCATCTCATGTTTGGTCTTTGGGCATACTCCAACAACCATGTGAACCGTGTCGTCTTAGACAAAGAGTAACATGAGCACATGTTTAGAGGTTTTATTTTTTATTTTTACAGTTTTAATAATTTCTCCAGTGGTAATATTACAAGTTAATAGTTATACTTTATTGTTTTAGTTGTATTTAAAATGTTTTTTTTAACCAAACAATGAAAATAATATGTTTGATAAAGTTTGATTATGTTTTTAGGGTTTTATTTTGATAAACAAGCTGTGTAAATTTTTTTACACAACCCTTCATATTTAAACTATAAAATTCAAAATCTAAGTCTCTAACACTAATACCCTAAATCATGAGCATGAACATGAGCATCGTTTAAGGGTTTCATTTTTTACTTTTACAGTTTTAATAATTTTCTCAAGTGATAATCTTATAAGTTAGTAGTTGTACTTTATTGTTTTAGTTGTATTTAAGATGTTTTCTTAATCAAACAATATGTTTGATTATATTTTTATGATTTATTAATGAAATATTAAATTAATTATTTAAAGTAATGACATATACTTTTATTTTATAAGGACCTATTTTTTAGTTTTCGTTCATAATCTCAAAAATATCTGAGACGGTTTTGAATGTGAGTAAAATACTTTTTTATAAAATATATCTATGAAATTTTATTTAATGAATGATAAAATGTCAACATTCTTATTAATTATATACTTAAATTCTAAACAAAATTAATTTCTAAGCAGTGCATTTTAATTGTTTTATTTGAAAATTATATTAAAATCTAAAAATAAAAAATTCATCGTAATAATTCGGTGGTTAATTGTTTGACGTCCATAACTAGAAGCATGGGTGGAGCACCTTCAATCAAGGGTATTATATGACACCTAAAAATTTTGAGAGTTTTTTTTATAATTTATTTTTTAAATAAAATGTGTGTTATTATCTAAAAAAAAGAAGGGGATTGCTGTAAAAAAACGTATACAATTTATATGGGGATCGCCTAGCTAAAGATCCCCCAATTAATGCTCAACTTTATATTTTCTCTATCATTATTGATTATATTTTTCTATAAAAAATAAATTTGTAAAACGAACATCTCCCTATAAATTTAATATAAAATAATATTAAAAAATTAACACAACTTAAAATGAATATTGACAATTTGATACCCTTTCAAAAAAAATCGATACTTTTTAAAAAGAAATTGACAGTCATTATATGTTTTCATCTACTTATAAAAAATTATTCATAAAAAATTTAAATTCTGACACTGCAAACAATTTTTCTTTGACTCCGTCAATAACCGGATGAAAAAGAAATTATGCCCTCTAATATTTAGTTTTTTTCTTCTTCTCGTAAAGTATGATTTATAAAAATCATATAAAGTGATATTGACATATGTCTCATAATTTTAAGTCGAGAAAACGAGTATACCATGTCAATATATCCCAAAATCATACATCACGAGAGAATCAAAACCTAAGAAGACCAGAACACCTTAATAGTACACAGAGACCTGTGTAATCACAGAGCACTACAATGAGAAGATGAAAAGCGCAGTATCCAAATACCCCAAAGCCATTTGAATTCATTGAACAAAAGACACTTGATCCTCTCTGGTATTGCACCCCATCGCCCATTAATGTTAATACCACTAATAATATTACAGATGGCCCGAATCTTATCTGTATTTTGAGCGTCCAAATATTTAGTTAAATAATTATTTTATCGTCTATTTTTTATATTAAATTTAGCCTTTAACATTTTATTTTAGATCACAATTATAATTTTGTAGTTAAAAACAGTTATTTGACTATCAATCAACATTTCTTGCTAACTATACAAATTTATGTGAATTGAAACATTATCATAGTATATCCATGTGATTAAGTGATGGCAATAATGGCATGTCATTATGCAACATCAATAAAAAAAATTTAATTTATTATATTAATTATAAATTATTATTGAGCTCATCAAATGGTTTTAGTGATAAGAGAATATTGTTATATTCAAGAGACTCAGATTCGAACAATTTATTTGGACGGTGTGTAATTATTAAGGGATAAGATTAATGAATTGATATTATCTTGTAATCACATCAATATATTCAAAAAACTGTAAATTATTATTTTTATAAATTAACTACAACTGATCAAATGATGACATATGATATATCGCAATCAAGCAACCCGAAGCAAAAATTAATGACAAAATTTAGTAAAAGAGTTTGGCATGAGAGAGAGTTTGGTAAAAGTTTTTACATCATATAAATATAAAGATTATAATTTCAAATTATATCAAATAGTATAGTTAAATCAATCACTAAAAATAATAACATGAATAATTTTTTTATATTTCAACCATGCAATTTTATTGATAAACAAAAGTGAATTTAGAATATAATTCAATAATTTTAAAATATCCAAACAAACAACAAAAAAGAAAATGAGAAATCTAAAAAAAAAATAAACGTGTATCAGTCAAATAAGACAATTTTTTTTGTACAAAAAATTTCTATGGTTCATTGTAGGAAGAGTTTTTGGGGAGTTGTCAAAACACAAACTAGATGAAATTTCCAAAATCAGCAACCGTTTTTCACGCCTATTCCAAAAGTGACAATTTGCTACAATACATCGGCAAACAACCCAAAAGTGATCAAACTCTATGTGACCACCAATAAACATGATCAGAAACAAACGACGTGAAAGTCACCGTACGGACACTAAAAACTCGCAAAAGTAACTATAGAAACGTGCCACAGAGACAAAAGAAAGCGCAACAAGATGTACAAAAAAAACAAATAAAAAAATATGAATCATCAGCGGATTGCAACCAATACCAAAATAAATATTGTCGCCGATTAAACAAAAAAGAGAGAAAAATAAGCAGTTACGGTTCAAAGGAAAAAGAAGGATAAGCAAGCTGCTAGGGTTATCAAAAATGAAATACCAGTAACGTGAATAATTAATTTAATCACTGACATAAATAAGTCATCGGGATGTATTTAGATTAAAATTAAAATGTAAAATTTAAAATGAAATTTGAAATGTTTATGTTATATATAAATGTTGAAGTCTAGTTATTTTTATATTGGAAAAATATAATTATTTATACATAATAAATATAAGTAAAATATTTTCACGTAAATAATGATAATAATGATTTGTGAGAATTAAATTAAAATAAAAATCTCTCAAACACAATTACAATCAATAAAAGTTTACAAATTAATTAAGTTTAATTTAATTAACATTACTATCGGTGAAACATATAAAAAGATATAAGATCAAATATATTTAATTACTCAAAAGAGTTTGGATTATCTGAACATCGTATAAAAATAGCTTACAGATCACACTGCAGATGGTTTTTTTAGTGATTTGTTAAATTCAAATACTCAATTAATTGTAAATTTTTCTTGGAATTGGATTGTTTATTTAATTTTGTAATGGGTTTGAATTAGAATGGATTGGACTTATTGGGTTATTTCTGTTCAATGTAAATGAGTTGGGTTTAGTATGGGTATGAATATTGGGCTCAGGGTTAGGAATAAAAGGTTATTCTATTTGAAAAACTGAAACAGAAAATTAATTGGATAAATTTATTTATTTTAAAAATAATAAAATTAATTAAATCAAACATCACAAACAACTTAACAAAAATGATTTAATCAAATTAATTCGATTCGTTTCGGTTCTATTCAGATGAATTTAGTCTCATATTTCCCGTTTGATGTTGATCTTTTTTTTTTCAAGTGGTTGAGGCATTAAAAAAGTGATAAATTTTTAGGTGGGAGAGTGAATGGAAGAGATTATAGATCCCGTGACAGGCCATCTTCACTTATTAAATTGATTTCATGTTGATCAAGTATTACGCTAAGCTTTGAACCTTGGCAGGAGAAATTTAGCAAATGTCGAAGAAGGATCTGAAGTTGGAGATTTCGTCGGAGACCGAAATAATAACCGGAAGTACCGTAGAGTCTCATGTGGCAACACCAGCATCAGGGCAAGGTCAAGGTGCGTCAGGATTTAGCCGACAGCCGAGTATGAGAAAGACCAATTGCCTATGCTCTCCGACTACTAATACCGGTTTGTTCCGTTGCAGGGTTCATCGAGCCCCGAGTCTCCAGCAGACCAAAAGCATCGAATCTCAATCCGCAACCCTTGAGGATAATACATCTAAGCCAAATTCTGCCACTGATGAATAATGTAGCAACAGTGTAGATGTATGGGACATCAATGATTTCTCGCTGTATTATTGACTCTTGTTGATCCTACCAAGACTGCTAAGATAATATCATTTGTAGTTTCTACTCCATCTCTAATCTTGATTAAGTATTTGTCGAGTAAACTTGTTTTTATTATGTTAAATGAGTTCGTGATAATAATATAATAATACATCAGATATATATCGATATCCATATATGTAAATACTTTATTGTTTTGATAGATTCATCGAAATAAGGGAAAGTCCAAAAAAACAACAGCCTAAAATGCGGCCAATAAAAATTCTTACAAAAATAATAAGAATTTTTGTAGGACCGGGTAAGAATTTCAGTTCTACTTGGCAAAAATTTATGATAAATTCTTAGTTAAACAAATTCTTATATTATAACCTAAATTTTGTGTAGATTGTAAGAATTTATATAATTAAAAAAAATTCTTACCAATTGAATGAGAATTTATGTAAAATTCTCTTATTTAACCGTACTGTAAGAGTGTCCCACTTTAAAATTACTTCGAATTAATAAGAAAGAAATGACAATAAAGCTGCATGGCAGTAGCAGCTGAAATATGGCATGGAGCCCATGAGAACTGATCCTAACAGTGCCTGGATTGTAGATGGCACCAAAATTTATTGGATTGGAGCAGAGGAACTGTGAAGTGTGAAGAGGCAGCAAGTAAAGACAAATGGGCAGTGGAACAGGTGGTTTGGTATTGGATAAGGTTTGCGGATGTTGATTTATTTGTCTTCCAGAAGATGTAGGAATCACCATGTTTAAGCCTCTGAATCCCCATTCCCCACAGGCCACAAGTTTCACCAATGTGGATGGTTCCATAGGTCCCCAAAGAACTGAAATTTCACAGATTCTCAAGTCGAGAAAAATTAGAAATTGAGCATAGGTTTACTTTAGGAGTTAGAATTTATAGGTTTATGTTTTAAAGCATTGAATATAGAGTTTTTAGTTAAAATTTAGCGTTCGAAGTTTAAAGCATAGAATTAGGAGATTTAAAATTTGAGGTTTTGAGTTATTAAAGACAAAATTCATACATGGTGTCCTAGTTGTTGCTGCATCTATCTGGTGCTAACACGTGTCTTCAACACGCATCATCTATTTTTTTTCTTTTTAGACAGAATTCATATAATTCTTTCCTTATTTTTCATTATGATTCCTAGTAATTAAGTTGCCTACATTTTGAACTCAACAAGTGGTCTTAATAATGGGCGAATCTATTAAGGTACATGGGGTCACGTGACCCAAAATTAATTTTGTTGGTAAACTACAACGGATGACACTCAATTATGGGTAAACTTACATTTGGCCACTCAATTCTGGGTATGGTTACATTTGGGTCACACAATTTTTAAAAGTTACATTTGAGTCACTTAAATATGGGTAAGGTTACATTTGGGTCACTCAATTTTGGGTAAGATTACATTTAGGTCACCCTTCATACTTAAAAAAAAACTATTGCTACAAAAATTACGTTTGGGTTAATCCTCAAATGTTGAAACTTTAGATAACCTTTGTCTTTGAAATTCGAAAGAACTTTTACGATATCACCCTTATTTCTTTAAACGTTTTATTTGACAAGAAAAATGGCTAATCCCTTTATCAATTCAACTTTCTTGTCACTTTTATCGATTGAAGATTGTTATTACTTTTTTAATTCTTTTTTTAAGTAGGGAGTTTTCTTTAACAAAATGCACTTTTTAATGTTTATTTAGTCGGTTGTAGTGAAATTGATTGTCTTGAGGGACTCAAAGCCTTAAACTTCTAAATAAGGTAAATATGTGAAGCACCAAACTTAAATTACTAGATCCGCCCCCAGTCTCAGTAGAAAAACGGATGATCTTCATCTTAGAAGACCCGAATTCAATCGTTTTATCTGTAAAGTGTGTGTCCATTATCAAAGGATTAAGAATACATATGAACATATACTACCTTATAATAACCCTATCCACTTAGCCATGCTTTTTCAAGATTCTGCTGAAATGGTTACAATTCAGGATGAGAGACGTTGTAATACTATGGTATGCTGTTGAGTAAAGTAGGAGGGCCTGGGGTACCCCTCAGTAATTGCTAGCAATGGTCCTCCACAGCTCAAAAAGGATCTTTACCAAGAAATTGGAGGAAGCTAAAAGTATCTTAATTAAACACAAATATAGCTTGCAGCCTGTTGATTGTTGAATGGTGATGGTGTTGCATCATAGTGCACAAGATGGATCTACTGTGACTGTGACTGGAAAAATTAAATGGCAAGGAAACTCATATCAAACAGTGATAGGAAATTGGAAATGGAAGTGACATTATTGAGCAAAGCCATGATGAAGATGATGAATAAAATGATGGCTATAAACCAACTTCAACCAACGTTACTATGACGCAAAAAATGTTCTATAATTGATCAAGTTGAAAATTTTAGCCTATTCTACAGGCCAAGAGAGGGACATCTTAATCAGCTTGCATCTATATCTCATCAATACTTCCTACGGAATCATATTTATCTCAGATTTTGCTGTTTTCATCTTCATTCTATGCCCCAACAATATGTTTCAAATGTTATAACAAACTTAATCATGATATGTTTACTGTTGATGGTAAAAGTGGAATAGTAATGGTTGACGGTATTTCGGTGGTTCACTCCTTCTGATTTGGACAGAGAGTCGCGATCAATGATAACTATGAAGAATGTAAGTGAACAAGGGACAAGTTCTTGTGATTTATTAGCTAGATATCACTTTGGGGAGACAATGACCTTGTCTCCTGATTATATTATTGGGGCTTTGACTAGGATGTGAAGTTAAGCTTTATAAGATATGATGGATGCGACAGGTTAACTATGTCAAGTTCGACTAAGTGTGAACGAAGAAATGTGGTGTAGAGAGAATGTTGATGGAGATACAACCTTGTAGAGATTGTAGTCGCGGAGGGATTAATAGGTATAGCAATTACGAATTCGGAATTCATGATATCAACAATATGATATTTCGGATTTTTTCTTATGAATGTGAATTATCATAATCGAGTGAGTCCAAAGGTTGACGATGTGTAAAGCAAAGCATCTCATATCCATGTGAACTGCCAACCCATGCAGATTTTGTTTCTTTTACCAGTTTCATCATCTTCGCTGTTGATTCCCCTACAAGAAATCCAAGCAAATATAATAAATCTGATTCTTTGCAGATACTAACCCACATTTCTATACATACATACATATTACCTTTGGAGTAAAGATATCCAAAATTAGCTCAAAACAAAGATATAGGACAAAGAAATTCCAATAGAGCATCACTGCATCCTGATTCCGGAGGATTCTGCAGGGATTTGCAAAAAGTTGCAGATTTATGTACAAAAACAGCAATATCGTTCCCACGGTTAGCCATTTGCATTTTAGTAATGATATTCATGTTCACCAAAGAGAAATTTCCCGTATCTCCTGGAAATCTTGATTCTTATTATATTAGGTTACATCAACAATGCACGTTGAGATTCTTTGTTTCTCAGCTAAACTTACAAGGCATTTGCTCATAGAACTAAAACAAAGGACAAGGAAAAAAAATGAAGAGTATATTTTACTCTTAAAATTACCATCCCCAGCTTGGACATGAACACAATTTCACTCTCAAGTCTCAGCTCTTTTCACTGCCATTTCTATTGATGGACATTAACTTACTGAACATTTTTTTCGGTACCGTAGGTAGTGCGCAGAAGCCTTTAAACTTCGAAGGTCTTCCCATTACATCGGTGTTCATGTCGATTTCGTCCAAATCATCATCTTCGGCGAGCTTCATCCTTAACGTTGACATTTTGGACTTTGGTGATTTAAGGCCTGAGATACTCCATTGGTCATCTGCTGGAATGCTAGTAGTAGTGCTTAAAGGCCCCGGAGGCTTTGATGGATCAATGTTATGAGCGGCTAAAAGTGCCTTAATGTTGCCAGGGAGCTCAGTCACTTTGCCCCCGGTTGTTGCAGATCGAGCCTGCTCAAAGAAAAGAACTTGCACCACTACTCTAAGTGGAAGTTTCTCGTTTTGTGCAGCATGCATGCAGGCCTCGATGGAGAGCTTTTTGCAATCTAGAATGCGACACAGTTTTTTCCGGTCGCTCTTGTTTAGGTCGGGGTGTGCCTGGATAGTCGAAAACAAGAACTACAGTTATGTGCACCTTCATGTGACTACTAATAACAGCATAATTTAATGTCAATGATATTCAATAATATGATTGAAAGTCAATGGAAGGCTATTCATATAACTCTGTAAATGTCAACAAAGGGAGCATTTGAATTGCAGAACACAATTTAGTCAAGAGAGTTGGTTTAGTTTAGTTACGATGTGTGAAATTTGGTATATTAATGACAACATCGAAACCGGTTTTTAATTACCTTGAGATAAATGTCGATAGCTCGGTAAACATCGTCGTGGACAAGCCGTGAGAAAGTCGGGATTGTCTCGGCTACTGCAATGAATTTCGACAGAGGTAAATTTTTGTCCCTGGCAATCTCTTGAAGATACCCATCTACAATTTTGGCTACTTTCAATTTGGAACTGTGTGATGCCGAAGAAGACCTCCTACTTTCCTGAAGCTTAAAATCGATGTTCTCAGCCGAACGGGACCTCCTCCTCCTCCTCTTTTCAGACACCAGCTTCGATCTTGGAGGACTAGTTGGTGGACTCTGTCTTTGTGACATGAATTGCTCCAGAATGGTGAGGACTATGTCTACATCATAGAGAGTAGTGCTCGAGTTTGACAAAGACGGTATTAGCAAATCACTGACTCTTGCTTCCTCTACCTGAAGCGCCACTCTTCGAGCCAATTCCATCTTCGAAGAAGATGATACATTAAGAATGATGGCTGCTTTCAAGAGCTTAAGTAGAAAACTGCATGAAGCCGAGCCTTTCTCCGACGGGAGTAGACTCACTATTGATTCCAACAGCAGCCTGGACTTTGAAGTAACCTCACTAGCCGAGTCCGAATCCGAGTCCGATGCTGCTGCTTCTTTGTTAGCTTTTATTTTTCTTGATATGTAAGGTAGCCATCTAGATGCATAGATTTGCAATGCTTCACCAATGAGATTAGAAGGCATTTTCCCATCAGATTTGATTGCAATCATGGTTCTCCAGTAAAGGTCAATACCCAATTCTGCAATGTCCTCAGCCCACCAACCTTTCGTTGTAGGTTTCTGCAGCTGCCTCTCTTTTCCGTCACAGGACACATCATCTCGAACCCTCCTCGATTGACTATGCGATAAGGTCACCTTCGAAGGGTATGTCAAAACTTTCGAAGCAATGGCCTCGATGCATCTGCTCGTAATCTGAAGGTCTTCGGACCATAAAGGAAACGCTTTGGTGCTTTGAAGAGTGACAATAGAGTCTCTCCAACCATGTAAGATGCAAGAATTGAAGAAAACTTCAAGCTTGCAAACTAAGTTCCCCTTCTCGACATCTTCGGTCATCTGCAAATACTCGGCCGCACATCGCGCGGCTACGAGGTTGTAAGCACTGAGAGTTATTGTTATACCGTAACAGAACTTTGCACAAAGCTCAAACGCATCAAGTCCACCAGGGAAATCAGGTAATTGGACTATTTGGTGCTGTAATGTTTCAGGGGATTCGGAACATATCCTCTGCAACCTCAAACACTTGGACAACAGAGGAAACTGCAAAAGTACAGAACATAATTCAAATGAAACATATCCTAATCCTGATTCCAAAATTTCAGCAACCAGAGAAAAGTTTTACCTTGTGAAGCATATAGCTACTTCCTTTCACTTGAATTATAAGGTCACTGGAGACCTCGGAAGAGACAGACCTGCAACAAGAAAAGACATTAACGGCAGTTTCCTAAAAAAACACCATTTGTCTTCAATGGCTGACAAACATACCTTACCCCATCGGCAGAGTAGAAAGTATCAGGCCGGGATCCGAGTTTCATAAACTTCATGACTGGATTTTCTGTTTGGTTTTTTCTTCACTTTAATCTTTTGTATTCACCAAATACTCCCTAACATGAAGGGAAAAAATTAAACTAAATTGTTCCTTCTCCAACACTAACCAAACGATGTTCTTCGAACAACAGAACCCATTTCCTGTATGAAAATTTCTCAAATAAGCAACCTCTCAACTAGAAACCAAAACCAGAAAAAAAGAAGACCACAAACTCCAGTAAAGTGCGAAAAAAAAAAACCCAGAAGATCAAAACTCTTACCGAGTCAATGAACAAAAAAAGAACAGCTCTTTCTCACCGCCTTACTCTAAAGTAGAAACACTCTCTTACACTGTCAAATAAATAAATGTTTTTGTTTGAGACAAGTGCCTGAAATTTAACGCTTTTGATACTCTTCACAAACATCTGCCAATCATGAAAAAGTATATATGTTTAAATATATAAACCCTTTTGTAATATCGAAAAGAATATGTATATATATGTGTATGTATATATACATGGTGTTTCGAGTTTCAAGTTCGAAGGGTAATTTGCTAGGTGGTCCGAGCGAGTTCAGACTTTAAGACATAAGAGGAAGCCATGGCAGCGTGCAATGAGAAAGACAGCACCCACGTGCTTAACCTGCGCCCACTTGTGCCCCTCACCCTCATCGTTGCTAAATATTACACCCATTTTATTTTTTTAATTTTTCACCTGTACGCACTTGGATTATTTTAGTCAAACTCTAATTACGCCTCTGGATCACCATTTGGTAATTCACTAATTCTTATTTTTTTAATAAAAAAGTTTCTGTAATTTATATTATAGTCTCCTAGCAGTAGCTTTACGAAATATTAAAAGGAAAATACAGGAAAAAAAAAGGGGAAAGGGAAAGCCTAAAATAAGGAAGACTGTATCATATTTGCCTTTAGGCTTTAACTATCCTTATCCACGGCTTTGCACTTTGCATATCAGATTTTATCTGTTATAATTGCTTAATGGACGAGAGTTGAATTTGATTGTTGTTTTGTGGTGGATTATTTTCTTGTTATTTGTTAGTTTTTTTATAGTAAACTATATAAATGGTCACCGAACTTTTAAGGCGCTTTTATTTTAGCCATTAAACTTTTAAAATTTGTGTTATAGTCATTAAACTTTTAGTTTGTTTCAGTATAGTCCATCCCATTAGAAACTAACATTAAGTTTCATTTTTCATCAATAAAAGAATTTTTTTAATTTAGTGCAACAACAATTCGTATTAATAAAATAAAACAAAACTGCTAGCGAAAAATATTTTAAAGAATTACAAAATGTTTAAACCATTGTCACCCTAATAACTAAATCAAAGCTAATATCTGAAACAGACCTATCCACAGTGTTTTGACTAGAAAAATATAACCAAGTACAACCCTTCTCTTCAATTAAACCCTAATGGTCCAAAGAGCAATTAACGTCAGCAGATTTATCTGTTGTGCATGACTGAGGGTGAGACGTAAGATTGCATGAGATAAATGAAAGTGTTTTTCATCGTATATTTCTCATTGGATTCTTCAGCATACATGATTCATACACCAAATATGAACATAAAACTTCTGCCTTTTTTAGTGTCTATTTCTATCTTCCAACACTAAGAAAAATTAAATTTCAAGCTCTAATTTTAAATTTTAAATCCTAAAACCTAAAATACATTCTATCCTTAATTCCCTAAACTCTAATTCTAGACACTAACCTTAAACTTTAACCATAAACCCTAAATATAATTTTTAAGGTCGGGGCATAAAGAGTAGCAGACGATTTGAATTTCATCAAATATAAAAGGTGAATTCGAGTCGATTAAAGGAGTAATCTAAAGAATGATGAGCATACAAAATATTACACAAAAGCCCCACACCCACATGATTCATGCCCTAAAGCTTTAGCTACACTTTTCACACCTGCAATGAGTGCCGTTTCTGTC
Organism: Hibiscus mutabilis; assembly: GCA_019671005.1. NCBI lineage: Eukaryota > Viridiplantae > Streptophyta > Magnoliopsida > Malvales > Malvaceae > Hibiscus > Hibiscus mutabilis. The sequence continues at coordinate 66,070,795 of CM033718.1, read as the reverse complement.
ATCAAATCTTTAGAAACAAGTATTTTTTCCCCCCGCTTATATAATTACAGATATGAATGCTTTAGTTTCCTTAAACAAACAAAGTAAAAACAGCTAGATCGAAGTTGCATGGAAAATTCAGAAAAGCTGTGTTGCATAAGCTGAGAATTGATTGACCTTGGATACCATACCAGTGAAGTGTAACTGTGGGCATAAATTAATGTCAAACCCCAAGTAAAAGAAAAAGGTTGATCAACAAATGCTGTATTAATGGCCCTTGTCTATGCTACCCGGGTGGCCGGTCGACAGCTCCTCCTTTTAGTGGGACCATCTTTAGGCCCACACACTGTAATTCTTTCGATCGGAAACCCTTGTGGACCCTCGAGTGTTGAATTTTGGAGCTTAAAAATTAGGGTGCTCATTAAACTATTTTAAAATTTCATTTTAGTCACCAAATTTTTAAAAGTTATAAAATAGATATCAAGTTTTAAATTTTTATTACAAAATGAGCATTGAGTCGTTAAGTTGTTCAATGACCATATGTAACATTTACAAAATTCAATGACTATTTTGTAACAACTAATATTTTAGTTGCCCAATCACCACACAGTTAAGTTGTTAACGATATCTAACGGCTCAATGCTTATTTTATAGCAAAATCTAAACTTCAATGTCTATTTTATAACTTTTAAAAGTTCAATGACAAACATAAACATTTTAAGATATTTTAGTGATTATTTGTGAATTTTACCCTACAAATTAAGCATAGAGGGATTAAATGGTTGGTTCGGGTTGCACCGGACACACCAAGTTAAAGTTCAAGTCAAGTCATCAGTGAAATGCTTACAACTTGGTGATCAATGTTTAAAGCTATTCATCTGGTTTCATTCGGTGGTATAATCTTTGGAGTGAGCAAATAATGCAACAAAAAGCTTGTGTTATAGCTGCTGTCTGTCGTATCCTTTTTAGGGTTTGGAGTTTTGTATGTACATTAACTAAAGGAAACTCACACGCAAAACATTACGACCATCGATCTGTCAGATTGTATAGTATTCGGGACTCATGAATTGCAACCTTCGTTCAGTAATTTGCACCTGCTTTGGAATAAAACGTCACTTACAGCTTTTTTTTTTTTTCCAATGTGGGGTTTGTGTGTTTCTAATGAGTGAAAAACCATAATTTACATAAGGAAAAAGGTCCTAATTCTCAAACAAGTTGAAGTAGTCCAAGTGAAAAAGACTATTATTATTCCTAAAAGCTTTAGGTATGAGTCTTTTGTCTGCATAGTGTGTGTACGATTTCAAAAGACTAAGAATATAGAACAAATACTATTATATAATTACACTAGAATATTAAATAAAACTTATTAAAATGGAGAATAGGCTAATTTTACTAGCATGCAAAGTGAAAAGATAAAAAAAATTGAGGCCTGTTGATTAGACTTGTAAAACTAGACCCGAGACCAGAACTGATTTACTCGACCCAAGACACGATATCAACCCGAACATGATGACCCGAATTTGACCTGAAACTCGAAATAAATTGAACCAAACTGAAATTGACCCGAATTTTAGTTGAATTGAATGGACCCAAACCGATTTTCAACCAAACAGAATAAACCCGAACCGATTCCACCCGAACCAGAAGCAACCTAAACCGGAGGCAACCTGAAAGAAAGAAAAGATATTAAAAGAAATAAAGAAAGATAAGATGTGAACTTCCGCACAACTCACTAAAAAAGCTAAATATACTAGCTTTATAAAGTCATATAGGGGTGTAAAAAACTAACCCGAACCAAAAACATGACTGAAACCGACCGACCCCTTATTAACCCGACCTGAAATCAAATGAAATGACACAAACCTAATCACCATAGACCCTAATTAAAATTGAACCGAACCGACCCAAATACAATCAAGCTTAAAATTACATGAATCGAAACCGACTCAAATGGCCCATTTGCCACCTCTACTATTGATACTAACACGGATTGAGGCTAGGTCCTTACTCAATCTCTGATATCAACTCATTTTCAAGGATTACTGCATGCATTGACTTCAGCAGTAATGAATTAATTAGCAACCAAGTTGAGGATTGAAGCATTGATGACAAAATCCAATTGGGACCTCATACTATTTCTAATCACGGTTTGCGTCCTAAATATTAGACTTAAACATCAAACAACCCGGCATATAATTTCCACATTTCCCACCAATTCATTCTATTTTCTTTACCTGTTTTACATCTTCACACCAATTCATGAGATCATTAACCATATGCCAAACATAATGATAATTACATAATCCAGTGCTTAGTCAATAGTAAAAGCGTTTTAAAGCTTGAAAATCACAGTTGCAGGTGTTAATCAATGATGGGTTTTATTATGCTACTCTTTTCTTGTCTCTCAAGTAATCCACCATAAACTTCCTGTGCTCGTCAAAGATTCGCGTGCGACGCATGGCAAAAAGGCCGGATTGAGTGTTCATATTTTACCTTGTTAGTATTATTTACTGTGGAAGACTAGTAGTAATCCAATCATCAACGGGACCCCATTTTGATTATTGTCTCGGTATAATAACACCCAATTATCACCTTTTTCACTGTTTGGTGGGCTTAAATTTCAAGATTTTCTTTTTCCTGTTTGGGTAGAGAGAAAGATGATTTCATTTTCACTACAGCTAAGAGTTGTCGATTGAACCTGACGACTGAGGGGCTGACTGCCGAAACAGCAAAACAAGTCGCTGTTGCCTTTGTTTCTGCTATTTCAACAATTTGAACGTCTAATTACTACCCCATCATCTTTAAAAAGTCTAAAGTTTTACAGCAGAGTTCAAAAGTTGACAGCACCGAACAATGTCCCATGTTTTTCTTGTTCTTGTTGTTTACAGTTCTAAAGATGAACAAACACATGAAATGAGCTCGACCCGTCTATTCTAATTTATTGGTGCACGTAAGGGTGTATATAAATGAACCGAGCTTGAACTTTGTTTGTGTTCGTTTATTTATTTTTGAAGGTATTATTGTTTGTTCGTTTAACGTTTGCGAATATGTTTGCTTATATAAATAAACATATTTGTTTAGCATTAGCCAATATGTTCATTTATATATTTGCTAACATGTTCGTTTATATGTTCGTCAAAATAATGAAATTACACCATTAGTCTTCAAGCTCCTTAGGCTTCATAGTTTGATTTCTAAAGTTCACCGTGTATTCAGTTCAATCCTTACCTTCACCAATATTTAAAATATAAAAAAAAACAAAAGAAAAAGAAAAACTAAGTAAATGAGTTGATAAACGAGCTTGTTTGTGAACATAAATTATATGAATATATCTTTGTTCATATTCGTTTATTATTAAATGAACATAAAAATCTTGTTCATATTCGTTTATTTAGCTTAATAAACGAACATAAACTAATATTATATGAATAATTCACGAACAATTCGACAAATGCTTAATTCATTTAGGTTAGGTGTATGTATCAACTTTAATAAAGGTTGAGGATAATGTTGAGCTGACACAAAAAGCAGTAACTTTGCGTTTGATCTTTGAAATCGAGAGCTTTTTCTTTCTTGGTTCAATCAATCATTGCATTGTTCATCAGCAACAGCGTTGATTTGTAGTCAGAAATCAAAATAGAAAAGCAATTGGGGTCTAAAAAGTTGGGATACAAATTGTTTCGGTTTTTCAACATCTTAGACATTGAATTGGTAAATCAGATAGAAAATAATATTAGTTTAATATGAACTAGACAATAACAAACAAACGAGGAAATTTGGAATGACAATTAGGGTCTAATTCTAATTTTAGTCCCTCTACTATGTTGTAATTCAATATTTAACTATCTTGTTTTAATTTGACATAATTTGATCTTTTTATTTTTTTAAACAATGACATCTAAATTTTATTAATTACTATAGAAGATAATACAATCCAACGCATCAAAAAGTGAAAAAAGAACAAATCAACTAAAAGTCTCTTATAATGGTGCAAAGAAAAACATATACTTTCATCGAGATTAGTATATTAAAATTTACAAACCTTCTTCAATCTCCTTGTCTCTATCTTTTATAACGTGATGAGTAGTTCAAATTATATATAAGTTTAATTTTGTAATTGTGAAGTTTTTTAATGTGGTAAAAATAGTTAATTTGTTATATATATATATATATATTTTAAGAAAGTTATAAATTTGAATTTAAAATCTAATGTTGTACTAATACATTAAAAATGAATATTATTGATTTGACATAAATGTGTCTATTAATGCTTTAAAAATTGAAATATAAAACTCATTAATTGATAGCATTGCAGCAAAAGTCAAATGATTATCATATAACGCACTAAAAATGTATATTAATGATTTGAGATAAATGTGCTAATATAATTATTTTAATTTTACACATACAATTCAGAAATTTAAAAAGTATAGGCAATGAATATATCAAATCGATTTCATTTAGCATATTAGGAGCGTCTTTTCCACTATTAATTATAAATATCGCAGTGATTCTTCTTTTAAAAACAAGATCTATAATTATTGTTCGATTGTAGGAAAGTGTTGTTTGATAAATTAAAAAAATAAGTATTGAAAATTTTAAATATTAAAATTTTAAATTATAAATTTGATTTAATATTTAAAATGATAATGTAATTAAAAATAAAAAAATGTTAAAATATTCTCATTGATCGATAAGTATATGATTTCCTATATAATGCCGTCATAGATTTATAATATCTTAAAACTTTGCCTATATCTAATATCTTTCTTTCTTTCTTTCTTTCGTAAAAAGGAGGACTTTGCCTATATCTAATATCTTTCTTTCGTAAAAAGGAGGGAAATCCAAATCCAAGAGAGGGGGGGAAAATACACAATTATATGCAGCATTTTTCATGCAAGCAGCAATGGGAAACAATGGGGGCTCTAATCCCAATGGGTACTTTTATATAGTATAAAAAAGGAAGATAATGATAATTGATAAGGTCCATTCCAATGAAGATATAGGTCAGCACCAAACAACAAGTTAAATGTTTGGACAAATTTAATATAATAAAGAAGAAGAAAAAAAAAAGTAGAATTAGAGGTGTAAAATTTTGATACGGACATGTAAAATTAATTTTACACAAGTTTGTATATTTACACTATAAAACTTAAATCTTAAATTTTAACTTTAAACTTTAAACTCTATACCCTAAATTCTAAACCCCACAACATAAACCCCTAAATTTTAAACCTTAAACTAAAACTCAAACCCCTAAAACTAAAAAGATATGTATAAACTAAAGTTTACGCAACATGTGTATCAAAGTTTTTTTCGAACTAGATACCCTTTAAAATGTTAATCCAAAATCTCGGCCAAGGCTAGTGCAGTAGTCAGCAATATTCCAAAGATAATGTTGTGAGATTTTTTATTTCATGAAGTATGGTGGGAGCTGTAATAAAGGTTTTTTTTAAGCATATTGAAAATGGGAGATGAAGTCGCCATCAGTCACTCTGGTAGGCCAGACACCGTTAAAAATAACCAGAGATTTAAAATGTTTGAGTTTAGGAGTCGATTATGCGTGGGAAATGATTAACACCCCACAACGCCCAAAACTGGTACCGCGTTGATTAAGTGTTATCTTTGCAAGAACACCAAAATTCGAGTTTTAATTTAAAATTTAATCCCTAAAAACGGTCTAAGAAGAATATTTCCTTATTTACAACAACCGAGGAAGATGACACTTGAATAAGTCAGGACAACACTTCTTAGCCAGTTCCTGAAATAAATTGGAAAATATCCCTTAAATGTTAAATATCACAGTAAAAATATATAATATATAAATATGTACAAAACATAAAAATAGAAATATGGAACATAAAGATGAATAAACGAATAAATATAGTATGCTAATAAAATTCATATAACTTAAAATATACAAACATGACATACAAAATATAAAAAAACATACCAATAATTAAAAGAACATTATAAATAATTCATACAACTTAAAATATACAAACATGTCACACCAAATATATTTATTACAAAAACATGACAAAAATATATATTACCCTATATCTAAGCCAACATTAAAATAAATACAAAGATAAAGATCAAAATTTACCCTACTAGAAGGTCGAATGAAGAACTTCGACCGACCCCTAGCAAGATCTTCACATAATCTAGCCATAGTAAAAAAAACGACCCGGGCGAATCTTAGCAGGACCTCAATCGGATGATTGATCGAACTATCGGGGCAATAAAAATTCCCAGAGCACTACTCTCGAGCTTCAAGGGCACGCCCTTGCTTGCACCATTTCTCGATGGCTGGTTTCCCCTTATGTTTGGCCAATTTATGGCCATTTGCCCTTTTTTGGCTTTGCTTCCCTATTGCCAAGCCTCCCCCGTCTTTTATAGGCAATTAGGGAGGGGTGAGGTGGCCTGGTTGGTGAGGTGGACACATGCATAGCGTCCACCTATTTTGTTATCTTTCTTTTTAAATACTTTTTCTCTTTTTTTTTCAAAATAAGATACTACATTCGAACAAAATGAGTGATTACCGCCCGAATATAAAATGGGTATTACAGTTGCCCCTCTTTGCTCATTAGTGTGTAACAGGAATAGAGCAAAGACAAAAGAATAACTATTTTATGTCCGATTGGGTCTGGGTTCCTTTCTCTGGCCACCGTTCCTTCTTAGGTTTCACTTGATCTTCTTTATGGGTAAAATTTTCAGAATGAGGGATCCGTTAGGGAAACAAAATCTTTAAACTGTAATGATTCATTGGAGGAGACAAAATGAGCTCGGCTTGCTATGACTCCGACGAAAACGCAATACCTGGAGAAAATTTGACCTAGCTGCAACGCTGACGAAGATGCAAGGTCTGCAAAACTTGATCCAGCTGCAACATTGACGAAGAGACCAGATCGAGGGATGAAGGTTCTGACGTTAATCCAGATGCAACACTGATGAAGAGACCGGATCTGACATAATGAAGGTTCTGATGTTTGATCCAGCTGCAACATTGACAAAGAGACCAGATCAGAGGATGAAGGTTGATCCAGCTATAACACTAACAAAGAGGCAAGACTGAGATTTGACCAAGCTGTAACACCGACGAAGAAGCAAGGTTTGGAGTTGAAAATTTTGATCCAACTGCAATACTGACGAAGAGGCAGAATCGAATGATAAAGGTTTTGACATTTGATCTGACTACAAGACCGACAATGAGACAATATCGAATGATGAAGGCTCTGATATTTGATCCAGCTGTAACACTGACGAGGAGATGAGATCTGACATAATTTTTTTCTTTTTTCAGTTTTTATTTCTTTCTTATTTTTTCTTTTTTATTCTTTTCTTGTTTTCTTTTACTAGCTACAACATTTACAAGGAGATGGAAAAGTCAGTAAATTTTGACCCAACTACAACATTGACAAAGAGGTAAGGTCTATAGTTAGCATGATTGATCCAGCTACGACACTGACGAAGAGGCAGGATCAGGAGTTAGTGAATTTGGTCTAGCTACAACACCGACAAAAAGGCAAGACCAGAAGTTAGTAAGGTTTGACCCAACTACAATACTGATGAAGAAGCAAGGTCTAGAGTTAGTGGGGTTGATCCAGCTATCACACCGACGAAGATACAAGATTAAGAGTTAGTGAATTTGGTCTAACTACAACACCGACGAAGAAGCGAGACCAAGGGGTTAGTAAGGTTTGACCTAGCTACAACACCGACGAAGAGGCAAGGTCTGATGTTAGTAGAGTTGATCCAGCTACAACACTAACGAAAAGATAGGATCAAGAGTTGGTGAATTTGGTCCAGCTACAACACCGACGAAGAGTCAGGGTCTAAAGTTGAAAATTTTGACCCAGCTACAAAACTGATGAAGAGGGAGGATCATAACTTTGGCACATTTGGTCCAGCTACATCACTGACGAAGAGGCAAGAACAAGATTTGACCAAGCTACAACACCGATGAAGATGTATGGTTTGAGGTTGATAATTTTGATCTAGCTGCAACACTGACGAAGAGGCAGGATCAAAACTTTGGCACATTTGGTCCAGCTGCAACACTGATGAAGAGGCAAGACCAGGATTGGACCGAGCTACAACATCGACGAAGAGGCACGGTCTAAAGGTAAAATTTTTTGATCTAGTTGCAACACCGACGAAGAGACGGGATAAAAAATCAGCATATTTGGTCCAGCTACAACACCGGCGAAGAGGCAAGACCTGCATTTTACTGAGCTTCAACACTAACGAAGACACAAGGTTTAAAGGTTAAAATTTTGATTCAACTGTAACACGACGAAGAGGCAAGATCTGACAAAATTTTTATTTTTGATTTTGATTTTTCTTTTTCACTTTTTGCTTTTGGTTTTTTTGAATTTTTGAAATTTTATTTTTTATTTTTTGATCTTTTCTTTTTTTCTTTTTGATTTTTTTGATTTTCTAAACGTAGCTATGATTCTGAGGTGATATCCGAGAAGAAAAGTTTGGTCTAGCTACAACACCGACGAAGAGACAAGACCTAAAAAGGGTTTGATCCACTACACCACTAATAGAGAGACAAGATCTGAACTAAGTCAATCTACCACCACTGACGGAGGCATAACCTGCAAAATGCTTGATCCACTACACTACCGACGGAGAGGCAAGATCTAGAGAATGTGGGATCCATTACACCACTGGCGGAGAGATGAGATCCAGAGGAAAATTTGATCTGAATACCACTGACGGAGAAACAAGATCTTCAAAATTTTGATATGCCACACCATTGACGAAGATGCAGAATCTGGATTAAACTGACCTACCACCACTGACGGAGGCGAGATCAAGAAAAATTTGATATGCCACACCACTGACGGAGATGCAAAATCTGGATTAAACTGGCCCACCACCACGTTGTTATCTGAATGTTTGAGCTTTTTACGTATTCAGCTTCCTTTGGGGCTAAAAGTTGATCATCACGTCGTTGCCCCCAATGTTGAGGTTCTTTGGTCTTTTCCCTGGACCTATTTATATGTTTAAGTCAAAAATAAATGCATCATGAATGCCCCTAATGGTATGTCTAACGTGTAATCTAAATGCATGATAACTTTGGTGTATGCACTTAATGCATGATGATTTTCAATTTAGGTAACTAAATGCATGAATGTGACATGATTTTTTCGGCCCTCAAAGGGATACCTCCAACACTTTCGGTCACACTGGGCTCATGGTCTCTTGTATGCGATAATGCCCCAACTTCCTTCAGCTTTGATCACATTTCTTTGAATCAGCTCTCCTCTAGGTTCATGCCCTAAAATCGTGTTTATTTATCTTGGTCTAAGAATGCTCTTAAAGCAAATTCGAAGCTTAGAGTATATTTTTGACTTTTTTGAAGGGTTTTCATTGTTCTCATGAATGCCTTATGTTATGTTAGTTCATGACTGCTCATTATTTTTTATTTAGGCAAAGTTCTACATCCGATAATTGATGCAGTCATGTTGGGTGCAGAAGTCTAACTCGGCATTGAAGGCTCGCTTTTTGAACTCGTCGAGGAATGCCTTTAGATTGGGGCCTTATAGAGGCATGGTGTATGTATGAACACAGAGGCCATTCTCGAAAATTCCCATAGACTAGGCTCTTGCATAGGTTTAGTATGGTGTTAGATTGGTCGACTTTGCTTTATCCGGTATTTGCTGGCATGGGGCATCCCGAGGACTAGTTTCAAAATTTTGAAATGTATGCATGTAAATGCAAGATGCATGTCCTAGATGCGATGTTACTGATTCAAAAATGGTTCTCGTGGCACACAAAACAATCCTGAACTCCGGCCGGGTCTATAAATTTGTTATGTTAGGTCATGATTGCTCATTATTTTTGGTTTAGGCGAAGTGCTACAGACGATAATTGATGTAGTCATGTAGGGTGTAGAAGTCTAAGTCGGCATCGAAGGCTCGCTTTCTGAACTTGTCAGAGAATGCCCTTAGATTAGGGCCTTATAGAGGCATGGTGTATGTATGAACGCGGAGGTCATTCTCAAAAATACCCCTAAACTAGGCTCTTGCATAGGTTTAGTATGGTGTTAGATTAGTCAACTTTGCCTTATTTGGTATTTGCTGGTATGGGGCACCCCGAGGACTAGTTTCGAAATTTTAAAATGTATACATGTAAATGCAAGATGCATGTCCTTGATGCGACGTTATTGATTCAAAAATGGCTCTCGTGGCACACAAAACAATATAGAACTCACGGGATTCATTTGCAACTTTGAATGTTGCAATGACATCTAGGGTATTAGATTTTCTCCCGATGAAAAATCTTTTTTTAATTGAGAATCAGTTGTGAATCAGTATTCCATGCCTGTGAAATGCAAAGATTAGAATGTGATAATGGTGTCACGCAGTTAATGCAAAATGAATAAGTTTGATATGATGCGATCAAAAAAGAAAATAGGTCAGTTCATATTAAAATGAATAAATAAATTAATGGTAAATAAAGTAAAAATTAAAACAGGTAAAAAAACTATACAAAAATAGCAAATAAAGACATCAAATGGGTAAGCAAGGCATAACAGGGTTACTGCTAAACGGGTAGAGTACTGGTATGACTCTAAAAGGTAGGCTCTATGACCACTATATGCGGTTGAGATCTAGAGAAAAATGGTACCCGAACTGTCGCTAGGACATCGATTCGGGGGGAATACTTCCTCTTATACCATACAGAGGTGAAAATCCCACGAAATATAAGGTTGGTACCTCGTAAGTGAATTACAAAGCCATACGGAGGTGAAGACCCCACAAGACAAAGTAAGCACTCCCACTTAATGGTCATTGAGCTCGGATAGCTCATGCATGAATGCAAAGGGATTAAAAATGAAATTAAATCGAATTTTCAATTTTTTACAAGACAACACAAAATCAACAATGGCATGACTCTCTAAAAACAATTCCCCAGCGGAGTCGCCATCTGTAATAAAGGTTTTTTTGATCATATTGAAAATGGGAGATAGAGTCGCCATTAGCCACTCTGGTAGGCTAGACACCATTAAAAATAACCAGAGATTCATAATGTTTGGGTTCAGGAGTCGATTACGCGTGGGGAATGATTAGCACCCCCACAGGGCCCAAAATTAGTATCGCGTTGATTAAGTGTTGTCTTTGCAAGAAAACCAAAATTTGAGTTTTAATTTAAAATTTAATCCCCAAAACGGTCTAAAGAGGATATTTCCTTATTTATAACAACCGAGGAAGATGGCACCTGAATGAGTCAGGACACCACTTCCTAGCCAGTTCCTGAAATAAATTGGAAAATATCCCTTAAATGTTAAATATCACAGTTGTAATACTCGTATTTTGTTCGGGGTTATTATTATATTAGTTAATTCGATATAAATAAAACAAAAAAATAAATAAATAATAAAATCCTAAAAAATACAATAAATAGTCCATAAATCCATAAAAGCTCCAAAGTTTATTCCAAATGTCCATTACAAACACAAAAATCCCTTTTGCAATCAGAAAGCCCAACACATATTACAAGGCCCATTTTTTAAGTATTTCCCGCCCATTTCCTATCTATATCAGCTCAAGAAACACAAATGTTTCTTGAGCCAGCCAAAAAGAGCCACGTGGTTGGTTGTTTGGTGTTTCACTTGGATCCATCCCCTGGTGACGTCATACATGGCATCAGCTCTGACCCCTATAAATAGATGAAAGAGAAAAGTTGTCAGATTTGATGAATGATCATTAATATCCACTATTAAATAATAATTGCATATATTATTAAAGTAATAAATATAATAATAAAATATATAGAGAGAAATATTACCCTTTTGGAAACTGAACCGGGTTGGCAGTTGAACCGTCGTCGATAGCTGGACCGTCCAGAAGCAGATAGGCTACCACCGGAGGAGTCTGTTCGTTGTCGGAAGAGTTTTCGGAAAAGTCTGAATAACGCTGGATATCGAGGAGATCACCGAGACTACAAATCATTGCCAGAATTTAGCCGAGAAGGTATATTTTCTTTCCCCAATCTTATTCCCTGCAAAAATCATATGAATAAAGTTAGATAAAAAATGATAACAAAAGCATAAAATATATGGGGAAAGGGTTTCGGTTGTTGTTTATCCTGAACGGCGGTCGGTGTTTAAGTTATGTTGGAGTTGAAGAGGGATTTTAGGGTTTTGGGTAATTTAGGTTTAGATTGGGGAAGATTGGGAGGTTCTGATGAACCGAAAATAGGTTTTTAAGTGTTTTAGGTTCAAAATCGGTGAAAATAGGGGTTTTTAGGGTTCGGATGGTGGTCGGAGCGGTGACCGTCTTGGCGACCGACGTCTCTAACGATGGCCGGCGAACAGTTGAATGTGGCTGGTGTGTGGCGGTTAAAGATCTCGGCGGCAGAATTCACTGCAGCTTGTGGCCGGAGTTATGGTGTTCATCCAAAATTGGATGAACACCATCGCAAATCTATGGTTTTCGATCCGTTTTGGTGGAGATTTCTGGGTTTGGAAGTGTTTGTTTAGAGAGAGGTAAGAGTAACCGGGTTGTAGAGAGAGTGTGGGTCTAAAAAAATAAAAGAGAAAGAGTCAAAATTCGAATGAAATGAGGTTTACATAGTCTGATCCGTGAACCAAACCCAACTCGGATAATAGACATGCGCTTAGCTTTTACGAGCCTTATGTTTGGGCTATCAATTTTGTAATTCTTTTGATTTGGTCACCATTTCCTCGCAAATTGGCATCCTAATTTCAATTGTGATTCAATTTAGTCCCCAATGCTTTGTAATTTGACCCAACAGTTTGCAATTTAGTTCAATTTTGCCCTTGTTGTTTTTTTTTGTTGAGTTTAATTTAATTGTTTAAGTTATTATAAGAATGCATATTTTAAATTAGCATGTAGTATATTTGTTTAGGGAATTAATCACTTAGAATGTTTATTTAAATAGAGCTTTTTAGAAATAAGTTCTTTAATTAATTTAATTAAAATGTATAGGGAATATCATTGTAGAAAATAAATGAATATTAAATGATCGCTTTAAAGCCCTAAATTGATTAGTGTCACATTGTAATGTTGATGTTATTCAAATGGGGTATTTTAGTGAAATATTTAATATTTCATCTAAACCTAGAATATGGTAATTAAACATAATTAGATAATTAGTTAAATAAAATTGAAATTAGAATTAAATAATTAGTGTCATTAATATTAAGAATATTGTCACTTTTGGGCCTAGTATGGGTAGTGCCCAATCATTTGGGCGTTACCACAAAAGCCCAAGAATTAACAATATCTATAGAATTTTAATTAATAAATTGAAGCCCTAATTAGGCTTTTACTTAAATTGACAACAAAATAATCTATCATGCATTTAAACCTTTTGTGTTGAGATACAATTTTGAGTATGAATTGAAGCTTCCTAATGTAACTGGAAACTCCAAAAATTCATATTCGTGAAAGAGTGTATTTTCTTACAAAAAGGTTATCCTCTTTCGGAATGAAATCCAATTAACAATAAAAGATCAAATTAAATTCATGTTATTGCTCAAAAATGCCAAAATGCCACGTGTAATTAATAAGGTACCGATAACGGGCATTATGGGGGTTCTAATCCTTCCCCATATGTAATCGACTCACGGACCCAAAATTTTAGAATCTCTGGTTTTTTTATGGTGTCCGGTCTACCAAAGTGACCGGTGGCGACTCCAAATTGATTTTTAAAATAAACAAAGGATGTAATATGGAAAAACCCTAATTTTCAAGATTTAAATGAATTAAAACGAATAAAACCCCAATTTTCCAAAAGAATAATCGCCAGGCTATTTTCCACACTTCGATTTCAAAAAAATGGTCGCGGCAGCTTGGCGATTCCGCTGGGGAATATTTAAAAAAAGAGAAGAAATCCAGGCTTAAATAATTAATTACACGTGGCATGTTGGCATTTTTTAGCAATAAAATGAATTTAATTTCTTCTAAAAATTGTTGGATGGATTTTCAAGAAAAATAGGGATAGTTTTGTGTATGATATACTTGTCATTCATGCATAAGCCCTCGACCTGGGATTTTCACCCTTAAGTGAGAGAAAGACATTATTCGACGTGATGCTCTCCAGCTCCGAGTTCAGATTTTTGTCTTCTTCCGGTATACTAACCTTATGCGTCGTGCGGCCCATGCCTCTGTTGTAAGGGACCTATACTGCCGAACCGATGTCTTACTGTCACAGTAGACGGTAACAACAGTTCGGGAACCCAGAGTCTAGAACAAAGCCCACATTCTATTTTAGAACCCCACCTCGCTAGAGCCAGACAGGGACCTAAGACAGGTACTGCAGATTTAAATACATTTCTCTGGTTACTCTTCTTTGCTTGATATAACCTGCTTTGTTGTATTAATTATATTTAAATATTTGCCTTTAATATTGTTACACAATACTGACACAATTTTTGTTGTTGCTTTGTTGTTCTTTTAATATCTGGTATCATCATTGCATGCATTAGAGGTATTGATGCAATGGCTAATCAAGGCAGGCATTGTTCATAATGGTCAATGGGTTTGATAAGCAAGGAGAAGGCAATATGCCTATGTGGTCATAATCAGAGAAAATCTAGTACAAGAAGGAGGTTGATATCCAAGGAAATTGAATCGTGATGCAAACAGTTACAAGAAGCTGTATGAAGACAATGAGAGAGCAGTGAGGAAGAAGAATTGAGAACTAATGGACTCAAATAGCTAGGCCAAAGAAAAATTAGAGTAAGGGCAAACTTTGATTTCAGAATTGTTATCACAAGTTTCAAAGTTGGAAAATTAACAAAAGGGTACAAAAACAAGAAAGGTCGATCCTTATTTAGAAGATAAAGAGCTAAAAGAAGATGACATAATTGAAAAGCGCCACTCAACATTTGAAAGGTCAGCATGTAAGTTTCGAGGGGCATTACAAATGGAGGAAAGGTATCAAAAGGCAAGCTTGAGGGGGCCACCCAGATTGTTCAAAGGCAGAATCATGAAATGATAAAGTTCAGAAGCCAAATGTGGGGAATCGCCCGATTTGTGCAGATTTTATTCATTGAAGCCATGAACCTGTAACAACACCTTGACATCAGCACCAAGTTAGGACAAACGTTGACTCGGAGGCTGAACGGAGAGATAAATTAGGGATAATGGCTAGCTGTTTTCTGTAATCAAGTTGTCTATTTATTGTATTCAACCTTTTGGCTAATGGATGTTACTCTAAAAACTAGTCCTTGAAATCGATACCTCGTGCATTCATACATTTCATTGTTTAAATATTGTATTTTAGAAAAAAAAATTTATTGCATTTTTTCCAAATAACATCATAGCATTTCATTTTGTTTAAATCATATTGCATTTTAGATAATAGTGTGAAAGCTTAAAGTCAAAATTTGAGAATCATGGGCAATAGCCTAGTTAGTGTGAAGCAATCTCATAAAGTTGTTGAGGATCACTTGGGTAGCGTGGAGCAAAGAAATGATCAGTCCTAGAATGAGGTAGTAACTCGAGCTACCACGTTGCTTGGAGTCATAAAGTTCGAGAAGGAAAAATTTCCAGAAAGACATACCAACATTGATGATCGAGATGAAAACTTATCTCACACATGGGTTCAAACTGAAGGATTAGTTTTGAAAAAGGCTCAGAGCAGTATAATTGGTGTACCAGTCAATGATCCAAAGAATTTAGAAGAAATTTTGGAAATGATGTCCTTAGCCTCAGTGCACTAACGGGATTTGACAGAGCTAAACTGAAGCTATCAAGCACATAAATACAGGAGGTTCAAGTAAAATTCAGAACTTTGATAATTGCTCCCAACCTATATTGTCTAAGGGTTGTAAGACTGACAAAGAAGAAGATGATTCCAACAGAGTTGCAAAACCGCATACATTTCCAGAATGTTTCTCTTAAGGGATGATGGCTAAGGATTCAATTAATGCCATAAATTTTCTCATAAAGGAATTGCCTCTGTTAAAGAAAAGAGAGGTAGCAAGCACAGAAACAGAAAACAAGGAAGTTGAATGGTTTAGCAAGAAAAATGAGACGATTATTTCTATCCCAATGTCATATTCAAAACGATTATTTCTATCCCAATGTCCTATTCAAATTTGTTGCCATACCTTATGCAGAATCACTTGCTGTTGACGGTTCCACCAAAGTTTCAGAAGTCATTCTATTGCATAAGAAATGCTTGTGGCTATTATTGCGGAGATTTCAGTCACTCTACGAAATACTGATTCACAACTGGTTTTCAATTAAAAAAAGATTTTTTATCGGGAGAAAATCTAATACCTTATATGTCATTGCAACATTCAAAGTTGCAAATGAATCCCGTGAGTTCAAGATTGTTTTGTGTGCCACGAGAACCATTTTTGAATCAATAACATCGCATCGAGGACATGCATCTTGCATTTACATGCATACATTTTAAAATTTCGAAACCAGCCCTCGGGATGCCTCATGCCAGCAAATACCAGATAAGGCAAAGTTGACTGATCTAACACCATACTAAACCTATGGAAGAGCCTAGTTTAGGGGTATTTTTTAGAATGACCACCGCGTTCATACATACACCATGCCTCTATAAGGCCCCAATCTAAGGGCATTCCCCGACGATTTCAGAAAGTGAGCCTTCGATGCCGAGTCAGACTTTTGCACCCTACATGATTACATCAATTATCGTCTGTAGCACTTCGCCTAAACCAAAAATAATGAGCAGTCATAAAATAACATAACAAATTTATAGACCCGGCCGGAGTTCAGGATTGTTTTATATGCCACGAGAACCATTTTTGAATCAGTAACATCGCATCTAGAACATGCATCTTGCATTTACATGCATACATTTCAAAATTTTGAAACTAGTCCTCGGGATGCCCCATGCCAGCAAATACCAGATAAAGCAAAGTCGACCAATCTAACACCATGCTAAACCTATGCGAGAAGTCTAAGGGCATTTTTGAGAATGGCCTTCGTGTTCATACATACACCATGCCTCTATAAGGCCCCAATCTAAGGGCATTCCTCGAGGAGTTCAGAAAGCGAGCCTTCAATGCCGAGTCAGACTTCTGCACCCTACATGACTACATCAATTATCGTCTATAGCACTTCACGTAAATTGAAAATAATGAGCAGCCATGAACTAATATAACAAATTTATAGACCCGGCCGGAGGGCAACATAACATAAGGCATTCATGAGAACAATGAAAGCCCTTCAAAAAAGTCAAAAATATACTCCAAGCTTCGAATTTGCTTTAAGAGCATTCTTAGACCAAGATAAATAAACACGACTTTAGGGCATGCACCTAGAGGATAGCTGATCCAAAGAAAGGTGATCAAAGCCGAAGAAAGTTGGGGCATCATCGCATACAAGAGACCATGAGCCCAGCGTGACCAGAAGTGTCAGAGGCATCCTTTTGAGGGCCGAAAAAATCATGTCACATTCATGCATTTAGTAGCCTAAATTGAAAATCATCATGCATTAAGTGCATAAGCCAAAGTTATCATGCATTTAGATTACACGTTAGACATACCATTAGGGGCATTCATGATGCATTTATTTTTACCTTAAACATATAAATAGGTCTAGGGAAAAGTCCAAAGAACCTCAACAGTGGGGGCAACGACGTGATGATCAACCTTTAGCCCCAAAGGAAGCTGAATACGCAAAAAGCTCAAACATTCAGATAACAACGTGGTGGTAGGCCAGTTTAATCCAGATTTTGCATCTCCGTCAGTGGTGTGGCAGATCAAATTTTTCCCGATTTCGCCTCCGTCAGTGGTGGTAGGTCAGTTTAATCCAGATTCTGCATCTTCGTCAATGGTGTAGCAGATTAAATTTTTGAAGATCTTGTTTCTTCGTCAGTGGTATTTAGATCAAATTTTCCTCTAGATCTCATCTCTCCGCCAGTGGTGTAATGGACCCTACATTCTCTAGATCTTGTCTCTCCGTCGGTGGTGTAGCCGATCAAGCATTTTGCAGGTTATGCCTCCGTTAGTGGTGTAGTAGATCAAACCCTTTTCAGGTCTTGCCTTTTCATCGGTGTTACAGCTAGACCAAACTTTTCTTCTTGGATATCACCTCAGAATCATAGCTACGTTTAGAAAATCAAAAAGAAAAAAAGAAAAGATCAAAAAAATAAAAAAGAATTTTTCAAAAATTCAAAAAAACAAAAGCAAGGGACATGCGTGAGATCTCCCATTCAAAAATCTCTATTTGAAGGAATTGTGGAGGATTGATCATCTTTGTACTCAAGGAAAGGAAATGAAATCTAGGGTGAAAACCCAGAAATAGGCAGTCTAGAGCGATCCACAAAAAAAGGGAAAAAGAGAAAAAGTATTTCATACGAGCATGTTCAGATAAATAGTGCAAAAATAATTTCGCCTGGAAAAATGATCCTTGGTTTTGTCACCCTTAAAACATTATTTTGAGCTTATATATCATTTCTTTCATAGCCATGAGCCATAGCCCCATTACAAGCCTCAAAAGACCATTTTGATCATATACGAGTATTGGAGTAAGGGAAGTTTGTCTTCAGAATACATCCTGCTTATTGGGGTTAACCTTTCTTCAAGGATTTCCAAACTTCTAATGCCTGATCAAGATCAGAAAAGAGGGAAAGATTAGGTTGGTGAGTTAGTGAGGTAAAGAGTGCCATTTAAATGAGATAGAATTAGGGATATAGGAAATGTTTCTCTCGGAAGTCTAATAATGTAGAAGGGATCACATTTGAGTTTATCTCTGCCAGTTTGATTCAAGGGCTCCATTGCTTTTGGTATTTAAGGGTCTAATTTGGTTTTATTTTCTCATGTTTGCCATGACTTATCAAATTATTCCATCTTCTCAAATTTATTAAAATAATATTCTGAGCATTTCACTTATCGTTTCAACAAGCATCTTGCAGATAAATCGATTAGACATAAGAAAAGCAAAGGATTTCATAGGTATTATTATGATGTACTAATCCTTTAAGTACAGGTAGAACAGAAGGTGGTCTCGGTACTTGATTAATGATGAAAAGTATGACGAGAAAAATGACACAACTCTAAGTGTCAGGAATATTCAAGCAAAAGTTGCAAGAATGTAACAACAGACAACCTTGGCAAAGGGAGAACATAAGCCATCTTTTGGAGCAAAAGCTGCAACATGATCTATACGTTGAAGGTTCAACCTATTCAAAGGCAAAGATCATTACTTCTGAAGATTATTACTTTTAAGGCAATGTAAAACAAGAAATGCATGTGAATGTGAATGTGAGCAAAGATGACATTAGAATTCAAGAGTGGGGCAATCCAATAAAGAAAACTACATAAGAATATATCTTACTCCAGTAAATAGAGTCCACAACCTAAAGAACGGAAGTGATGATCCCTTTTGGAACCTTGAAAAGAATGTTGCCAAAGAAGCTAAATGAAGATGTAGCAAGAATGGTTTTACAAGAAAGAACTTGACGTTGGTACTCGAATTTCTTCAATGTGAAGTACGAGTTCATGTGATGAATCTGTGAAGGGCAAGTATGGCTTCCATCAGAATTGAAACTCGAAGAACAATGATTTTTATGCTCATGTTGAGATGGTTGGAACTCGAAGAACAATGATTTTTATCTCTGTGCTCATGATGAGATGATTGGAACCACAAGGTCAACACATTATCATGATTGGAGCTTATCCATTCTCAGTCATATGTGTATCAAATGAGCACCATATATTTGTTGTTGATTGTGATTACTTGGCAGTATCTCAGTTGGGACAGATTATGAAGTTTGGAGATGATTCTGAGATATTGATAATGCCCCTATATGTGGAGCCATTATTGTCAGACCCGCAGCCTCATGAATTCTGTCAAGAAATGAAATTAGAATTATCGATTTTCAAGATATTGATGTGATCAGCCTGACTTAAGAAAAGAAGAAAAGAAAAGAAAAGAAAAAACCAATGTGAAAACCCGAAAGGGCGCATTGAGAGAAAAAGAAAAAGAAAAAAAGAAAAAACTGAGGTGAAAACTTAAAAGGGCGCCTTGAGAAAAAAGAACTAAATAAAAAACCAAAGTAAAAACTCGAAAGGGCGCTTTGAGAAAAACAATCTAAAGTGAAAACCTGAAAAGACACTTTAGAGCAAAAATGCAGGGATCCTGAAGATTGAACCTGAGTGTGAGATAGGTTACTTTGATAGTAAAAAGAGTTTTTGAAAAATGAAGCAAAGAAATTTTGAGCTTCCCTGAAGATGAAAGCTCACCCAAGTGGTCCTCGATTGACAATATTCATGCATCATATAGAGCTAGGCATCCATAAGATAGGAGCATGCTAACTCATACATTTCAAGCATTTTTGTATGTTTTGGCAGGAATTTACAAGAATCAGCGAGAAATGAGTTAGATTTCAATCTATAGCTTCAAGATTTGGGAAGAGGATCCAACAAAGAATTGCAAAGTCATTAATCCGTTTAAAGAGGTAGATTTCAACAAAGTTTATCAATTCGTTTGTAGATACGGATTTCAACAAGATTTTTTATTCATTAAAGAAAGATCGATCAACAGAGGAAGAGAACCAGGAAACCTTATGCGAGTCCCGGATTGAAAGATGGAGATACCTTTGACAGAAAAGCAGTGACTCTAAAGATCTCGGTGCTTCAAGTAGAAAATTAAGGAAATCCCATACAACTTCAAGTATAATTCTTATTAACTGATGATATTCCTTTTTGCAGGTTCGGTTCTTTTTCCCAGAGGACAAGACTTCATGTTTGCAGAGGCAGATCTCAAGATATTTCGTTTATAGGGACGAATTTCAAGAAATTTCGATTACAGAGGTGGATCTCAAGTTATTCTATTTGTAGAGGTGGATTCCAACAAATCTTTCTTCCACAGAGACGAACCATAAAAGTGAATTCCATTAGTCATATTCATTCCAAGCACAAAATTGATCAGAAAATAAACAAAAGAGATAAGATTTTATATGAGTTTCAGATTGAAAGATCATGGCATTTTAGGAAGAAGAATAGCGATACTAAAAATCTTGATGCTTCAAGTTTAGATGTTCCCTAGAAGGGAAGTGAATTTGCGTTCGTAGTAAAGAATTCAGGGTTCCTAATAAGAAGAACTCGCTAAGAGATGGGCTAGCAAAGGATTGATGAATGAAGAAGAACAACTACAAACATCAGAAAATGAAGAACTTCAAGGAGCAATACCAGATTTCAAAAGATGAAAATTTCATAAAGAGAAGAACGGATATGGACTCTATGGTTTAGCAGAAGATTGGAGATTTTTGTAATTAGAAGAACAGCTCCAAGCTTTGGTTCAACATTTCCAAAAAAAATATTAAATGATGTTCATAATATGAAGAACCAGTTCAGACTTGATAGTTAGCTTGCGCAGAAAGATTGTCAAGTTCATAATAAGAAGAGCTTGTTCAAGATTCAAATGAGACAAAAGTTTCAAGCGTCCCTTGTCAGAGGAGCTTTCAAAGTTTTATTTGTATTTTTCCTTGTAACTAATACTGAAGAACTAATAATTGTTTCAACTTTTGCAGGTCATATTAACATTCTCAAGGAGAATGAAGGGTTTCTAATAAGAAGAACTCGTTTGTTCAAAAGTTTTGCAGAAATGAAGATCAATATTTCAAGAAGAATGAAGAACCCTCAATGAGAGGAGTTCACCCCAAAGCTCTTAATGTGAAGAGTTCACCAGCAAAGACCCGCGCCTAGCTTTTACGGGCCTTATGTTTGGGTTGTCGATTTTGTAATTCTTTTGAGTTGGTCACCATTTCCTCGCAATTTGGCATCCTAATTTCAATTGTGATTCAATTTAGTCCCTAATGCTTTGTAATTTGACCCAACAGTTTGCAATTTAGTTCAATTTTTCCCTTGTTGTTTTTTTAGTTTAATTTAATTGATTAAGTTATTGTAAGAATGCATATTTTAAATTAGCATGTAGTATATTTGTTTAGGGAATTAATCACTTAGAATGATTATTTAAATAGAGCCTTTTAAGAATAAGTTCTTTAATTGATTTAATTAAAATTGATAGATAAGATCATTGTAGAAAATAAATGAATATTAAATGATCGTTTTAATGCTCTAAATTGATTAGTGTCACATTATAATGTGATGTTATTCAAATGGGGTATTTTAGTAAAATATTTAATATTTTATTTAAACCTAGAATATAGTAATTACACATAATTAGATAATTAGTTAAATAAAATTGAAATTAGAATTAAATAATTAGTGTCATTAATATTAGGAATATTGTCACTTTTGGGCCTAGTATGGGTAGTGCCCAATCATTTGGGCGTTACCACAAAAGCCCAAGAATTAACAATATCCATAGAATTTTAATTAATGAATTGAAGCCCTAATTAGGTTTTTACTTAAATTGACAACAAAATAATTTATCATGCATTTAAACCTTTTGTGTTGAGATACAACTTTGAGTATGGATTGAAGCTTCCTAATGTAACTGAACACTTTAAAAATTCATATTCGTGAAAGAGTGTATTTTCTTACAAAAGGATATCCTCTTTCGAAATGAAATCCAATTAACAATAAAAGATCAAATTAAATTCATGTTATTGCTCAAAAATGCCAAAATGCCACGTGTAATTAATAAGGTACCGATAACGGGCATTATGGGGGTGTTAATCCTTTCCCATACGTAATCGACTCTCGGGCCCAAAATTTTAGAATCTTTGGTTTGTTTTTATGGTGTCCGGTCTACCAAAGTGACCGATGGCGACTCCAAATTGATTTTTAAAATAAATAAAGGATTTAATATGAAAAACCCTAACTTTCAAGATTTAAATGAATTAAAACGAATAAAACCTTGATTTTCTAAAAGAATAATCGCCAGGCCATTTTCCACACTTCGATTTCAAAAAAAATGGTCGCGACAACAGTAAATATATATATGTACAAAACATAAAAACAGAAATATAGAACATAAAGATGAATAACAAATAAATATAGTATGCTAATAAAATTCATATAACTTAAAATATACAAACATGATATACAAAATATAAAAAAAAAACATACCAATAATTAAAAGAACATTGTAAATAATTTATACAACTTAAAATATACAAACATGGCATACCAAATATATTTATTACAAAAATATGCCAATAAATATATATTACCCTAAATCTAAGCCAACATTAAAATAAATACAAAGATAAAGATCAAAATTTACCCTACTAAAAGCTCGAATGAAGAACTTCGACTGACCCATAACAAGATCTTCACATCATCTAGCCATAATAAAAAAACGACTCAAACGAATCTTAACAGGACCTCGATCGGATGATTGATTGAACCATCAGGGCAACAAAAATTTCCCGATGAGAGCACTGCTATCGAGTTCAAGAGCACTGCCCTTGCTTGCGCCACTTCTCAATGGCTGGTTTCCCCCTTATGTTTGGCCAATTTATGGCCATTTGCCCATTTTGGCTTCGCTTCCCTACTGCCATGCCTCCCCGCCTTTTATAGGCAATTGGGGAGGTGTGAGGTGGCCTGATTGGTGAGGTGTACGCATGCATGACGTCCACCTATTTTGTTATTTTTTTAAATATTTTTTTAAAAAAAATATTATATTCGAACAAAATAAGTAATTATCTCCCGGACATAAAATGAGTATTCCATGAGTTTTTTTATTTCACAAGCTAGAGATATTTGAACAGTAATATAAAATTAGAAATGATTTGTTTGAAGTCATCGGAATTTTCAAACGATTTCCCTTTACAATTTTGTCAAAAGTTATTGTACTTTTCAGACAATTTCTAATTTATTGTTCAAATATCTTTAGCTCATGAAATAAAAATGACAACCACTTCATTTTATGAAATAAAAAAAAAAACACAACATTATACGAGTAATGTATTCCCTCTCTCGTTATATGTGTATATTTTCTTCTTTAATAGTTGTAGGGTTGTGTGGGTCAAAAGTGCATTAATAAGTAGTAGGAGTTGGAGTAATGGAGATAAACCATGATGGATTCAATCTTCTAATTCTTGGACCACTTGGTACGGACAATGAGTATTGAGGTTTCAAAATCCACCCTACCCCTGCAAGTCCAGCATCAATTCTAAATTGGGATCACAAAATCCATGGGCTGGCACAATTCTTTCAAAGGCTATCTAACTGTAGATGCCACGTCTATCTTTAGGTTACTACCCTTACCTTTATATTTATTTCCTATGGTCATAGTGATTTTCCACATATCTTTCCGTCCATATGGATTCTACGGTCTCAATAAATGGTAAAATTAACTAATAAAATTTATTTATTTTATTTTTTAAGGTAAAACTTTACCTCTTTATTTTTTAAGTTATTTAGAGTTAAAATGAGATGGATGGACCTTATTTGTTAAAACTATGGATGACTTTGTGAGCTAGGTTAATCTAATAATTTTTCCCATGAATGTCACATAGTATTACTAGAGAGAACCACGTCTCATTTTTTAAATCCAAAAAATGTAAAAAAAAATTGTAAAAATATATAGGCTTAACGATGTAAGAAGCCCTTGAACTTTTGAAGAAAAAAAACAATGAAGCCTTGAACTATTTTTGCACCCAATTAAGCCTTTGAACTAAGAAATTGAATAAATTAAGTCATTGAACCAAGAAATTGCATCAATTAAGCTTTTTCACCAATTTTGACCATTAAATCTGAATAATTTTTTTCGATCCACTGTTGCAATGTGCCATGTCACAGTGTTTCCACCTGACAATTTTTAGATTTTTTATTTTATTTAAAAAATCTTTAAATGTTCTAAAAACTTATAAAATTTATAGAAAAAAATATTTTTGAATTCTTTTTGTAAATGCAACATGATAAAATTGTAGTGTATCATGTGCCGATAATATCTGAAGAAAAAATTGTCAAGATTTAATAGTCAAAATTGGTCAAAGGCTTAATTGATTTAATTTCTTGGTTCAAGGGCTTAATTGATTAAATTTTTTTATTTAATGGTTTAATTGGGTGCAAAAAAAATTTCTGAAATTTTAATAAATTTAAATTAAACGTATCTTTTAGCATTGTGGCACATACAAAAACACAAAAAAGGGACAGAATATTATTGTTCCAAAGTAAACAACCATTACATTCCACCATGTGGTTGATGATATATGTAGTTTATCGTAGTAACGAAGAAGACCCGTTCAACATCAAACATGTTCAACATCAAAACAGCACATGCATGTTTGATGTT
Source organism: Hibiscus mutabilis (assembly GCA_019671005.1). NCBI lineage: Eukaryota > Viridiplantae > Streptophyta > Magnoliopsida > Malvales > Malvaceae > Hibiscus > Hibiscus mutabilis. The sequence continues at coordinate 66,045,635 of CM033718.1, read as the reverse complement.
TGGGCTTTGCTAAAATCAGAATGTTGCTTGGACTTTCCTCAAAGTAAACGGGCCATCATATAGTAAATCGATGTCATCTCAAATTTTGTAGTGCCCCAAAATATTCCTCGAAATAAAAAAAAAAAAAAGCATGGGAAAAAGGTCGAAGATGAAATAATATTTTCATATATTTCATGTCAGTAATTATATAATACGACTTATCAAATATCAACATGTTAAAATTTATATAAATATAAAATTTCTTATACGTAATTAAAAGCTATAGAGCAGGTAATTAAAAAATATCTAGATTTTGGTCTACTGCCCTAACAAGGGGTGTACAAAACCGGGTTCGTTAACTATTAACAAATTATTTTGTATAACTGGTAAATTCGGATTACTTAATTTTTAACCTTAAACCGTGACTATTAAACTAGTTTTAAATTAATACAGGCGATAAATTCGCTCCGTTTTTTGTGAATTTCTCGCCACATCAGACTGTACTCACGTTGTTGAACGCGAGTTTTTTTATTGAATATTAAAAGACGACAACGGATAAGACGCGCCATATCAGTTGTAACTTGCGTCCAGCTTACCGCGAATTCAGAAGTCGCGTCTGGCGGAACGCGTATCCCCTTATATGGACCGAATAAGATGTATTTTTTCAAATGATAATTTGAGGGGTAGTTTTCCAAAAAAAAATTTATCATAAGGGAATATTCAAACAAATATGCCCAACTTTCAAGCATCGATCTCCAGGTCTAATAATATACAATATGTTCTTCAAGTATATTCGTCAGGCGCTGCTGGTTCAAGTTTTTTTTTTTTTTTTGACAAGAAGAAAATGTTAATTTCCTCGGCTTGTCGACAACAACAACATTACCCATATGCCTTTACTGGCTTTGTTTTTTTCTTGGAAAATGCGTTTACCACGTGCTCTTTAACAATAAAGTACTACTACAATTGTTAATTATATTAGGGTAAGTTTCTTTACGGTCATTAATGTTATCGATCTATAGCAAAATGTTTCATCGTCAGCTCCCGTTAAATTGATGTTGCGGTAAAGATTATGGTTAAATCGAGAGAGATGCTAATTAAAAATTAGGGTGTTAAGAATCTAAAATGCACGTGACATGTTTGTTCAAACAGCTAGGCAATTGTACCATATTTTACCCCCTTTGAATTCTTCCACATCCCCCGATCACCTTACGCACGTTTCTGCACCTACCCTCCGTTTCTCCCTCATCTAAATTATGAAGCACCCTTTGTGTATGATAATGATTAAATTAGATTGGAAAAACGAACGTGCCTTGTTTCATGCCGTTAACGTAGTGTTTCTTCCCCCTTGGACTTGTGAAAAAAATTGGAGATGTTTGCACTAATACAATATCGTTTTTGTTTAATCAATACTTTAAGTTTGTGATTTTCAAAACACAATAATGTTAAATATTTGATGGAAGAGCTTTGTCGTCTGTTATTAAAAAAAAATTAACATTAATAGTATAAAAAGATTTTATCTCATACATATATATGAACAAAAATTCTCTACTCATTTTCGGTACTTTTTTATGCCCTAACATTAAAATATTAAATTTTAAATTTTAAATCCTAAATTATAAACCTTAAAAAATACATCATGCCCCTAATTCCCTAAACCTAAACCCTAAACTAATTTTTTTGTGTGGAAGCATATATATGAGCACCAAAAAGGAAGATTTCTATATTATTATTATTATTATTATTATTATTATTATTATTATTATTATACCCAATGTAAAATTTGAAAGTTTTACACATTTTTTGAACCGTTAGACGATGGTAAATGAATAACTGAAATTAACAGAAAGAAATAGAAAGATTATCGCATTAAAAAAAGATAAAAAAAACTATTTATTTACTCTCATTCAACTATTCAAAAAACATGTAAAAATAAATGAATTTTATAATGTGTAAATGGATCCTAATCCTATATATACCTATATTGTCACTTGGGGATTGGAAATCTCGATGCATTAGAGATATGTGGAAAGAAAATAGAGAGAAATGGATTATGAAAAAGGTAATGTAAAGCTGTTTAACATTTTTTTTTATATAAAATAGGTATTTGAGATGCCATCAAAGCTTTTAAACAAAGTAAAGTTCTTGTGCCAATTCGAAATAATTAATTAGGAGAATACAAGGTAATTTTAACTTTTATGCAATGTAATAAAAATATGTTTGGGAACTCGACATCTTCTGTTTTCTCATGTTCCATATTTTGCAAGTTGACAGACATTTGCAAAATAAAAAGACAGTCGTGCATAATACATATAATATGTAATAACATAATTATCGTATTCTTTAAGGATGATATTATTGGAGGAGATTATCACAAACTTCAAATATAAATAATAAAAATACATGAATCGTAAAAAAATGCTTATGAAACTTCTGCTAATTAACTCTCTCTATGTATATATAACTATGAGATGTGGTGTGGTAGTTACTCACCCCATCCCTTAACTATGAAGTTAGGAGTTTAATTCCTATCAATAGAAATGGAGGATATTTCATGGTCAACCCTTTACCTTTTAGTGAGGATACTCGCGGCGAAGAGATTAGTCACTGTTATCGGCGGTGAATACATTGGCTCAAACAAAAAGAAACTATATATATATATATATATAATAGGAATGGAGAGTATATTTCATGGCCAACCGTTTACCTCTTAGTGAGGGTACCCCGCAACGAGAAAATTAGTCACTGTTATCGGCGGTAGATTTCTTGGCTCAAACAAAAAGAAACTATATATATATATATAGTTATATATATATATATGGGATGAGATCCAATTACATGTGTAAAACTCATTTAGTTTTACACTAATTCATAGCCATTGGATGAGTAAAATGGATGGATGAGATTAACAGTAAAAAATGTGAAGATTATCACTTAGAAAAAAAGATAAAAAAATAATCTTAGCCATTAATTACCATCATCTAACAGTCCAAAAAAGTGTAAAAATAATTGAGTTTTACACCATGTAAGTGGATCCTAATATATATATATATATATATATATATATATAGCATTGACGATAGGCACTACATACCTAAGGACGGACGTATAACTTTATGTTAGGTGGACGAACTTATAAAATTATAAGATGTAGAAAATAGATCTTAATAGAAAATATATTTAAAAAAAAATTAATTTCTTTTAAATTATATACGAATTTTAATTTTTTAAAGAGACGATCATCCGCTCTAACCCTCGGGCGATCCCTATGCATACCCACTTTGGAATGGGTGGAATTGCGATGATTTGTGGAAAAGAAAACAAAATGCAAAGACTTGCTCATCACGAAGTCATGGAGTAGACAATAGAACGTACCAGGCTTTAAATCAATCTAATTAATTAAGGTTGACTCATATTGGGAGAAATATTGGAGTCATTTCACACTAGTCTACTTTGTGTATATTTCTTTTGTTTACGTGAAGGAATAGTTGATATAGTGATCTATTCCTTAATTTCGAAAAGGCTTATTTGTTTATGAGTCCCTTATATTTTTGAGGGGAAAAAATTAAGGTGGTCCTTGATTTTTTTTTTTTTTGCACCTAATGCAGTTCTCAAATTAAAAAAAAAAGTTTTGTTTTTGCAGACAAAAATTGTCGTTAACCGTTATGTTGTTAATGCGATGATTTATTATGCTAACGCGACTGTCCGTGAATGATAATGTAACAAAGCTGTTTAAATAATATATTTAGAAAACTCGAGAGTTTAATTGTTTTTAAATAATGTTTAGGCTTATTTAATATTTAGAAAATAAATTAAAATTAGTTATATTTAAAATATTAATATTTAAAAATGAAAATTAGAAAAAACTAAAAGTAAATATAATTCGAAAAACTTCAAAATTTAAATAAAGATTATAAATTTTAAAAAACAAGAAGCTATAAAATGATAAATTATTAAATTTATAAAATTAAAGATAATAAAATATATGAAGACTTTTATAGAATGAAGTTTGTGGATAGATAATTAGATCAAACATAGATATTTTTTGAGGTTAATGTAATTTTTTACCTTCAAAATTGGTAATTTGGGTAAATACAAATAAATTTGTTAAATTTTCAAATAGACATATAAAGTTTCTTTTTAAGAATATAAATAAATCACTCACTTTCCTCTATTTCTATTTTTCTGAGAAAATTATTTTCAAAAAAAATTCTAAGTTCTTTTCTTTCGTTGAAGTTGACTACGGTGACAGTTTTTATGCCGTTAACTAAATTTTAATATTTACGTTGATTGTATACAAATAATATCATTCTCTTTTGATGAAGAATCGTTTATTCTTTTTTGATTTTTTTAATTTTTTAGTTCTTTTGCTTTGCCAGAGTCATTTTACATCTATTTTTTAGTTTTTTTTTTGTCTGTTTGTATGACAGTATTTTGTCTATTTTTTTGTAAGTTTGTCTGTCTTTGTGACAATATTATTTGCTATTCTGGTAATTTAGCATTCAGATAACAATAATTATCGAGCGTTTCTAGTCACAAGACGATCGGCGGTTTGGTATTTTTTGATTCCTTTATGATAGTTTGTCGATGTGCCAAGAACTCGCAGCGGAAGAATGCTTGATTCATAGACTTTTCTGGTCATAGTATATTGTTGTTAAATTTTATTTAGAAGATTGTATAAATTTTTCAGCAAAGAGATGAATTTTACTTCTCATGTCTTTCATACCGTTTGAAGTTTATTGTATCTATTTTTTACATTGAATTTTTAATGGTTGTGATGTGATTTTTTTTTTGTAAACTCTTTCACTTTAAATTTAATCCAATATACTTTTTTTTGTTAAAAAAAGAATACAAATAATTCAAAAAATAAAAAAGTCATTCTAAAGAAATGTAAAAATATTTAGAAATTCAAAAAAATTGACCAACTTTTATCCATATTTATTACAGTTGACTAGTGTCGGTCAGTTTGAATTTTTATTTATTTTTATTTTTTTCTTGTCATTTTTGTAAAAAAATAATTTATTTTTTCGATTTTATTTTTATTGTATTTTTAAAATTTTATATAAAATAGAATTTTCTATGTTTCTATTTTCTAAAAAAAAATTCCATATTTTAAGAATTTTTTAATTTTGTAAAGAATATAAAATAGTGTAGGTACCAAAATGGATCCGGTTATCTAATTTGAGCCTAAATTACATTAATCCTAATCCAATGATCGACAAATGTAATAAATGATGAGATAATTATCAAAATCACACATGATTTTTGAGCAAATGTATAATGTGGTACATGAATTTTTATTTGTATAATTATATACGTATTATTTTTGAACAATTCTTATTTAGAGTGTGGAGGAGAAATTTACTCATAATAGGTATTAAACAGACAACGTAAGGGAAATGAGAATGTATCAGCTGAGAGCTTTTAATCACCTGCTCTATTTTTTTAACTATATACATAAAATTTTAATTTGATTAAAATTTTACAAATCACAAAAATATTATCGACGTAGCATCATTTATATTCAAGTATTTCATAAACAAATACTTCTATTCATCCAGTATGAAAATAAATACAATATATAGTTATCTTTAAAAATATAATGTAATTGAAAATAAAATGAAAGTTTCGTGTACATAAATAAATCAAAATTAAATCCATGTATTAAATTATATATCTGACCAAACTTCATGAGTAGATTTGATATCTTTACATCAATTATTAATTATTTTCTTTTTTGAAATTCTAATCTACTCGACGGATACAGTTGAACACCACTAATGCTGAAAGTCGCTGAACATCATTAATTTGATTAATAAAGATTAAAAATCTCAAGAACTCAATATATAATTATAAATTATTTTCATATATATTATACTTTTTATTTTTTAAAATAATTAGATTAAATATCAACTTTAGTCAATTTAAAAACCCTAAACCCTAAAACTTAATTCTTAAACCAAAAACCCTAAATTAGAAATCCCAAACCATAAACCCTAAAGCCTACCCCAAACCATAAACCCTAAAGCCTAAACCTAATGTTTGTATTTTGGGTTTAAGATTTGGGGTTTAAGGGTTAGGGTTTTTATTTTTTAAATTGACTAAAGTTGGTATTTAAGCTAATTATTTAAAAAAATTAAAAGTATAATATATATATATGAAAAATAATTTAATTGAATTTTTATTTTAAATAATTTATAATTATATGTTGACTCCTTGAGATTTTAAATCTTTATTAATCAATTTAATAGTGTTAAGTAATGTTTGGTGTTAGCGGTGTTCGCCAAGCGTGATAGACTTATTTTTTTTACGTTTTTTATACGATACCTAAATTTAGCTACCACAATTGAAGGATAATGTGGATTTAAACATACTTGAACTTACATCCTCGTAAATATTAAACTCAATCAATAGAATTAAGATTTAATTAATAAAACATTTGTGTGTTTTAATTATTAATATTATTTTAATATCGTAATAATGAAGTTATTCAATAGGACGAGGGAAACGGGCCAAGAACCGTGGCTTAACGAGTCTATTGTAGATCCATTGACTTGACTCACAATAATTGGTTGGTATTTAAAGTAGCCACTTTTTGGGTTGACTCTTCAATTTGGAATAGTTCTTCTTCTAAAATATTTGAAATTGCAATAAGTTTGTTTTTTTGTTTTCTTGTTGCCCTGTAGGTTGATTAATTTAGATCGAACCGCATCGTACATTTAATTTTAATAAGTGAATTTCATAGCATAAATTTTTTACATATATAATACCTTGAACTTGAGACTTATTTAAGCGTAACTAAGTTATTTACCGCTTAGACTAATTATTGTTAGTTAAGTTTTTTTATTTTGCTTATTTATTTATTATAAAAATAATTCACTAATAATAAATAGTAAACCTTAGTGAGTTGACATTTCAAAAAAGAGAGGATGAATTCGACGTTTCAACAATAAAAAGGAAAAAACACAATATGCAGTTGAATTTAATAGCCATGAGCTGAATTATCATAACATCCGAGAAGATCAAGCATGGCATTATGAATTTGATAACTTCCAATTTTAAACATTTTTAACTAAGCCTTCTTCTAAATTTTTATTTTTTCTTATTAAATATCGAACCTTTTAAAAAATTAATTTAAACATCATTTAAAAAAAACTATAAAATTTAAACCCTTCAAAATTTTAATTTAAGCGTTCAAAATTTTAAAAATTTCAAATAAATTCTTCAAATTTTATTGTCAAGATATGTCCACTTATGCTTCAACCATTTATACGCGTAGATCAACCATATAACTATGTAAAAGGATCATTGAAAATCATAGAAAATTTAAGGAAAATTTGCAATCCATAAAAAATGATTAACTTTTGAAGTTATAAACTATATTAAGAGTAGAAGACTGGGGAAACGGTTCTCTCTTTCTCTCGCCCGGTATTACTTGTTAGTCTTTAGAATTGCCACCCATTTACAATTACAGGGAGCGCCATGCTTTTATTTATTTTTTATTTTTGGTTACAATAACAATATTTAAATATTCAATATAAATGTTGAAATTCGAATCCACACAAAATAAAAATAGATGAGCATCAATAATCACTCGATTAATTGAAATATTTCTATAGCAAGTGGTTAAAAATTCTCAGTTGACACCTCCCCTCCACTAGATTATAAGTTTTAAACTCAAAAAGCACAAATTTTACTTTCTCCTCCCTTGAAATAGGAAATGTCCAAAAAAAAATTATATTTTGGATTTTTATTATTAAATGGTTTTATAACATGGGAAAACTTTAAGGCTTAATTAGGGGAAAAAAGATTATTTTTAGGGAAAACTACACGAAGATTATTCAATTATGAGTAATGTTATATTTGAGTTACTCAATTATTAAAAGTTACATTTAGATCATTTAATTACAGGCATTGTCACATTTAAATCACTCAATTATTAAAAATTGCACTTAAATCAGCATGCCACATAAGCATCATGTATTGACCATTAGTCAACTAACGGTTTCTATCTACTTGGGGTCATTTGTCCCAAAATAAAATATTAAAAATAAAAGTGAAAAAAATAAAATGCCCATTCAATGAAAGGTTAGGCCCATTTTTTTTGACATCATGTCAATTTTTTTTACAAACTATGTGGATTATAACTTATAATTTTGGATTAATAGTTTCTTGAGTTAATAATTTTTTTCTATTTCAAAATAGAAAATTTTAAAATAATTTTTTTCTATTTACCTGTCAATTTTTTAAAAAAATTTATTTTGAAAAAAATAAAAATAATCACATGGTTTGTAAAATAGAAAAAAAATAATTTTTAAAATTTATGAGGATTTTTTTTATCGGGTAACATTTTTATAATAGTGTCATGTGATAATTTTTTATAGATTTAAATGAAAAACCAATCCTTAAATTATATTTTTTTTTGTTTGTATTTCTTTAAACTATTTTTTGGTTAAAATAAGTCTTTAAGCTATTACTTTTTGTTATTTTAAATTTCTAAACTATTTTTTAGTCAAAATAAGTTCCTAAACTATACTATTTTTTCTTTTAGTCCCTAAGCTATTTATTGATCAAAAAAATCTTTATGATGTGTCAAAATTTTATTGGTCAAAATAAATTTTTTGACTTAGATAACTACCAAATTCAAAGTAACCATAAATAATAGTTTAGTGACGCATTTTGACCAAACAATAGTTTAAGGGCTAAAAATAAATAAAAAGTATAATTTAGGGGTTAATTTTTTATTTAAGCTTTTTTATATGACATATTTTTTTTATATGACATATTACTTTAAACATAGAGTCCAAAAACAATTTTGAATTATAATTTTTTTGAATAAATTTTGAATTATAATTTAAATATTAAGGGTTTGTCTGCAATAAAGCGTCATTAAATAATAAAAAAAACTATTTAAGCTGGATAAGCCGTTTGATTGTTACAAACAAGTCCCTTTCTTTTTAGGCCTTTTGTGTATTCCGTTTCTAAAGAGAGAGATTATAGCCTGTTGAGGTAAGGTAACCGTTAGAGAAGGAATCAGGGAATCGGCGGAGATCGAGGGAGTGTTTCTGGCAGCTCATCGTCTGGCTTTTGCGGGCACTGAGCTCAAAGATTTCCATTTTCTTTTGTTTCTTTAAGAAGAAAAAATGATGTGGATGATGAATGAAGGAGGAGGCCATAACTGTCCTAAGAAAACTGATGACATCTGCGGTGATGTTTGTGGTCAGGTACTTCACTTTCTTGATCTCCTTTTGTTTCCGCTTCCAGTTTCTACTCTTTGGCTGTTAAAAATCTTTGATAGGAATGTGAAGGTAGTTAATGGAGTTGAAAAATCTTCTTGGATGATGGATCTTAGATAAATTTTATATGTGTTAGCTGCTATGTATTCTGTTAATCTCATTTATTTTGAAAAAGGAAAATATAAGCGTATGCTTTGATTTGGTGGATAGATTGCGTTCCTGCTAATTTCCAATCGATCTGAAATTTTGTATAGATATGGATGAATCTGTTTGGTTATTTTTTTTTTTTGGATTATGTAAAATTCAGTACAATAACAAAGATTCAAAGAAACCTCAAAATCGGATACCAAATGTGTAAAAAGCTAGGAGATAAGTAATTTGGGAACTTAATTTACGAAAAGAAATTGGCTTGCTTTTAGTACCTGAAGAAACTGGCTGGAAAGGTATTGGATTAATGCTTTTGACAGGGAGCTATTTTTGTAAGCAAATATTAATTTGCTTTGTAGCTTCTATCATACTCTTCTACGGATCTTAAAAGGCACTACAAATTGGCTTATGATCTGAACATTTTTTATTGGTAGAGATTGTTATTTTCTCTTTAAGATTTATACTTCTTTGATGTGTCTGGAGTGCGTTGTGTTGAAATGTTACTTGGTTCGTAATTTACTAATATATTTGATTAGTATTGGTATGGTTTTTTTCTATGCTACAGGGATCTAGCCGGCTGAGCATGTCAAGAATCCGCTGCATATTGCGTGGCATTGATTTGAAAACATATATATTTCTATTTGTACTAGTTCCAACGTGCATTTTTGGTATATATGTTCATGGACAGAAGATTTCATACTTCTTGCGGCCGCTATGGGAATCACCGCCCAAGCCTTTCCATGATATCCGGCATTATTATCACGAGAATGTGTCGATGGAGACCCTCTGCAGACTTCATGGTTGGGGAGTTCGTGAATTTCCTAGACGGGTGTATGATGCAGTGTTGTTCAGTAATGAAGTTGATATTCTTACCCTACGGTGGCAAGAGTTGTACCCTTATATTACACAATTTGTTCTTCTCGAGTCTAATTCGACATTTACGGGAATTCCAAAGCCTATGGTTTTTGCTAGTAACCGAGATCAATTCAAATTTGCTGAGCCCCGGTTGACTTACGGATCCATTGGGGGAAGGTTCAAGAAAGGAGAAAATCCATTTGTTGAGGAGGCTGTGCAGCGAGTAGCATTAGACCAGCTTCTCAAGATAGCCGGAATTACGGATGATGACTTGTTGATAATGTCTGATGTCGACGAGATCCCGAGCAGACATACTATCAACCTCTTGAGGTGGTGTGATGACATTCCTCAAGTTCTTCATCTTCGGCTAAAGAATTATCTTTATTCTTTCGAGTTTCTTGAGGATGATAAAAGCTGGAGGGCATCAGTCCATAGGTATCAAACGGGTAAAACAAGGTATGCACATTATCGTCAGACAGATGAGATTTTGGCGGATGCAGGGTGGCACTGCAGTTTTTGCTTCCGCCACATTAGAGAGTTCATATTTAAGATGAAAGCGTACAGCCATAACGATAGAGTGAGGTTCTCTCATTATTTGAACCCAACGAGAGTCCAGAGAGTAATTTGCAAGGGTGCTGATCTATTTGACATGCTTCCAGAGGAGTATACATTCAAGGAAATAATTGGAAAGATGGGTCCTATTCCTCATTCTTTCTCGGCTGTTCATCTTCCATCATATCTTTTAGAGAATGCAGAAAAATACAAATTCCTTTTACCTGGAAATTGTTTAAGAGAAAGTGGATGATTCTCTAATAACTTGAGATGGTTTGGCTAGTTAGATGAGGTACCGGTGTGACTCCCCACGATGGGTTCGATCGAACAATCAATGGCTGTGGTGCCTCACCGAGCAGCCTCGTCTTCTATCCGGCTAAAAGTCCTGTTCCTTGGGAATGCTAGGTTTGCATATAACTTTTTTCTTTTCCCCTTGATTAGAGTTTTAATTAATTGGTGGGGGGATATTTCATTCGCTGAGCCGAGGCCTGAGAATCTTCCTGTTGCGGGAGCATGTGTATTATTTTGGATTCTCTAGTATTAGTATATTAGGGAATTTTTATTGAATACATGTTTTTGTGTTTCTCTAAGTTGATTCCCTTTAATTGCTTAATTGATTAGCTTTTCATCTTAGCATAAAAAACCAACACAAATGTGACGGTTTATTGTTATGTGTTTGAATACGTGTATAATTTGTTCATATTAGTGGATGCCAACGTTGAACTTGTTCATCTAAACTATTCGTGTTATAGTGTCTAACTGTGAAGCCAATCAATTTGAGGTGTCGAGGGCACATACCCTTTGGCCTTTGCTGGTGGTTGAAACATGGGCATGGGATGCCATAGATCTGCCCAAAATATACACCTTCAAGGACACACAGATAAAATTACAAAAATGACTATGGATTTGTCCAGCAGAGGTATTCTAAATCTGTATGCAGGGAAACTGGGAAAATGGATGTCAAGGGCAAGTAAGTACCAACAAGGTTTGAACAGTGAGAATGGAGCCATGGTGGCCGGAATAGGTGAACGACGGTGATGTTTGACAGAGAAGAGTTACGGTAACTTTGATTTAGAGAACCAAGAGGGGAAAAGAAGAGAGATAATCTGATTTTATTAACTAAAACAACTGATATGAAAAATAAGGTATTAACTCAATACAATGACTAGGCTTATATTGCCCAAATATAATAACAGACTTACCAACTAACTCTAACTAATACAATCCAATGACCCAACTTTACTATTATCTAACACGAAGATAATTTTTATTAAATTCAAAAATGAATTTAAGTCATATCGTAGTAAACACAAAGCCTCCAAACTATCAAGTTCCAAAATCACCTGCCAAAACCTCTGGTCCCAAACACTCTCCAAACCAACAAGTGCCCCACAACTCCGCATCAAGCAAGATCCTTGAAATTATATATATATATATATAGGAATATGATTCGTTTACACAGTATAAATGTTTTTAAGTCATATATTTTTCTTGGATCATTGGATGGGTAAAATAGATGGCTGAGATTAACAGTAGGTTATGTGAAGATTGTCACTTGAAAAAAAGTGAGTAGGGAGTTAATCTCAACCATTCGTTTTCCCCATTAAACGATAAAAAAACCGTGTAAAATTGTAAATTTTACATTGTGTAAGTGGATCTTAACCCATAAATATAGTAGCGGAACTTGGACTAATAATTTAGGGGCCAACTTAACCAAAATTTTGAATAATTTTGAAAATTTTAGCAAAAAGAAATTAAAAAATAGAAGGAAATTTAATTAAAAATAATCAAAAATTTAAAATTTAATATGAATTTTAAAAATTTTAATAAGACCAAATTAAAATTTTAAAAGTAAAATTTAAATTTTCTAAAATTTTAGGGGTGTGGCCCCCACAAAATGATATATATATATGTTATATTTTGATACACAAGTTGTGTAAAAAAATTATACAACCCTTCTATAAAATCTAAAACCTAAATCCCTAGCCCTAAAACATAAACCTTAAACTCTAAATTCTAACAATAAACCTTAAATTCTACGCCCTACAACCTAAACCCTAAACCACAACCTAAATTTCTAAACCCTAAAACTAAAAAGCTTGTGTAAACCTTGTACTTTCTATATATATTTAAACTATGTAAAAGTCAACTAGTTTTACACTAATCCATGACCATTAAAAGTAGAATATGTAAAAAATATCACTTGAAAAAAATAAGGAGTTAATCTCATTTATTTATTTTACTCATTTAATAGCCATAAATTAGTGTAAAACTATTTAAATTTTACATAGGGTAAGTGGATCTTATCCCAGTACGTATACACACACTTTCATTGACGGATCTAAAGGGCGTGACTGTTGACAGTGGTCTTGGGCCTTAGCCTCTAAAATGGTAACATATAATTTTAAATCATTTATATTATTTTTAAGCTTAAATAATGGTAAAACTTATTTTAACCCCCTAGAATGATAAATTTTCAATAGAATCCTTTTAATATTTATACAATTATAAGGTAAATAAATTATAGAATTATATTTTTACCCTTTAAAAACTTATAATTTACTCCTGATTACTAAAATCTCATATTTTAGCCCTATTTGCATTCGATATTTATCCAATACCAGTAGCTTAAAACTTCTGCCCTACCTCATTTAGAAAGCACAAAAAGAAGGGAAAAATAAAGAGGAAAAGGATATTTAATTTCAAACTTCCAATTGTATGCCAATGAAGGCTACATAATGAAAGTCAAAATATTTTCTAGAGAAAAGTTTTTTTAGTTCTTAATATACCCAATTGAATGTCTAGTGATTAATTTTCTGTGTTGTATTGACTTATATATATAGATATTTGCCGCAAATTTTAAAATTAGGCGATATTTAAAACGATGGTTAAATTCTTGACTACTGATTAAGGTAGAAAAATTATTCTACCTCAGTAGAAGTAGTTATGGATATGCTTAATAAGAGCAATCAAATAAGGTTTCAAGAAAAAGGTCCAAAATCAATTAAGTTAAATGTTTATATAAGTAAAGCAAAATAGTAGTTATAGACTATTGATAAAGCATATCGAGAAAGCAAATTGATGTTGTACTTCTTAGATTTTGAGTAATTTTAAACTCATATTTATTTAAAAATAAATTTACTATATACATAACAAGTAACAAACATTTATTTTTAAATAAAAGATTTTGGACGGTTTTTGCATCTAAAGCCGCCAATACTTTAGAGAAAAGTCTTTAAGAACACATCAAACCATCACTTTCTCGAAGGCTTGATTCCTTGCGGCAAATTTAAATTCCTTATGCAAGAACAAGCTTTATTCCCCCACTCACCCAATTGATATTTAGGTAGAGAACATATGCCAGATAAGACTAAGAATAAGTCTCTATAGCTAACTTGTAAAAGGAATGCAGCAAGATATAAATCTTGTGCATTCTAGTCCTAATTCCTTACTATTGTTTTATAATTATCCAATCGCATTAAAAAAATTACAAAGAAGTCAATTTATAAGTGACTTTACATAAGAACTTTATGAATCATATTAATTCCAATAATTTAATTGATTCATACAATTACTTTTAAAAATAATATACATGGTTCAGCTTAATCTTGACGTTGTTAATAAATTTTGGTAAATTTAATATCGAATTTGATTTCATAAGATATAGGTAATAAGAAAAGGTTGGCTAAATGGCCATGGTACTCCTTATCCTTGGTACAGGTTTTGGATTTTCCTATAGACTATATAACAGGTTTTGGTTTCTTCTTCGTCTTCTTCTTCGGTTTGAATTTATTCAGTCCACGACATTGATGGTGAAAAAAGGAAGGGAATTAGATTCGATCTCATCTTTAAAGCGACGTCATATTATACTATAAAAATGGAATCCGATAACTCAGGTTTTCATAATTCAGATACCTTGTAAGCCTGAGTGAGTACTGCAGAATGTATAGTCCTCTACGCCATGAGAAGCACCCTAGGGTCAGATGGGGGGATACCTCATATGACCAGCAGGCGACAACGGAGCCAATGCCGTACCCGTCAAACCACGAACCTAGGACGCATCCGATTGTTGATTTTGGGTTCCACAAGAGCTCTGACGAGAAGCGTTTTCGTGTTGTGCCAAGGGCTCAAATGATGGAATCTGAGTATTATGGTTATCCTCAACTTGTGAAGACTACAGAAAATTTTAAGGTCGAGGAAGATGTTAACCAAGAAGCCGAGGACTTTATCGCGTTGGAGCACAAGAAGTTCATGCGTTCGAGGGTGTGGATGCCGACGAAGAGTGGCTGAGAAAGGAATAGTCGGAGCAATTCGGATCAATAAGCTCCACAGATTATCATAGAGCATTAATAATGCATGCCTACACGCATGCTTGCTAGTGAATTATTATCAATAGGTCAAGCACTTGTGGTCATTTTATTTCTTTTGGTGCCACTCTTTTAAAATCTTATAATAAACTATTGGAACAGAATGTGAGGGTTTGAACACCAAGACAAAGCATGTGATTCAGCTAAATCCACCCTATATTGCCTTGATTTCAACCTCAAACTAAAAAAGAGAGCAAAATAATGAAAGGACCCCTCAAGTTTGGTTGGAGAGTTCCCTTCTTTTATTTCTTTCCCCAAATCTATCAGACAATTTTTGTGATGTCCATTTTTTTTAATTTTCTCGACTATGGTCTGTTGATAGAATACCAAAACTGTCGAATATAGAAGGGAAAAAAAAAAATGGTCATTTTTCTTGCAATTTACCATATTTTGAAAGTATACCCAAGTTATTTACTGTACTAAGATTGACCCAGAACATGAATTATTAAAAAATATTTTTAATTATTTGATATTTATAGTTGTACAGATTGAACTCTAGATCTTCTTTCGCATGAAGAAGCTTCTGGATTTTTGAGATCCAGAAACCAACCAAGTGTCCTCATCCAATCCACGTGAGACCAGAATTTGGGTCCATTTAGCATGCATATGTGATTTTTCATGTAGGTTATTTAGCTAACAAAAACCAAAATCTTCTCATTTTTTTAACCAATAATAACATCTCAGTTGCCTGCATGCTGTGGATCCTTCTTCATGGTTCCAAAACATGTTCCAGCTTAACGATTTTCTAAAACATACGGGCAGTACCATTACAGTATCTTCCCTCCTTGTTTTTGCCCTTTCGGCTGGAACTTTTGTCTGAATTAGCCCTAAACAGACATCAAAGACAACTCCGAACAATGCCCATTATTTAGCCGATGATTCCTACACCATACAAATTAAAGGCGACTTCCATTGAAGAAATATGGGCCCATCCATTGATATCATAATATCTCACTCACTGAAGACTGAGGTCTAAAACTTTGAAACAAAAGCTGCAAATTTTAAATAATTACATAAAGAGGATCATAATGTGTTCAATCCCTCCATTAACTCTTTTATTGTTTCTTATTGATATACTGAACAAAGGACTGTTATTACACTAGACAATCTTTTTTGCTCAAAAATGAACCAACAAGGGAGAAAAAAAAAAAGAAAAGAAAACAGCAATCTGTCTAGTTAACAGATCGGCAAATAGGGCACGTACTGTGCTGCTTGTTGAACCATTTATCCAAGCAACCTTTGTGGAAGAAATGCTTGCAGGAAAACTCGCTCACCTCCTCGTCCGCTTCGAACCCGCATAAGCACACGCAACATCCGCGGCCATCTGCGACGGCGGATGAGTAGTGCCTCTGGTGGCACAGGGATTTGAATCGGGTTATCGAAGCCCTTCTCTCCCTTGCATTCCTAGTCTCGTCCAAGAACCCGACCGAGTCGTCGGTGTCTAAGTTCGAAGCGGAGAAAGTAGTGCTCCAAGTTGCACCCATCACTTGCAGAAAAGATCTCACCATGTTCTTCAACAAAGCCACCGATAGCACCGTGTTCAGTACGAGCACCGGAAGTACTCCTTCGGATGCAGTCGGAAAGTTGGACAATCCCATCGGTTTTTCCCCGGAAAAACACGCTGCAACAAAAACCCAGTTCTTAATTCAGGGAAGTAATTTGAGACGAAGCAAAGAAGGGAAGCAGCTTCAAAAGAACTGTTGTTTCACCAACAATATGTCAAGGAATAAGTTGGGGTGATAAATATACATGGAACTGATGGAAGGGGGGATGTTAACCCCCAGTGTGCTAACCCTGGTTTGTGAGACTTAACCAGGGGTGGGCACACCGGGTACACGTGTATGATTTGTGAGAGTTAGTGATGTACTGAGCTGGGGGTTTTCAGTGATTAAAAAAAAGAGGGTAAAGGTGACCGGAGATGGAACCTGGTGGATGAATTGTGAGAGGCCACGTGTAACGGGACTGTGATTGGGCCAATGAGGTGGGAGATTGTGGCAAAAGGGTGGGGGTAGCTTCCGGTTTGGGGGGCAGCACGAAGTTTCTTGATTTCCGGATGCCGCGTAAGTTTACGTCAGTCAACTCTAATCATTATTCTCCGGCTAATATTATAACCGGCGATATAATTTACTTACACAAACTTAAAATAATCGAACAAAAATTCTCTATTTTTTATAATATTATTTTTAAATTTTAATATTAAAAAATTAAAAATTTAAATTTTATATTCTAAACTTCTAAAAATATATTATGCCCTTAATTTTTTATACCTTAACTCTAAGCTCTAATCTTAAATTTTAACTTAAACCTCAAATTTATTTTTTAATGCGAAAGCATAAATAAAAGCACTATAAAAATAAAGAGAATTTTTACTGAGAATAATCTATTTTAATTCGCATATCCAATTTACTTTTTTCGCTATTAAAGGAAGTAATTTAAACCTAATAATTGTTTTAGCGAAAACGAATGATTATCAACTTAGAATACTACTTTTAAACTATTAAAAATTATTATTTTTTTTCGCCTCATTTCCTGGAGTATTATGAATTACTAAATGAATAATTAAAAGTTCGAAGACAAGATTATTTAGAATAATCTTAAAACGATGTGGAAGTTTTGGACGATTTGATCAGTGTCATCTTTTACCTTCATAATATCTTCACTTCATTTATCTCATAATACATGCAATTATTGTATTGATAATTTAAATTGTTTTACCTCTTCACCCCCAATATATATTTTTAAAAAATTAGGTTTTCTGATTAATATGAACAATTTTAAAAAAAAAGATTTTGCGACTCACTGGTTATAGATGAAATAAGGTGTTGGACAATGGGTTTTTCTTTAGAACATAGGGTCATGCTCAGTACTAAAAGAGAAACTTGGGGTGTTTGCGAAGGACTATATTGTGCATAAAACTTATTGTCTGAGAATGTAAATATTTCTTCTTAATAAAAAATATAGATGTTCAATAATCACACAAGTGGAGAGATCCGTCATCATTTTATGACATGTTTTGACACATAATTGAGAGGTCAATGTGCGTATGTCTACTAAGAAGACAATAAATTAGCTGATAATATGACTAAATGAACTTAGTAGAATCTTTTTTACTAGCATAATTCTCAAAATTCACCTGATATGTTTGAATATTTTGCATGCTGATTATACTGTCTAAGAGCAATTTCTCCTTTATAATGATTAAACGTTTTGTTTAGCTTACAATTTTTTTCCTAAACATTATTATTAAAAAAATAATCATGTGGGTAAGTACTATATTTTAATATATAAATATATTTAGATTTCCCAACAGAAACATGTGGGTAAGTACTATATTTTAATGGATAAAAGGGGCAGGGAAAAAGGTCCCAACAGAAAGAAAATGGAAACTTTGTTTTTAAAAAGTTTGTGCTACGAAACAAATCAAAGGAAAGCTAGCAATGGCTCTCGACCAAGGCCATGGCCATGTGCTTGTGAGTGCAACGCCCTATTCATATCCACACAATCTCCGAATCTTAAACGTACACCACCTGCTGCAGCTCTTGTCCGATTGCCACTGGACTGCATTTTCAAATGACAGTGAAACAGGACAACAGCAAAAAAGATTTTGATAACTACTTCTCAGCACAGAAATTTAATACAAAGGTGTCAGATGGGAAGGGATAAGTTTTAAATTTACATTAATGTACATAATATGATATTAGGAACGAGAAAAACTTTAATGTACATCTTATTAAAGTTTATATGTATTTGTTAAATTTAAGGGTTGAAATTTAATTTGTAGAGTTTAAAATTAAGACTACCTTAGTTATTGGAGTGACAAGTTGGGCTGTAAACGCTCGTTAGCAGAAGCTAAATTTTTTAGCTTCTAACAAACGTCCGTTTAGACACTAAATAATGGTGGGTAAACACCTATTAAGGCCAAATCAATTTTTGTTTGGCACCAAAATCGCGGCGGCAACGGGTTTGAAGTTACAAAACACAATAAAAAAACAAAGTCTAATTAGGGTGAGGTTTCAAATTTTAAATTTTGAATAAAGATTCTGTAAAAAAAAATTATATAGGTTGTGAATTAAAATATAACCCATAAAAAATTTTAAAGAAAAAAAATATCGTGAATTAACTTAAATTATAGGCATGATTCTTTTTTCTTATTTTTAGACAAATTCTAATTCTAATTTTAATTCAATTTAAAGGGAAGGAAAGCAGAGACTTTAAGAGAAGAAAGATAGTACTCTTAATGGGTCTAAAATCCATAACCTAAAAAATATGAGAGAACAAAGATAATTAACTTGATGAATCGGTTAAATGTACTTGCTCAAGTTACAAGTATGATTCTAACGGTATTGATAGACTCTTTCAGCGTAACAAGCCATTTCCCTGAGGGGCAAGATCAAATTGGTTATTGGTTGTCAAAATAGTAAGAGGCATGGATTACCTTCGGTAAAGTTATGGCGCATACGTCTTAGGGTGGAACAACTTACTTTGATTTGTTTCATTTTCATATTTG
Organism: Hibiscus mutabilis; assembly: GCA_019671005.1. Lineage (NCBI taxonomy): Eukaryota > Viridiplantae > Streptophyta > Magnoliopsida > Malvales > Malvaceae > Hibiscus > Hibiscus mutabilis. The sequence continues at coordinate 66,025,995 of CM033718.1, read as the reverse complement.
ATAAATTTATTTTTATTTATGTACACCAAAAATAAAATTAAATTATATCGTGTAAGTGATAGGAACGATGATAGTGAATATCGAATCAAAATTTGTAGATCATATCATATGATATGGTGTTAAGTTAATACTTATGTGTACTACTGGCAACCAATTAATCTACTTATACGAAACATTAAATCTTTTAAAGCAAAGTTCAAGATTCGAATCCTAATATTGTTAATTGAATCGGAAATATCATCCTAACGTTATATCCCTTATGTATACCTTTTAAAATGAATTTAACATAGTAATTTCTCTTTGGTAGCAAAAAGAACTCAAAGATTGATCAAAGAATATGTAATTAGAAAGCGTTATTTTGTCATTTTAGGACCAAAAAGTAAAGATTATTTAGTAAACAAAGTGAAACAAATATAATGTGTCCTCTACAGTATGTATGTGAATGAGGAAGAAAATGAGCAGTGTAGGAATTAAGTAATATAATGAATAAGGTCAGTTTTTCGGGTATATATGGCTGTACGGTACCTAATGAGAAGTATTATTTAGAGACTTGAAGTATGCCTTTTCCGCCCTTGAAAACCGCGTTTGGAATAGAGTCCATTCCTTCTTGCATCTCTCCCTTACCTGCCAATGGCATTGTTAGCCATGAATTCCAAACTTAAATTGACAATTAACAGCAAAGATGAATATGCATACATACCCCTTTCCATGCTGCCTTCCCGTTTTGTGATTCTCCCTACCAAAAACAAAATAATTTGGAGTCCAGAATTGTAAGTTAATTATGAGGGTAAGAAAAAGGAGGGACAATTGGGAGCTAAAAGAGGAAAGTTTTCATTACCTGGCTCCCGAGAGAGGGAACAGATTGATGAACAATCCACTGAGCATCTACCACGCCGATCTTCTCATGAGCCGGCTGTTTTTCGATATATAAATGTATAACACTGCTTAGTGAACAGTAAATAGATCCTTTTTAAAGAGTTAGGAGAATGGAACTATCGGGACCGATATGCGACATGGTGCTTATCAGTTATCACAGCTCCATTTGATCGAATGAGATCAAAGAAGAGTACGCGATTGATCGACATGTCGTGACAGGAACACACACAAACATGGATAGATTCAAGGACGGAAGAAGATAAACAACAGAGACAAGAGCAAAAGAATGCTAACCTCTACACATTTTCTGAGGGCAAAATCAAGACCCCACCCATGGACTAAGTCATTCTACAAATTGCCCAAGAAAAACAGTAGAGCGAGTAATGCCAAGAAAACAATGGGATAATCAGCAATGTCAAAATCAACAAAATACGGACAACCTCGATACCTGAATCATATGCCATACACATCGCCATGCATCACGTGAGAACACAGGAGCCATTATCTCAACAAACCTACATTTATGAAAGATAAAGAAAGTTATTATTTACCGAGCTTATGGAGAATTAAAGCATGATATATAAACAACAATTCTCAAAGCTATACATACGCTGCACAGGGAGGAACATGTGGATGATTGCACCAGCCTGGTTTCTCCTCTGTTTCTCTAACCAAAATTCAAATATGGAAAAAATTATTTAGCATTCAATGAATTAAGCTGACCTCGTCGATTCCTTATATAATTGCCCACTGCTTCTTACTTGTGAACTTCACGATCTCCTCTCCTCTTTGTCATTTGCCAAGTTAACCCTTTTCTCGGTTCCAAACCAGGTTGTGAAATCTCCAGTCCATGCTTTCTCACCAGTTTAATGTATCTGAAAAATTAAATAAAAATGAAAATTGTTTTAAGATCTTCTTTTTAAAGGAAATGGGTCGAAGTTGACCAACAATTTGTTAAGAAGTCCCGGAATATTCAATACTCACTTTTCTGCATTGAAATGCTCAACCCCCAAGTCCTCATCCCAGATGAATATGTAGTCATATGGTGCCACGATGTCAGGGTGCAAAAACCTCTTGGCATACCACCTAGGTGAATATAATATTTATGAGAGTTAAATCTTTAAAATCATTAAGTAACACAAATAACTAGTCATTGCAAAAACCTCAGTATTGCACACGCGCGCGTGCGGTTCAACCGCTCGACCCTTCCAGTTCCCGTGACCATTTGCATTCTGGCCACACCAGCGCCACCTCGACGCCACGACAGTTGTTGGATGCCACGACAACCGCCACGCTGGCAGGTAGCTGGTCTCCCATTCCACAACCGCTCGACCATGGTAGCATATGTAACAAAAAAAGGACAAGATTAGAAGAAAAAATCAGAAGCAAAAACAACATAAATGTCAGGGAGCAATATGAATTAGGGGATAGGCCGGTAATTGCAGAGATGCACCACAATATTCTAGAGAAAACAACGGCAGCCAATAGGATTAATCGATGCAATTTCCATGTATTTCAGAATTTCATGTAATTCTGGCTATAAAAGCCAAACTCAAGCAAATGTAAACGCTAACAAGCAAAAAAAGGCATTTTGGAAAATCTCAGAGAAATCAATATACAACAAAACCCTAGATTTGAGGTAAATCCCCCTTTTACACTTTCCAGTATCATAGCATATTTTAAAAGAAGTTAGGATTGTGTTTAGTTTACCTTCGGCATTGTTATCTCCGGACCGACCTTCCTTTCCTCATCGACAAGCCTTCATATCCTTCTGGGTTCGAAGCGGTGAGATGAGAGAGGAAAGGGTCTGAAAGGAGGGTTGTTAGGTCTACTGTTTTCCTCGATCTGAGGGGGTTTTGTAGCTTTAGGAGAGGATTAGCTTCGTTTTTGGGTTAGGTTTTGAAAAGGGGCATTTAAGGTTTTTTTTGGTGTCACCAGCCCTCGTCGTACGGCGGCCGACACAGCCTTTTTTTCTGGGTTCCGCGGCAGAGCATCGCCGAAATCTGGGTTCATCAAGAACCCAGACGAACACCAGCGAAGGTGTTATAACAGGGGAAGGGGTTGATTTTTGTCGAAAAGGGAAATAAAACGAAATAAAAGGGGTTTTTATAAACTTTTGGCGTTTTAAAAAAGGGAAAATAGCGTAATAAGGCCTCTGCGTCATTACAATCTCGAATTTAGCCCTTTAGCCTCTTATAATTACACGTTTAGTCCCCCGTGTTCTTAAAATCCCCTTCGAGTCCATTCCTCCTTTCATAATTATAGTCTGGGTCCTTGTAGTTTTATATGTTATTGTAATTTCGTCCATGTCATCTTTTTAATTAAGTCTCAAGTTTTTATTTCTTTTTGATTTAGTCCTTTTTCCGGTATGTAATTTCTTTCTTCATGCAGTTTATTTATTGTTTATCTTGTTCGTTTGATTATTGCCTTTATTCATGTTTGAATCTGTTTTTTATATATCAGTTGAAATATTCGTGTTGGACGTCTGTTTTTCTTGAGCATAGTGTTATGTGTTGTTTGTGACATATGGTTTAGAGTATAGAATATATGGTTTTCTATCTAAAATGGTAATGAAAGGTTTATGTAAAATACACGTGATATATAATTCTTGTAGAAAGTGATAGTTTTATAAAAATATATACTAACAAAATGTTTATATATATATATATATATACCTATATGATTTAAAGAAATTTAAAATATATGTATATGTATCCTTCTTTCCTCTACATATAATATGTATTTTGTAAAATGCATATATGTGTTATATAATATATAATGTATATATTAAAAAAGGTGCAATATTTTTGGTGATGTGTAGGCTTGGGCTTTTAGTTTAGGCCTTGCTTGAAATAGTTTAGGTTTGGTATATTTTAGTGTAAGCTTAGTTTTAATTTTGGACTTTTAATTTTAGGCCTAGTATTAGTTAAGTTTTGGGCCTTGAGTCTTGGGCCTAGTTTTTGGGCTTTAAATTAGGTTAAATGGATTAATTCAATTAATTTAAATCGCATGCTCGTTTTATAGGGGCGTGATTCTTAAACTAATTAAATTAATTCTAGGTTTAGATTTCTTAGGGCCTTGGTTAGATTAACGTTCGGATTAATCTAATGAATTTTAATTTGCTCTTGGCTCATTAGAGTAAATGCTAAATTCGTTAAATTAATTGAACGTTTCTTAATGGCTTAGGTTAAAATTAATTTCAAACTTAGATTGACGCTTAAATTCCCAATTAATCATCTTAATTTGTTAGGATCTTAGTCATTTAGGGCTAATTAATTTAGGATTAAATGCTAGAAACATTTAATTAACAGTTAGGTCACTAATTGAACTTCAATAATTTGGGCCCTTTTAGGTTAGGTCTTGGGGTGGGCATTGTGTGTTTATCTTTTGTGCCTTCTGTTTGTCATCTCCTATTTTTTCATTCATGTGACCGTAACTATTTTGATTGCACGTTAGTTAATTTGAATCATAAAAAGGGAGGTATTCATTAATTCCAATATTTGTGTCGCTACAGTCCGAGCTTAAAGGATGTTGACCAAATATTTGAATTAATCCTTACTGACTCAAGGTAAAATTAAAACTTAACCAAATCATTACATTATATTTTAAAATGCTTGCATCATGCATAAAGGGGACGTGCGGGATTCGAACAATAAATTAACACGGCAATCGGCCTTATTCGATGTCAGTTTAATCTATGGTCCGATGTATCGTCAGCCTTATTAATTAAATGTCCAATTAATTTGAATCCACCAGTTTGATAAAGCTCGTTCAATTAAGGTTAATTTTCAATTAAGGTCATCGAATTAAATTCTTTTCAAATTTCGACAATTTCCTTTGATTAAAAGCAACAAATATTTTGGTACCGGTTTTTGGGCTTGATGGGGGTGCTAATCCTTCCCCATACGTAACCAACTCCAGAACCCTTTCAAAATGAATCTCTGGTTTTGTGGTGTCTGGCCTACCTTATCCAAGTGGCCGGTGGCGACTCCTAGTTTTCAGACATTTTTCCAAAGAAAACGAATTTTAAAAAGAAATCCCTTTAAACAAAGATTACAAAGAAATGATTTTTGGGATAACCCGTAGCGCCAAACTTATAATTTTTCTAAAGGTTTTTCAAAAAAACGTCGTTACAGGTACGCCTAACTAAAATCTTAAGCCCATATGAAGGTCGTATCGAAACGGATATGTCCATATTGAAACACTTGTATCAAAACGGATGAATTTGTACCGAAACTTGAAATTCTAGTGGCCTATTAAGTTGAAGCCGTATCGAAAAGCTTATAGAGCGTATCCAAACGACTGGGCAATTTTGTAAAGATTGGCTTTGAAACACTTAGAAAATTTTGTGGGGTTTAAGTTTTGACTTTGAACCAATTTTAGGGTTAAAAATCCTTTTCAATTGTGAAGCTTTCAAGTACTTAAAATTTTATTTACTTTTGCAATTTAGTCCTTGAAATATTTGTTATATCAAAGTCAAACATAGGTTTTACAATCTTCCCATTTTCGATATAACAAAACCAAATTAAATTTTTAAGTAGTTTGAAAGATATTCCCCCTTACTTTAAGATAGGTTTTGAAAAACTTGAAATTTTTTTAAGGCTCCTCTCCCCCTTTTTGTTAGATCAAAATCAATGGTATAAGCAAGACATAGGATAAGCAATTTAAAGCAAACAACATAAACTTCATTAAGAACTTAAAGCATAATAATTCAAAGCAACATAAAATCCAAACTCAAATCGTAAAACATAAATCAAAAACAAATATTTAAACCATGGGTTCAAAAAGAAATAACATAGGTGCATAAAAATCCTAAATGATATGATATGCAAGGCCTAGGGAGTGTCTTCATCGTCTACTTCGTCTTCATCTTCTTCATCTTTATTGGCATTTTGGGCGAGAGATTATCGCCACTCGTCATGAAAAGTGGTGAGAGAGATGTCCATCGAGTTTTGTTGATTTTCAATGGAGGTAACTCGATTCTCAATAAGACCAACTCTCTTATTCAAGGATGTGAAGTGAGTGTCGATTGCGGAAAACCCGAAATTCATGGTTGTGCCCAAAGAAGTGAATTGCTTATTGAGATAGGCCATGAGAACATTCATGGAAGGTTGAGCAACTTGAGCTTGATGAGCTGCTTGTAGAGGCACTTTCGGTTCAGGTATAGCTCATTGAGGAAGTTTCGAGAGACGAAGCCATTGTCCATTAAAATAGTAAAATTTAGAACGGATAAGAGAACGCTCTTTGATCAGATCTTTGAGAGGTTCGGGGAAATCATAGAAGCAATCAATCTCCAACTCTGAGAACAAATAACTCAAAGCGGTGCCATAAGTGAAAGATGAGACAAGAGATGTGTGACGATGTTGAACAAGAAAGACCATCTCCGCAAACATAATTTGGCATAGGTTCTGGTGTTTTTCTTCACGAAAGCATCAGATCCAAAAGTTGTCGACTTGTCGGATCCATGAGAATTTTCCACCGGATGGACGAAACCACCAAGTGATCATGAGGTGAAGAAAGCGATCGTGTGCATCGAGTACGGTGACGGAGCCACTAAGAACATGTCCTAAAGAGTCTTCATCCTTAATACCCTCATCCTCAAACCCAAAAACATCGGTTAAAACTTGTGGATCAAACTGAAATTTCTTTCCCATAAGGTAGGATTCAAAGGCAATGACTTTGGATTTATCGGGACTATAAATACACCGGGCATTAGCATAAAAGATAAGGACAAGGTTGCGATAAAAAACACCGGGTATATGAAAAAATGGCATAAAATTCCATCGTCTCAATAAACCAAGGTATCTAAATTTAAAACGCTTAAAATCCAAAAATAGGATAGAAGTGACACGGTCACAACGGATTTGGTAATTTCGGTATTGTTTGTAGTGAGCAACGACAGAGGGACTTGTAAAACACCTTTGATAAGTAATAGAGAGGTTAGGACGAGTAGGTTCAATACCTCACCAGTTCTTACTCTCTTTTTAGGACCCATAGTTAAAATCTGAAAAAACAAAATCAAAGCACAATGACCATGTATGTATAGACAATCATATTCGATCCAATAATCAATCTAATGTTCAAGGTATTGTTAAAAATCTATACAATATAGTTTAAAAGTATATACAAATATAAAAAGGAATTTTGGTAAAAAGAATTTCAAAAAACAATATAGATAAATATATGGTATATTTTTATATTCGAAAAAAAATCAGTTTTGAAAATTTTTCACAAAAACTTTAAAACACATATAGTATGTATACTATATATACAAAAATTAACTAAAAACGGTATATGAAATTAAACGAAATTTAAAAAAAGAGTTTATATCTTGAGTTATGGATATGGATGAATGCTTGATGATAATGCACCAAATTGATGAGAAAGCTTCGACTTGATTTGGAAAGCAAAAACCCTCAAAAGATTGTGTGAAAAACAAAGGATTTTGATGGGTATTTATAGAGAAAAATCAAATCTAGGGTTTATGGAAAAGTTTGAGTTTGATTTAAAGTTGGAAACCCCCTCTTTAAGAATCTGTAGCCACGCGTATCGATATGCCAAATGTCGTATTGAAACACTCATACCGGTACGCTTTTGAAGTCGTACCAAAACATGATTCCATACCGATACAGTCACGCCTGTACTGAAACACACTAACGAACCCGTATCGAAACGCTTGTAGCCGTTTCAATACCCTTGTTCCAGAATATGCATTTTGGGCAACAAGGAGCCCAAGAATTCAATTTCAATCGAATCTAAATGCATATAAAAGACATGTGAACTTCATGAATGGACTAAAACAGATGTATACTCCCCTAGAAACAAGCATAGATGCATAAAGGAGAAAAATCACAAAAGCATGATAATCAAACAAATTCAAGCAAGCTTTTGATTAAAAGAGGCTCTAAAGGTTCAAAAAAGGCTAGTTAGAGCCAACTCTCTCCTAAGAGTCCAAAAACGCTCTTTATCTAATGGTTTGGTAAAGATGTCCGCTAATTGGTTCAAGGTGTCTACATACTCTAAAACTACATCATTTTTCAAGACATGATCTCTAATGAAATGATGTTTTATTTCTATGTGCTTGGTTCTAGAATGTTGGATGAGATTCTTAGTGAGACAAATGGCACTAGTGTTGTCACACTTAAGGGGTATGGTACCTACATCAATTCCATAATCTAAAAGTTGTTGCTTCATCCAAAGAACTTGAGCACAACAACTTCCAGTCGATATGTATTCTGCTTTGGTGGTAGATAGTGCTACGCTATTTTGTTTCTTAGAGAACCAAGATATAAACATACTACCTAGGAATTGACAAGTACCAGAGGTACTTTTTCTATCTTTCTGACACCCTCCATAATCCGCATCCGAGAAAGCATGCAAATCAAAGAAGGAATCTCTAGGATACCAAAGGCCTAAACAAGGTGTATCTCTAAGGTATCTAAAGATTCTCTTAACGACTATAAGGTGTGATTCACTAGGACTAGCTTGAAATCTAGCACACAAGCAAACGCTAAAAATAATGTCGGGTCTATTTGTGGTAAGATAAAGCAAAGATCCAATCATAGAGCGATAAAGCTTTAAATCAACACATTTACCTCCTTCATCTTTGTCAAGATTTGTGGAAGAACTCATTGGTGTGGCTTGAGGTTTCACATTCTCCAAACCAAACTTCTTAAGCATATCCTTGATGTACTTAGCTTGATTGATGAAGATGTCATCCTTCCTTTTTTTATTTGGAGCCCAAAAAAGAATGAGAGCTCTCCCATCATGCTCATCTCAAACTCACCTTGCATCAACTTAGCAAAATCTTGGCAAAACAATTCATCAGTAGAACCAAAAATTATATCATCAACGTATATTTGAACTACTAAAATGTCTTTTCCATTTCTTCTTAATAAAGAGTGTAGTATCCACCTTTCCTTTGTTGAAATCTTTTTCAATTAGAAAACTTGATAATCTTTCATACCAAGCTCTAGGAGCTTGTTTCAAACTATATAAAGCTTTTGAAAGTTTAAAAATATGGTTTGGGAATTTTGTATCCTCAAAACTGGGTGGTTGCTCCACATACACTTCTTCATTAATAAAACTATTTAAAAAACACTTTTAACATCCATTTGAAAAAGCTTGAATCCATAAAAACATGCAAATACAATAAGCATCCTAATAGCTTCTATCCTAGCTAGGGTGTATAGGTTTCATCAAAATCAATTCTCTCTTCTTGAGTGTAACCTTGAGCAACAAGTCTAGCCTTGTTCCTCACTATGTTACCACTCTCATCTAGTTTGTTTCTAAAAACCCATTTAGTTTCTATTGTAGACTTATTAGTAGGCATATCAACTAATGTCCAAACTTGACTTCTCTCAAATTGATTTAATTATTCTTGCATAGCCAATATCCAATAATAATCTTTTAATTCTTTTTTGATATTTTTAGGCTCTATGCATGAAATATATGCAACATTACTAGCTAATCTAAGAGAGGATCTAGTGGTTACCCCTTCGGATGGATCACGCAAAATTTCACTTTACTGTCTTGGCTCCTAAGACTTCTTACAAGGAATGGGAAGATAGAGAAAGAGAGACAAGAAAGAAAGAGATACAGGAAATTTGACATAGTTGAACTCCCTTGGGTAGCTCACTTCCTTTTCCTCTAGAGTCATGTCATCCAAAGCTTATAGAGGTGGATCTTGTGTTTCTTCTTCTTTGGTTGGAACCTCATCCACCTTTGATGATTGTCCACCATCATTTGCTTCAATTATTCCTACATCATCACCATCACAAGAATCCTTCATCGGAAGGAGCTTATCATTGAAATCCACATGAATAGACTATCTACAAGTAAAGTTCTCTTGTTAAATACTCGATAGGCTTTAGAGTTTAAAGAATACCCTAAGAAAATAGCTTCATCACTTTTGGCATCAAACTAGCCCAAATTATCTTTTCCATTGTTTAAAACAAAACATTCACAATCAAATGGATGAAAATAGTTAATGTTAGTCTTTTTGGATTTCAAAATCTCATAAGATGTTTTCTTCAAAATAGGCCTAATATCATTCTATTAGTAATATAGCAAGCTGTATTAGTGGCTTCTGCCCAAAAATATTTTGGCAAGTTGTTTTCACAAAGCATGGTTCTAGCCATCTCTTCTAATGTTCAACTTTTCCTCTCAACAACCCCATTTTGTTGAGGAGTACGAGGGGCGAAAAAATTATCGCTTATACCATTAGAGTTAAAAAAAAATCCACAAATCCTATATTTTGAAATTTGGTACCATGGTCACTTCGAATATGGGAAATAGTTTGACCAACATCTTTTTGAGAAATTTTTGAAAATGTGATGAACTTTTCTAAAGCCTTATCCTTGATACTTAAAAATAGAACCCAAGTATATCTAGAGTAGTCATCTACTAAAACAAAAGCATATGACTTTCCACCCAAGCTCATAGTTCTAATAGGACCAAAGAGATCCATATGGATCAATTGTAATACTCTACTAGTAGAAACATTATTAATAGGTTTAAAAGAGACTCTTTTGTGTTTGCCTTTTGCGCATGCATCACATATTTTGTCAAAAGTAAATTTAATTTTAGGCAAACCTCTAACTAGATCTTTGGAAACCAATTTTTCTAAAACACCCATGCTTGCATGCCGTAGTTTTCTATGCCATAGCCATGAGTCATGTTCATCTTTAGCAACAAAACATGCATTTGAAATATGAATGTCATCTAAATGCACCATATAAATGTTTCCTATATGATGACCAATTAGCACAATTTGATTTGTTTCAATGTTCAAAATTTTGCAACCATTCAAATTAAAAAGAACATTGAAACCTTTATCACATAATTGACTTATGCTTAAAAGATTATGTTTTAGACCGTTGACATATAAGACATTGGCAATAAGAATGGAAGAGTGATTACCAATGGAACCAATTCCTTCAATGTGGCCTTTGGAGTTGTCACCAAATGTCACTACTCCTCCACTTTTTGGTTTTAGCTCCAAGAATCTACTCTTGTCACCGGTCATGTGTCTTGAGCATTCACTATCAAGGTACCATGAGTTTTGACATGAAGCTTTGGCCTTGTAGCAATGCTCCCCCTACAAACAAAGATTAGGTTTTGATTTTTGGTACCCAAATCATTTTGAGTCCATGAAAGTTAGCTCCCAAAATCTTGGTTCCCTTGGGAATCCAAGAAGACATAGCAACAACATTATTAGAAGTAACTAGTTCCTTAGGAACTCATACACTTCTAATCCTTTTTTTCTTTTGAGTGCCTTTGGAAGTCTCTTTGTTTGTGGTTAACAAAATTCCTCTTCACATAGTTGGTTTTAGAAGATTTTCTTTTTTCAAAAGTGGTTGTCCCAACTTTGCTCAAAGAAACTTTGAGATCATTCACCACTTTGTGGTGGTGATCATGAAACTCTGAAAGAAGGTTGTTTAAATCAACATTTTCTTTTTCAAAATATTTTTGATTTTCTTGTAAATCCAATACCTTCTTTTCAAGTTCTAAATTGGTTTTAGATAAATAATCGTTTTGAGTTTTTAAATCAAAGATAATTTTCTTGTTTTTCAAAACCGATTCCTTATACTTCTCAACCAATTCACCATATACCTCTTGCAGCTCATCATAAACTTCTTGAAGCTCATCGAATGTAAAATCAAAAGATGATGAGTTTGAGGTTACCTTTGGATCATCCTCAAAAGCCATGAGACAAAGGTTGGTAACTTCTTGCTCTTTTTCATTGGATGATTCCTTATCACTCCAAGTAACAACGTTGGCCTTGAGCTTTTTTTTCTTCCCGAAGCTCTTCCTTTTGAGTTGGGGGCAATCGGTTCTTATGTGCCCCAGCTTCTTGCACTCAAAGCATATGAGTTGATCATTCTCTTCCTCTTTGTTCTTGTTCTTGAAGTCTTATTTCTATGGAACTTTCTTCCTTTATTGAACTTCATGAACTGAGTGAATCTTTTAGCTAGCATAGCCATTTCTTCGTCTTCCTCCTCACTAGTATCACTCTTTCTTGTGAAGCTTTGAGAGCAATTCCCTTTTTTCTTCTTTTTTACCTTTTTCTTCTCTACCCTTTTCTCTTCTATTTTGTTTTCTTCTTCTCCTCCTTGCTTTATGATCTTATGAGTAAGAAGAGAGCCCAAAAAAGCATCGAGCTTCAAAGTCTTCAAATCTTTTGCCTCGATGATGGTGGTTTTCTTCCTATACTATGAATCGAAAAAATAATAGAGGAGTTTTCAGACAAGTTTATCTTCGGGAATAATTTTACCGAAGCCTTTGAGACCGTTGACGATGACAGAGGACCGATCGAACATCTTGGTGACGCTCTCATCGGCCTCCATCTTGAATCTCGTAACTCAAGTTAAAGATTCCAATATTTGTTCCCTCATAAGTGGTCTTGAGCTTGTCTCATACCTCATTTGCACTTGTACAAGAGGAAATCTTCAAATACATGTACGGTCTAAGTGCACAAAAGAACATGTGTAAGGCTTTGTCATTGACTTGTAGTCTTCTTCGATCATCATCGTTCATCTCCACCTTTGTCTTAGGAATAAATTTTCCTTCTTCATCTCTCTTCATTGGAATGGTTGGTCCATCTTCCACTACATCCCAAAGGGTGTAGTCATTTGATTTGATGAAGAGCCCCATCCTATTTTTCCAATAAAGATAGTTATCCCCATTGAAGAATGGTGGTTTGGTGATGGATTGAGACTCGTACAAGTTTTGGCCAGAGGTAGATGTCATGGCTTGATTGTTGACTGATGAATCTCTCTAAGAATTGACTCAAGCGGATGTTAATCCTTCCAATGGGTGTAGCTCTGATACCAATTGTTGAGATGGTCAATCAATAGTAAATTGGCCAAGAGGGGTTGAATTAGCTTTTTAAAATTGAAGGGAGGAAATTGGTAAATAAAAATAAAGGCACAAGAAATTTATAGTGATTCAAGCTTCTAACAAGCTCTACATCCACTACATTAGCTCCCCACTAAGGATTTCAAATGATTCACTACTAAATTCGTCACCTTACAAATCAATCAAGCTTTCTACCCAAAGCTTGATCAAGATTACTCAAATAAAAAATGTTGTTGGCAAATAAAAATAAACTCACAAAGGTAAATAATTTGCCCCAATTACAAGTGCAGTCTCCCCAATATTGAAATAAAGAAATTTAATTGAATTACACAAGATGGGTAAAAGGGTTTGACTCTATTTAGCTCAAAGAAACTGTATTTTTGCTTGAATGTTTAACACTTGATCAATGGTTCTTGTTGTAGATTTAGAGGCTTGCTTTTATACATTCTCATTGATTTCTAACCATTTGGGTGGTTTGCATAATCAATAGAGCCATTGGGCTATCTTTTTCCCACAATAAATGCACTTCTACAACCTACCGTATCGGTACACGAAGAGCTGTTTCGATACTTGTCTCAAAACAAAAAGAGCCATTGCAGAGAAATAAAGAGGTGTATCGATACACGGGAGGGTGTACCGAAATGGTAAAGGGTTCGTATTGAAACGGCTATAGGCCGTATCGAAAAGAAATACGCTCATTTTGAATCTACCAAAACCCGTATTGGTACACCACTAAGGCGTATCGAAACAGGTAAAATGATTTTTGAAGTTTGTTGATTCCCCACAATTACAAGGTAACGATAACTTAATAAATGAAAAGATTTGAAAATCTTAACTTCGTATCGAAACGAAATAGGTACGTATAGGTACGCTTAACTAAAACCTTAAGCCAGATGAAGGCCGTATCGAAACGGACATGTCTGTGTCTAAACACTTGTATCGAAACAGATGAACCCGTATTGAAACGTGAAATTCTAGTGGCCTATTAAGTTGAGTCTGTATCGAAACGCTTATAGAGCGTATCGAAATGATTGGGCGATTTTGTAAAGATTGGCTTTGAAACACTTAAAAACTTTTGTAGGGTTTAAGTTTTAACTTAGAACCAATTTTAGGTTTAAAAATCCTTGTCAATTGCGAGACTTTCAAGTACTTAAAAATTTATTTACTTTTGCAATTTAGTCCTTGAAATATTTGTTATATCAAAATCAAACATAGGTTTTACACCATTAGTGGAAGATAATTTAGGATAGAGGGACTAAGGTGATAATTTACCTATTTTCTTTTAGCCATAACCCCAACAGTAGCCACCAGATTTCAATTTTCACATTCTTTTTTTTTGTTTAAACCGTTTATCCTCTTCCCCATCTTCTCTGCACTTTTAAGCTTGTTCCTTTAACCTTAGATAAAACAAACGAACCCCACCCCTTTTTATATTTGAAACTCGAGGAACCTAGATTCGATCAAAACGCAGCGGTTTATCCCCAGTTACGGACGACGATGACGATATGTTAGAAGTAAGGTAAGACGAATCATCCCTTTTTATATTTTTTGTGTTTATTCGAGAAGGAAAAAGAAAATACCTTCGAAACTGAAACCTTGGACCTGGAAAAATGATGTATTTGTTTCCTTCTCTCTCTCTTTTTTTATGTTCGAAATAACTTAGATCTGATTTTTTTTCTTTTTTTGTTCAAAAAAACTTAAGATCTAATATTTTTGTATTCGATAAAAGATTCTTTTTATTTTTTTTAAATTATCTCCTTACAAATTATCGATCTGGGTTTTAATACTCATTCAGTTTACATATAAAATATATAAAAACTCTCCCATTAATGTTGATGTGTTTTTTTGCCCATATATGATAATATTTTGGATAAATATCATATTTTATTCATTTTTTATTTGCAGATTTGGGCAGTAGAGCAGACGACTGGTCAGATTGGGCGGTGGGATGGCCATGGTGTCACGTATGGCGGCCAAGGGGCATTGAACCGCCGCGCGTGGCCGCCACGCGCGAGGGAAGTTGAATAGTCAAGGGTGCGACGGAAGATGGGTTAATAGGGTAAAGGTTTAGGTTATGGTTTTTTTTGTGTATTAGGTTTTAGGTTAGATTGGGCTTGGGTATTAATTAGGTTAATGGATAGTGGATTTGGGATATTTGCTTTAATTGGGTTAATGGGTATTTAATGTAATTGGGTCTGGTGGGTTGGGATTATATTGTAATAAATGGATTATTGGATTTAATAAAAATGGATTTGTTTTTAAATTGTTGGATTGTGTTTTGGGTTTATAAAATGGGTTCGGGTTTGGGCCCGAACAAAAAAGAGTATTACAGCCACTTGTTATCTTTTATTTTTATAAATAATAAAAATATCTTCTTAAAGCTTACCACCCTAAGTTTCGGTAGGGGGTCATTGTTTGTGGTTGGCCCAAGTGAGTCCTCAAAACTTACCACCCTAAGCTTAATAAAATTTTCCACAAGCTTCTTAAAGCTTATGCAATTCTCGATTGAGTGACCTACTTGCCCCGCGTGATAGTTACATCTCGCATTGGCGTTATACCATGCTGGGAAAGGAGGTTGTATTGGAGCTTGGTAGAATAATGCCACCATATGACTGTCATACATTTTTTGTATAGTTCTCCATAGAAAACTGGTAGCGTCGTAAACTTCATCTTCTCTGTATTCCTCTTTTTTTCTAGAATCTTGGCTTGAGGAATTTTGGGAACCCGTAGCTTTGGGTTGTGTCACTGTCACCTGTTTCGGAAAACCTATATTATAAACTCCCGAAAAGTTCACTTCATTGTCCCTCTTCCCATATGATGGCTTCTTGTAGGACGAACTTCCACCGGCGTCGATCTTACCGTTCTTAATGGGATTCTCGGTGAGCTCTTCAAATAACACTAGATTGACGAAGTTGGTAGTTGCATTTCCTATAAGGCGATCTAGAATTAGGCCTTCCAACGTTTGGATAAATATGACCATTTTCTTCTTCTCACCAAGCGGGGGTTGAACTTGTGCTGCCACCTCCCTCCAGCGTTGTACGTATTCCCTAAAGCTTTCATTGGACTTTTGCTTCATGTGTTGTAAAGCCCAATGGTCAGGTACCATATCACCGACGTGTTGATATTGCTCTAGAAAAGCTTTGGCCAAGTCCTTCCATGATATTATCTGATGACGACTCAATTGGTTATACCATCTAGTGGCAAATCCAATTAAATTATCTTGAAAATAGTGGATCAATAACTTGTCATCTCTACCATAACCAATCATCATTCAGCAAAACATGGTAAGATGAGCACGGGGTTAACTCATCCCATCATACTTCTCGAATTCGGGGACCTTGAACTTAGAGGGTAGCACCAAGTCTGCGATGAGGCTAAATTTGTTAGCATCAAACTCACTGAAGGTGTGCACTACATCCATGGCTTCCATCTTTTCCTTAAGTTACTTGCAATGGTCCTCAATCTCTTTTGAAGTCTTCATTTTTGGTTTCCCGATCTCGACCAACTGAACCATTTTTGAGACAAAATTTTCAGCTTGATTTTCCCTGGGCTTAGCTTCCGATGTAGTGGGTATATTCACAAAGGAAGAGGCAGGGGCCTGATGAAGTAGTGACTTCCCTCGAAAAAGTATTATTTGACGGTCACGTTAAACTTTAGAATGAGTATGAGTAAACCCCGGAGGATATATAGGGCCTTCATTCCCATCAGTAGGATTTTTCGTCAGATTTGCGACAAAAGCCTCTTCTTGCTTGAGGAGTTTATGTCCTAGAATTTGTGCCATTTGGCTTAACATGTCTTGTTGGCATTTCTTGATTTGTTCCATCATATCTTGTTGGGCTTTAGTTAATTGGTCTTCCAACTTCTTAGCCATATCTGCTTGCATGTCCCTTTGAGTTTGCTCAATTTTGTCCATTCTATCTTCATTCATCATTTTGGTCTTGTGTCAAGTTCTGTAGGGGGCTGGATTGCCTGGCTTTTCGTTCTATCCAGTATCACTATCATGGGGCATCCCAAGAATCAGTCTTAAATTTTCAAAAATGAATGCATGTAAATGCAAGGTTCATGTCCTAGATGCGAAGGTACTGATTCAAAAATGGTTCTCGTGGCACACAATTCTGAACTCACGGGATTCATTTGCAACTTTGAATGTTGCATTGACATCTAGGGTACTAGATTTTCTCCCGATGACAAATCCCTTTTTTTTAATTGAGAACCAGTTGTGAATTAGTATTTCATGCTCGTGAAATGCAAATATTAGAATATGATAATGATGTCATGAAATTAATGCAAAATGAATAAGTTTAATATGATATGATTAAAAAGAGAAAATAGGTCAGTTCAGACTAAAATGAATGAATAAATTAATGATAAATAAAGTAAAAATTAAAATAGGTAAAAAAAATATACATAAATAGCAAATAAAGGTATCGAATAAGCAAGCAATGCCTAATAGGGTTACTGCTAAACGAGAAGAGTACCAGTATGACTTTAAAAGGTAGGTTGTATAGCCACTATATGCGGTTAGGATCTAGAGAAAAATGGTACATGGACTGTCGCTATGACATCGATTCAGGATGATACTTCTCCTTATACCATAAGGAGGTGAAAACCCCATGAAATATAATCATTCCTTTTTATTTAAATTATTATATATAAAACACGCATATACATATATATATATACTTGTACAATAATAATAATAATAATAATAATAATAATAATAATAATAATAATAATGTTCGGGACCAGATTAAAAATTGTTTTAAAAATGAGGGACTAGGGTGGCAAATAACCCATACGATAGGTCATTAGTGGAAAATAATTTAGTACAGAGGGACTAAGGTGGTAATTTATCTATTTTCTTTTAGCCATAACTGTAATCACTCATTTTTATCTGTAAATACATATTAGTATTGCATGTATACATATTATATTATATGTTTATTGTTTGCATGAGTATTACTAATATATATAAGGTGTGGTGTGCATGTATATTATAAGCTATGTATGTATACGTATTAATGGTGTATGTGTGTCGTGTATGTATCTAGAGTACGAGCGTATTTGTTTAATGTATATAGATGTTATGTTAATTATGTGTATGATTATATATACGTATGCCAATATGTTATACTTGTATAAGTATACGTTTGTATTATGTATGTGTATTGCTGCTATAATTATATTATTATTAATATTATTGGGCTGATATGAAATGAAATCCAAAAAAATTATATATATTAAATAAATAAATTACAGTCCAAGTCCAGTTACAAATAGTTACAAGGCCCGGTTGGCCCAAACCTTATCTAATTACAACTGTGTGTGCAGGTGGCTGTGGGCCGTTGGATCAAGATCTGATCCAACGGCCACGATCCAACCAAAGAGCCAAAATATCTGCCAGCCGCGTGTTCCACACCAATGGACCGTTCGAGTGCAGGTGGTTGGAGCTGTTTCACCAAATCGAGGCTTCATCCAGGCCGTTCGTCCCTCAAGCCATCTCGACCGTTAGATCAGATCTGATCTAACGGCCGAGAACGCGTCTGGCCGCTGGCAGAACACCCACACCGCCACCATGCCGATCTTCAACCACCGTGCTCAGAACATGCCAAATACAACAAGCAATAAGTTTGTCAGTCCATATCTGAGAAAGCAAGTAATATACAACTTGTACCAAAAAAGACGAGGATATATATGAAGCGAAATATTTTGTAAAAGGGGGGTGGAAACAAAAAAAAACAAGATAGTTGTAACAGAGATCTTGTAACAAAAAAACTGAAAGTTGTAATCAGTCAAGTGATAATCGAAAGTCAGTCCAGTGGTAAACACTTGTTTCCTTTTCTTATTTGTTTTTTTGCATGCATATACAAAGAGATAAACAAAAAAATGAGAGAGAAGAGGTCTTACCGTGGCCGTCCGTGGGTCTCCTTTCCTCAGTGACAAGCCTTTCGGCTTCCCCAAGCCAGAGATGGGGAACTGAAGGAAGGGGAAGGCCCCTTGTAGTTTCGATTTTAGGTTTAAAAATGTTTTTTTTTGTTTCGTATTTCCTAGATCTAGGGTAAATCGAGGCTTATCCTTTGAATCCAACCTCGGATTCACATCGAGGATGAAACGGGGGTTATTTTGGTGTGTTTTGGAGGCTCGCCGGCGCCGGTTAGCGGCGGCCGGCCGCCGGATTCTGGGTTTCAGGGGATATTTGAGAGAAAATGAAGAACATAAGCAGGATTACAAAAACTGAAAATGAAAGAAATAAGGGGAAAATTGGTTTCGATCTAAAAATAGGGTTTATATAGGTGTTATTATTTTTTGAAATGGGTAAATCACACACTTAATCCCCCCGCGTTTCCAATATTTTCATTTTTGTCTCGCCGCATGGTATAATTACAATCCCAGTCCCCCTGATATTTCAAAAGCTTACAATCTAGTCCCTAAATTACACTGAATCGGACTTTAAATGGTAAAATTACGCCTTTAACCATCCCGCGTTTTTAAACTTTTCATTTTGGGTCTGCCCCTTGGTCCAATTACAATTTTGATCCTTCTAGGTTCTGTTTACTTCGCATTTTAGTCCGAAATTACATATTATTGTTCTTTAATTTCGCCATCGACTTTTATTTTTCTTTCATTTTGATCCTGTCTCTTTGTAAATACTCATGTTCGTATTATAATCGTATATGTTGATGTATTCTATTGTTTTATTTTATATCCTCGTATATGCCTCGTATTTTATGTTTAAATGTATATGTGTATTAAGCTTACGATAGTTATGTATCTTTTTATCCTAGGTTATTCATATTAAAGTATGCTATGTTCTAGTTGGTTCAGATATCTGACATGTTTTATATATTTTTATATGTGTATGTTCTCTTGGCTTTTTTTTAGGTTACATGTTAGTGTATTTTCTTTTTTTTTGTATGATATATTGTCCCATATATGTTGAAATATGTTTTATTACTAGTATGCATATCTTTTTTAAATAGTTGTTCGTCTATATATATTTATTCCTATCTTGTTATTGTGGCATGTTAAGTTTGCTTTTATCTGATATTAAGCTTGGTATGTATATGTGTATTTTAATTGCGTATTTCATTTATGCTAGATTAGTATTCTGATATGTGAATATTTACTGTTTTTAAATCATCTGCTATGTCTTCTATTTTTGTCATTAAGATTGCATATGGTATATAAATTGTTAATGCGGTGCCTTTTATCCGAAAGCGTAAACGGGCCGATGATCGGCGTAGTGATAGTGGTTGGACGTTTATCCTCGAATGACGGGGCCCTTAAAATTTATTCGCAATTATGACCGAATTTTAAAATAATCGTCACTTTAATCCGGAAAATCCAATATTAATAAAGCGGTAATTATTAAAGTACCAATTTTGGGCGGTGTGGGGGTGCTAATCCTTCCCCATCCGTAACCGACTCCCGAACCCAATATCTTTGAATCTCTGGTTTTATGGTGTCCGGCCTACCTAAGTGGCCGGTGGCGACTCCATTTTTAAATAAAACACGAGTTTTCTAAAATTCCACGCGGAATACAACATTTCCAAAAAAAAATAAAACACTTTCATCTTTTTTAGCGAGAATAAAAAAGGCATCGCTACAATAACCCCAACGGTGGCCACCAGATTTCAATTTTTACATTTTGTTTTGCTTAAACCGTTCGTCCCCTTCCCCATCTTCTCTGCATTTTTAAGCTTGTTCCTTTAACCCTAGATAAAACAAACAAAACCCACCCCTTTTTTATATTTGAAACTCGAGGAACTTAGATCTAGTCAAAACGTGGCGGTTTATCCCCGATTATGGATGACGGCGGTGATATGTTAGAAGTAAGGTAAGATGAATCGTCCCTTTTTATATTTTTGTGTTTATTCGAATAGGGAAAAAGAACATACCTTCGAAACTGAAACTTTGGACCTGGAAAAATGTTGTCATTGTTTCCTTCTCTCTCTTTTTTATGTTCGAAAGAACTTAGATCTGATTATTTTCTCTTTTTGTGTTCAAAAAAACTTAAGATTTAATAATTTTTTGTACTCGATAAACGCTTTTTTTATTTTTTAAAAAAAATCTTCTTCTTACGGATTTACCGATTTGGGTTTTTATACCCATTCGGTTTATATATAAAATATATAAAAACTCTCCCATTAATGTTGATGTGTTTTTTTGCCCAGATATGATGATATTTGGGATAAATATCATATTTTATTCGTTTTTTTATTTGCAGATTTGGGAGGTGAAGCAGGCGGCCGGTCAAATTGAACGGTGGGATGGCCATGGTGTCGCGCGTGGGCATTGAACCGCCGAGCGTGGCGGCCACGCGCGAGGGAAGTTGAACAGTCAAGGGTGTGACGGCAGCTGGGTTAATAGGGTAAAGGTTTAGGTTAGGGTTTTTTGGTGTATTAGGTTTTAGGTTAGATTGGGCTTGGGTATTAATTGGGTTAATGGGTAGTGAATTTGGGTTATTTGCTTTAATTAGGTTAATGGGTGTTTAATGTAATTGGGTCTGGTGGGTTGGTATTATATTGTAATAAATGGGTTATTGGATTTAATAAAAATAGATTTGTTTTTAAATTATTGGGTTGGGTTTTGGGTTTATAAAATGGTTTCGAGTTTGGGCCCGGACAAAAATGTGTATTACAACCACTTGTTATCTTTTATTTTCACAAATAATAAAAATATCTTCTTAATAGTAAAATGATTATTTTACCCTTAAATCTACAATGTGCCAAATGTTATCATCCTTCTTCCAATGGCCTAGATTTACTCTTGAGTTAGTAGTTTACCAATTTGATCTTGAACTATATTAATTTTTATTTTTGCCCTTGAAACAAACTTAAATTCCAATCTTGTCCCTTTGATCCAATGGCTAGGATTTAACATGAAAAAATTATCTTAATCCAATGGTCCACATTAATTGTAACATTATACCAATGTGTATTGACATTCTTACCCTTCCATCCAATGGCTAATGTTATTTTCTTGAATATATATTTGATCCATTTATTCGAAAATTTTCGAAAGCTTTATCGAATAATTCCTTAAAATTGAAATTCCGAATTAATTTAATAATCTTGTTTCCAACTCACTTCTTTTAGGTGAACTACACATTTACAGAATAAAAATTATTTCCAAGAAAATTACCTTTTTAGTACTCAAACTTTTCAAAAAATTTCATTTTGTCCACCAAACTTTCATTTTATTCATTTTGATCACTTCACTTTGGACATCAATCTTTCATTCTTATCATTTTGGTCACTAACTAAACTTTAGGGTTTTACACTAACATTAAACCCTAAATTCTAACTACAGTCTCTAAATTCTAAACCCCTAAACTATAGACCCTAAACTAGATCTCTAACCGTTGAAATTAAGGCGCTTGTGGAAACAAAATGTTTCCACCGCCAGTGCATCGTATATTTCCCTTTTACTTTTGGATAACTATATGCGTTATATTTTTAAAATGGGTAAAGTACATAAACAGTCACTAAACTATCACAAAAATACAAAATGGGTCACCAAACTTTCAAAAGTTATATTATGGGCATTAAACTTTAGTTTTTGTTACAAAATGACCACTGAACCGTTAACTGTTGTTAACTGGGTGACATGACAGTTTCGAAAGTTTGTATAACAGCACATTTAATCCTTAATATTTACACATTCAATCAGTTTAGACATCAAGAATGGGGGTTAAATTAGGACTAAATTGATTGAATGTGTAAATATTAAAGATTAAATGTGTTATTATTTAAATTTCCGTAACGGTCACGTTATCAGCTCAGTGATCATTTTGTAACAAAAACTAAAGTTTAATGTCTATTATGTAACTTTTGAAAGTTTAGTGACCATTTTATATTTTTTGGGATAGTTTAATGACCATTTTGTGTACTTTACCCTTTAGAAATTCATAATCGAATGGTTGTCTAATATTTTATTCATTCAAAATTTACGTCATGTGTATAATTTTAATGAGTAAATTATACCACAAGCCATTCTATTATTAATAAACTATAATTAAATCATTGTATTTTAAATAAAAAGTTAACAATCGAGCTATCAGTGCCATCGTCGGGAGTCGTTCCACAAAATCATCCCAAAACTTTCAAATTTATTAAGTTCGCCCTACATCACTCATTGTCAAAATCTTGGCATATGTTCTTCTTTCCACCAATGGCAGTCTCTTTGTGGTTCGGATCATCGAATAATGACCTTATTTTTTTGAGAAACAAAAATGACTCTGACATCACTATGTGTAACAAAAAAATAAAAATATAAATACAGACACATTTTAACATTTGTTTGAGATTTTAACAACACAATGACTTGATTGTTAGAAATAATTGAGTGACTCTATTGCGATTGTTTGAAATATAATGATCCAATTGTAAATTTACTAATAATAAAGTGGTCTGTGATGTAATTTACCCTTAATGTTTTAGGCAACGTGACCTTTTTGGCCCTCAACTTTATCATTTTAATCATTTTAACCCTTAAAATTTATTATGTCTCTTTAGTATTTTAAACCCTCAATTTTAGTCATTTTAGCCTCTCAACAAGACCTTTTGAGAAGTTCGTGTGTCTTTTTAGTCATTTTAGTCTCTCAACATGACCTTTGGAGAAGTTCGTGTGTGTAATTATACAAAGGGTGGTATATGTTGTTGATACTTTAATATAGGTTTAATAGTCAAAAAGGTGTCCAACCTATATTTTTTTCAGTTTGGTGCCTAACGTTTTTTTTCGGGCCACTTTGGTGTCTAACGTTTCATTTCGTAACTCAAATTGAGTTTTTCCGTCAACGGCCGTTAAAAATTTTCCGCTAACTAATTATAACATGACTTGTGACTTGCTTTTATTTATTTATTTAATTTCTGAATTACTTCAAAATTATTTACTTCTCAAAAACCTCCAAGTTTTAATTTCTTTCAAACAAACTCTCATACACATCTCTCTCACCGTCCGGCATCCTTCACACGTCGGCGGTTCACCGTTCACCACTCAAGCATCAGGTACCTCACCGTTCGGCATCCTTCACACGTCGGCGGTTCACCGTTCACCACTCAAGCGTCAGGTACCTCACCGTTCAACATCTCCACCCTCTAACCATCAGTTAGAAGCCCATTCGGTCTTTTTTTTCTTCATTTTTATATGTTCATTGACGAAGAAACGATGGTTCATTCGCCGATTTTCGACGACAGAATCATGGGGCTTTCAGTCGTGGGAGGCCGACGAAGACTAGGGTAGCCAGTGGCGGTTGAATTGGTGGTGGGAGGGGAGAGGGATTTAGGGTTTGGGAGTTATAAAAAAATTAAAGATTTGGGTTTTTTTATAAAATTAAAAATTTTCTGATTTTTAAGAAAATAAAAATTAAAGAAAATAACAAAATATGCCACATGTCCTGTTTTTATTGGATAAGGGAAATTTTTTAAGCCCGTAACGAAAAAACCTAATTTGAGTTAGGGAATGAAACGTTATGCACCAAAATGGCCCGAAAAAAACCGTTAGGCACCAAACTAGAGAAAATAGTATAGGTTGGACACCTTTTTGACAATTAAGCCCTTTAATATATAGTGCTAAAAATATAATAATACCAAGTTTACCATTTCATGAGCTATAATCATAAAGTAAGAAATCCAGCATAAGCATGACCTTAAACTTTCTGAGCCCATGAAAAACGAAAAAGAAGCTAATTCCTGTAGCAAGCCATGTTTAATGGCGTCGGAGGGTCTGAAAATGAACCATCAACAATCCCTTCAAATATGTATTTATTAGCTGCTTCAGTGAAGTGAACCCCATCCCAGTTAACATAAGTCGAAGGATCTTCGCAAGCAGCTCCGACCAACACTTCCTTCCCATGTTTATGAACCTTGGCTCCACACCCCAAGTTCTTGTTGTAGTTGTACTTCCCACCATGGCCGCAGCATGTTCTAAGAGGTTGCTTGAACCCTGCAATTTTTGTTCATTTCAATCCAATTGTGTCAATACTTCCTTTTTCATGAAGTTTTCAGTTACGGGGGACTCACCGTGCTTTCTTCCTTGGCTAATTAGTGAGTATTTCAACGAGTAAACATCGACGTAAGTGATCGCTGCATCGGCCAAGTCTTTGCGCAACCGTTCAACTGTCTTTTTCAATTGCTGGTGGAAAAACTGGGCGACGTCGTTGAACGGAGTTGCGCATCCGTGTTCATCGATTTGGCTTGCTAAGACTGGAATTCTATCCATTATATATGGTAGACACCCAACAGGGCCTGTGTTGTGTATCCAAAAGTATCTCCCTCCTTGGCTATATATGTCCTGCACAATAGCAACTTAATTAGATTCGAACATTTGATCCAATGATTAACGATTCGGGTTCGATTTACTAGCCTGAATTATAGTCTGGAACTGATTAAGCACATCGGGAACGTAGGCTTTAACTTCGTCCGTCGACATGTTTAAGTAGTAGCCGGCGGTGAGATCATTCTGGCCGATGTCAAAGGTGTACAAGGCACTTGAGAAGAGTTCTTCCTTTGGCATTAAGGTTTCAAAAACTCCACCTACAAACATTGATATAGTAGTTACTCCAAAACAGTTCACATGTTTATCTGGTAAATGAAATGCATGTAATGAAATATGACCTCTTTTACGTACAACTTGTGATCTTTTATGAAAGTCATTGAACTCGTAAAATTGAACGTTCAAGGAGATGGGGCTGAAACCGCCTCGGTTCAAAGTTATGTTTTGAGGTCTAATGGTGGATGCAGCCGTGGCAAAGTTAGCCCCATGGCTGAAGTTGGTCCCCACGGAGTCAAGAAATGCACTTAGATAGGGTAACCCAAGACTCTCGGCTGAAAATTAAATTTAAAATCTCTTTATCCGTTATCGATCGTAATAAAAGAAAATGACGTTATACTTCACGCATTACAATAATTGAATTCGAAATAGGAGACAAGAAAGAAAGAAAGATCCATGGTCACAAATCCACTTTCTTTGCGCGTGCTACACTTTTTAGCCCTTTCTGTGGAAAATGGAGTCTGAAAAATGGGACCAGGGACACCTTGGACAAGGACATGAATGGTCTGTTTTTCTCATGCCTAAAATTTAGTTTACTTTCACTAATCAGCAAATATAATCACTGATTGATTACTTAATGCTGACTAATATCACACATGAATTGGAAAGTGAATTGTATGCTGAAACAACTCTATAGGTTTTGACATTTTGTGTTACAGGGAGACTATCAGAATTTAATAAGCTGAGATGTAGAAGAGTACCTATGAAGTCGATCACGAGAAGACCATCGCAATAGCGTCCGGCGGGGCTGCCAAAGTAAGAGACTCCATTCGGAGGAGGAGCCTGGCCGAATGCTGCTGACAAGCCCCCGGTATCGGAGTTCGAGTCGCCAAAGTTGAATATTGCAGGGAATTGGCAACGCTTTTTGGCAAGTACAAGGTGAATTGGTGCCAGGTTCAGAAAGGAGATAGCGAAGATGGTGATAACAAAAATGGAAGATAGATCAGAAGCCATGGAGTAGGATAAAGCGTTATCCAAAGCTACAAAACGACTCAATGATGAATCTATTTATAAAAGTTGAAAACCAAAGGTTGAGTCGGTATCAATGAAAAAGGAAATGTTGTTTTATTTAGAAGACCCGAGTTCGAACAACTTTGTTAAATATACATTATCATAAGACCACCCCTTCCTTCCCAGTTTAATTCCTATAACAAGTCATGTTTAATGGAGCGGGAGGGTCTGAAAATGAACCATCAACGATCCGTTCAGATATGAACTTATTAGCTGCCTGAGTGAAGTGAACCCCGTCCCAAATTACTGCACTCGAAGGATCTTTGCAAGGTGCTCCAACCAACACTTCCTTCCCATGTTTCTTAATCTTTGATCCACACCCGAATTCCTTGTTGTAGTTGTACTTCCCACCATGGCCACAGCATGTCCTAAGAGGTTGCTTGAACCCTGCAATTTTTTTTTTTTCATTTCAATCCATTTGTCAACACTGCATTTTCATGAAGTTTTCAGTTGTTTCATCAAGGGGGACTCACCATGCTTTCTTCCGTGGCTAATTAGCGAGTATTTCACCGAGTAAACATCGACATAAGTGATTGCTGCATCGGCCAAATCTTTGCGCAACTGCTCCACGGTCTTTCTCAATCCCTGGTTGAAAAACTGGGCAACGTCGTTGAACGGAGTCGCGCATCCGTGTTTATCGATTTGCCCTGCTAAGACTGGGACTCGCTCCATTACGTATGGCAAACACCCGACTGGACCTGTGTTGTGTATCCAAAAGTATCTCCCTCCTTGGCTATATATGTACTGCACAACAATTGCATGTTATAAAGTACTTAAAAATCAATCCTTAATTATATTCAAACATTTGATTCAATGATAAATGATTCAGGTTCAATTTACTAGCCTGAATTCGAACATTTGATTCAATGATAAACGATTCAGGTTCAATTTACTAGCCTGAATTATAGTCCGGAATTGATTAAGCACATCGGGAACAAAGGCTCTAACTTCGTCCGTTGTCATGTTTGAGAAGTAACCGGCGGTGAGATCGTTTTGGCCAATGTCGAAGGTGTACAAGGCATTTGAGAAGTGTTCTTCCTTTGGCATTAAGGCTTCATAAACTCCACCTACAAACATCGATAATAATCAAAATAATTCACATGTTTTA
Organism: Hibiscus mutabilis; assembly: GCA_019671005.1. Taxonomy (NCBI): domain Eukaryota; kingdom Viridiplantae; phylum Streptophyta; class Magnoliopsida; order Malvales; family Malvaceae; genus Hibiscus; species Hibiscus mutabilis. Next base: position 65,998,589 of record CM033718.1, on the reverse strand, counting down.
TCCAGAAACAGGAGAAATTTTGTGGTTTTTCTGGCAAAAGTGTAATGAAGCATTACCTCGTTTACGTACAGCTAGTGACCTTTCTTGAAAATCATTGAACTCGTAATATTGAACGTCCAAGGAGATGGGGCTGAAACCACTTTGATGCAGAGTTGTGTTTTGAGGTCTAACGGTGGATCCAGCCGTGGCAAAGTTAGCTCCGTGGCTGAAGTTGGTCCCCACAGCGTCAAGAAATGCACTTAGATAGGGCAACCCAAGGCTCTCCGCTGAGCATTAAACAGATGTTAACATGCATCATCAATCACAGGATACCAGAATGTAGTTAGCTGAGACGTAATAGGTAAAAGAGTACCTATGAAGTCGATCAATAGGCGGCCATCGGTATAGCGGCCAGCAGGGTGGCCAAAGAAAGAGAATCCATTAGGAGGAGGAGCTTGGCCAAATGCAGCTGACAAGCCTCCTGTATCGGAGTTAGAGTCACCAAAGTTGAATATAGCAGGAAATTGACAAGGCTGTTTTGCAAGCACCATAGGTGCAAGGTTCAATAAGGAGATAACAAAGGTAGTGATAACAAAAATGGAAGATGGACCAAAAGCCATGGCTGTAAAACGATTGGAGAAGGAGAGTTATGTATGCAACTCAACGTTGAACAGAGGTATCTACTTATAGAAGCTGACCATTAACGAATAATATAATTGAGATTCTGTTTCGAGTTATCCTAACAAATAAGAAAAATGGGTTAAGATTTTGTATTACCTAAAATATACTGTAAATATTTTTTACTGATTTCATAATCTTTATAGAATTATCAATTTTGAACGAACAGCTCTTAGTTGAGATTTAAATTTAAATTATTTTACAAAATGAAGGCAGTTACCACTTGAGGTTTTCTACTTCCTTTCTTTCATAAACATCTTTCATCAACTAGTTTCCAAAACTAAATCATAGACGATGATGGAAAAACTTGAATCGATTTAACATTAAACTACAATCCTTCGTGTCGAACATGTCGTCTTGGCATCGGTCAGCATGCTATTGGTGCTCGGAATGAAGAGACATGTGGCATGCTTTAGTGATGGGAGTTGGAGGGTCCGAAAGCCATCCATCAACAACCTTGTTAGCTACCCACAGATTTGCAGCGTGGGAATAATGGATGCCATCCCAACTTATATAAGCTGAAGGATTGCTGCATGAAGTCGACAAAATTTCGGTCCCATTCTCTGTTTTCTTCCTCCAGCACAGGTTATCCCGATAATGCCCGCAGCAATATCCAAGCGGATTTGCAAATCCTGCGATAAAGGGTTGGAGTTTAATATAGAACAGACACAGTGACATGTGAAGCTATTATCTTTTATAATTTTGTTGTGGAAACAGAATGATTAGGCAACTGAGCTTACCATGGTGCTTTCCATCAGAAATTAAAGAATATTTAGCCGAGTACATATCGACGTAAGTCAGTGCTGCATCTGGGAATTGCATCCGAAGTTGGATAACACTCTCTTTCAGCTGCCTGTTAAATTCTTGAGCAATCTCATTATGAGACCTTATGCAACCATTTTGATCCACATTTTCAGTTGGAGTATAATCTAGAACGTGGAAGGGCAAACAACCTATTGGACCTGTGTTGTGTATCCAAAATATTCTTGCTCCATGTTGATGTAGTCGCTGAAAAGGAAAGAAATGGAAGTAAAGTTAAAACATAAGTGTTAAGATTTCGATTATTCACATTCGTTAACTTGATTTAGATAGAGGAGACTTGAAGGGAATTTATATTATGTTGTTCTTATTAGTATATGCTGAACTACGCCGAATATGTCCGAAGCCAATCTTATCAGCCCTTAACAGCTCTGCCTAGGGCAATAACAAATGAAAAAGAGATATGGTGCAATTATATTTCCTTGCCAATTAGAGGTCTATAAGTTCAAAGCATCAAAGTGTCTAAATATGCTTTAAATAAGCCTCATGCATGGAGTATATCCTACAGAAGAATCATAGATAAACGTATTTTACAAAATCACATCAATCTCCTACAATTGTAAGAAAACCAAGACAAATATACTGTGCAAGCATAAGATCTAGCTACCTTAACAGCCTGAGCAAACTGGTTGATAGTTCCCGGAATTGATTCTATAACCTGTTTCTCTGTCATTGACTTAAATGCACAATCAAGATCATTTTGCCCAATATCAAATGTGTAAAGTGCTTGAGAGAAGTCCTCTGGTCTTAGTAGCTTGCTCTTAATGTTTGAATCCACACCTGGAAAGAAAGAAAAAACCCAGTGAAATCCATTCCGAAAAGTTCGAGTATTATTCTACTTTAGAATTTACGCTTCTTTTGCTCCTAATTCTTGAATTGTTTCTAACCTTCTTTATAAAGCTCAGTTACTTGCTCTTTGAACTGTTCAAATTGCGCAAGTTGTATGTCAAGGGAAATGGGGCTATACCCTATCTTAAACATTCTTGCATCCAGTGGCTGAATTGTAGACCCTCCCGTAGCAAAATTAGCTCCATGTCGGAAGTTTGTACCAATCGAGTCCAGATACGCACTCAAATACGGCAGTCCCAAATTCTCAGCTGCAGGGTACAATGACTAAGTTTAGTACTAGAGAGAAACAAAATGCATTCTTATGATTTTACCACCAAGCATATCAACCTTCAGTCTGAAAACTTGAACAAACGGGCCCATTAATGTGATTAATTTAAAGTTCATCCTAAGCACAAGAATGTCTTTAGAAACTGAGTAATCAAAATTGATCTTATAAAGCAGAGGTTGTAAACTACTCAGCAACATTCAAATTTGACTCATAGTATGGAGGCAATTTCACCTTAATCCCTAAAACCGATAACCATAATCGAAACTCAACACTTGAAAAATCTCAACTTTAAGCTTTACCTCGATTGATTGAAAGTCCCAAATTCTAACCTTTCGGGGATTGATGTGAAAAGCCAGTGAATTACAAATAAAACAATGATCCGCGGCAAACAGATAAGGCTTTCACATGATGTATCTAAAAGATGAGACAAGTTCAAGAATATCAAAAGGAATGAAAAGAAGGAAGAAAAGACACACAGACCAATGAGATCAATAATCAGTTTGCCATTGCAATATCTCCCAGATGGCTTTTGGAAGAAAGCATTTCCATTAGGCAAAGGAATCCGGCGGAATGCAGCGGATTTTCCACCCGTGTCAGAATTGGAATCACCAAAGTTGAATACGGCAGGAAAATAACAACTGTCGTATTGACCAAGATCCCTTTGCCTTCCACTAAGCAAGAAAAGAGAGAATGGCACGGCAAAGAGGGCTGCTATTGTCAAAGTTTTCACGCTGTTTTTTGAAGCCCAAGCAGTCTTCCATCTCCCACTGATACCACTACCAACACTGGGTCTAGCAGCTTCCATGCTAATTCTCTTTCAGGACTTTTATCAAACAGGTTTAGGATTAACACATAACGGTCAACGTTTGTTGCCTTCCACATAAACCAACGAGGTAAGTTCACATCTTAGATTAATAATATAATAGCGATGGAATCTGACAAGCGAGTGTCACGCGCTTGGGAAGAGACGGAACATTAGTACTGCATTAGAAGAAAAAAATGAAGATTTTGAAATACATACATGGTAACGTTGCATATTTTATTTGACATATATTTTAAGAAAAGTGGGAAGAGAACATAATGACGTTGTATATTTTATTTGACATTTTTTTAGGAAGAGAATAAAGCCACGTGACATGAGCATAATGGGTGTGTTGTCGCTCTCTTCATCCATTCAAATTCAGTGGTTTTTTATATCATTTTATGGAAAAATGAAACAAATGTGAGTTTTAAGTTACTTGAATGCTGAGACAATTGTGGATTTAAGAACAATAATCTTAGAGAGTGTTCTTGAGTTACTTGAACTTCCTTTGATCATTATTAAGTCAAGTTTGAGCTATGAAATACAACATAAATAATCGAATTTGAGGTGTTCGAGCTCAATTTTAATGCACAATACAATATGTGAGCTTTAGAGACAAGTTTTGGATTTAGGGATTGGGGGATCCAAGAGAGAGCCATCCAAAATCCTATTTGCTACCCAATGGTTTGCAGCTTCAGTATAATGAATGCCATCCCAACTAATGTGCTTAGATGGATCGCTGCAAGAAGCCCCAAAGATTTCAGTACCGTTCACCACGGCCGACTTTCCACATTCGATATGATAATCGCCTAAGTGCCCGCAACAGTTAATGAAAGGGTTAACAAAGCCTGCAATCTCCGAGTTGAATATGGATGTTGATATGTGCGACGGGAAATGAAAATGTTAGAGAACTGCAATGGTTTGATGAGAGTCTAAAACGTACCGTATTTTTGTGCTTCACTAATTAGAGAATATTTAGCTGAGTAGATATGCACATATGTAAGCCTTACACCATGGAGCTTGGTCCTAAGTTGAGAAACCCTGTCTTTAAGCTGCTTGTTGAATTCTTGAGCCAACTCCTTGTAAGACTTAATGCAGCCAGTTTGGTCGGCATTCTCGAGTTTTGGAGGGGAGTTTATGACAAAAACAGGCAAGCATCCAATGGGACCGGTATTTTGTATCCAAAACATTCTTGCTTCTTGTTGATAGAGCTTCTGAAAATACAGAAAATCATGACTTCTCAACTTTGTGTCATCTGAATCAAAGCAGGCCACCACAATTAACAAGTAGCATATGAAATACCTCAATTGCCCTGGCAAACTGGCTGATTAAACTGGGAATGGATGCCTTAACCTGCTCCTTTGTAGTTGTTACAAGACCATAAATCTAACATGTAAAGAGCCTTCGAAAACTCCTCTGGTCTCGGGAGCCTATCTGTAACATCCGGATTCTTGGCTGAAAAACAAGCCAGTATACAATGATATTCATTGCCATAAATGAAAGAGATAAACCTTTTCTTTCCATAATGTATGCATATCTAACCTTGATAGTAAAGCTCATTGGTGCGTTCTTTAAGTTGTTGAAACTGCAAGAGCTGTATATCAAGAGATAAGGGGTTAAAACCTGCACCAATTAATGTACCATCGGCTGGTTGAATCGTTGATCCGCTTGCTGCAAAATTTGCTCCATGACTGAAGTTTGAATCTATTGCATCAAGGTACGAACTCAAGAATGGCAATTTCAACTGATTAGCTGCACGAATTGATGACAAAACAAAATCTCACAGGTCTTGTTGTTTAGAAGAGGTGTGGATTTGCAGGGATCATCTCATCTGTGGAAGTATATAAAAAGAACAAAAGCTGGTCCATGACATGCTGTCAATATCCAATATGATGTTTCAAGATAAAGTGAAAACAAGGGTTCCCAACCATCTTTGCCAAGTGAATTAAGCCACCCTTACCTATAAAATCGATGATTAGACGCCCATCGGAATACCGACCAGCAGGTTTACCGAAGAAAGTCTCTCGTAAGGAGGACGAACCCAACCAAATGTCGCGGACACACTTCCTGTATCGGAGTTTGAATCCCCCAAGCTATAAATTGCTGGAAAATGACAAGCACGGGATGAACCAAACAATGAAGCCACAAGTAGTACATTGATTGCCACTGCCAATGCCATTACACTCTTCTTGTGGCTAATACCAGCAAGGCTTCCTAAAACCAATGAAACCTTCAATCGATAACTAAATAGTACAGCAACATGTGTAAATTCAGTGATTGAGAAGAACACGAGAATAAATTTCGACTTATAAGCTAATCCGAAATCACAGTAAACAGAAAACTACAATGATTATGTCCTCGAACCCAGAAATTTTCTGCTACTAATTCTAAAGATATAAAGACAAGAAGGGAGCTTGAGAAATGTACCTTAGATAGGGAGCTTCGGATTGTCCTTTATGGGAAAAGAGAAATGGAGAGGGTGATTGAGACTTGAGGGTCAACTTATAGAACTTGATCCTCATGATCCGTAAGTTTCTGGAGAATGCAAGCTGGGATTAAATTAATGAGGAAATTTGTAGCTCAGATTGCTCCCGCAAGTAAGGAAAATCAAAATAAAACCTGATGAATATCCCCACTGGACCTGGGGTGATGGAAATCTTAACACCATTGGAACTCGTCTCTTTCACCTAAAAGATACATATTGAATCAAGGATAACCTACCGAAATCTTGACTTACTTCTAGCTTGTGTACACTTTTGCTCATTAATTTTTAAAATTAAACTTTATATTTATTTTTAAAATTAAACTTTATGCTTATTAACCAGAGCTGCATGCATCCGCCTCTGCCGTCCCACCCCAAACTCAGTCTCCCCATAACCAAAATCACTTTGAAGAAGTCGGAGATGTGTCGGTGATACCAACGACACTAAACTCTCCTCAGAAGTGAGTGCATATCTAGTGTTATAAATGAGACGAAACAAATCGCGAGCTACTCGAGTTTGATTTTGATTCGGTTGAAGCTTGCTAATACTCAATTCAATTGAATTTGACTCGAGTTCTTAACGAGCCGAGCTATTCAAAAATATAATATACTATTTTTTAATTTTTAAAAATTAAAGAGAACTAATATGTAGGTCGGGTGTTTTGGGGAGTTTTATTATTATTTTTATTATTATTATTATGAGTATGATTGTTAATGAAATGAGACAGATGGCAAACTACTCTAGTCCGACTTGATCAAAGCTCGATTAACGTTCGAGTCGACTGGACTCGGCTCGAGTACTTAATGAGTCGAGTTGAGCTCAGTACACTCAAACTTGAGTCAAACTCGAACTCGTCTCGAATTCTTAACGAGTCGAGTCAAGTTCAGCACTATTCGAACTCCACTAGTCTCATATACCAGTCAGAAGCCCGATACTAAAGACAAACAAAGAGTCATGAAGGCTTGAAAAAAACTCATACCAGGAGAGGGAAACAATGACAATCTCCCCGACGATAAAGGAAGCTATTAAACCAGAGGAAAGTTGGGCCAGTCATTGATGACCAGCGGCTATGGGCATGGCAAAGCATTTTTCGGTTTAAATTTATAGTTTTTAGCAAACCCCCTCAATTAATTCTTGGGTGGTTTGATCGTATTTTTTTATAGGTCTGTTTTATTGATTATGCCTGTTGGTTTCAGTGGACTAGTGAGTTTGGTGCAATTTAATTTTTTTAAAAATTAAAGGTTTAAAATTAAAATTTTTAAAAAATAAGGGTTTAATTAATTTTTTAATAATTTTGAGAGATTTAATAATAAATTTTAAAAATAATGAGAGGAGATTTATATTCAAAATTTTAAAGTTTAATATAAATTTTTAAAAATTTTGAGGGGTTAAATTTTTTTTTAAAAATTTAGAGGTTAAAATTTAATTTCTCAAAAATTTTGGGATCATGACCCATAACCCTTATACCTTCTGCTCTTGATTGGTTCTAATTTTTTCAAACCGATTTAACTGAGTTTTGAGAATCTAACATATAATATTTTAAAGAAAAAACTTTGATACACAGGCCGTGTAAACTTTAGTTTACACGTGTTTTTTAGTTTTAGGGGTTAGGGTTTTAGTTTAGGGTTTAGGGTTTATGTTGTAAGGTTTAGAATTTAAGGTTAGTGTTTAGAATTTAGGGTTTAGAGTGTGTAATTTAGTTTTTTAGGGTTAGAGTTAAAAATTTAGGATTTGAGTTTTTATAGTGTAAATACACAACCTGTGTAAAATTAATTTTACACAATCGTATCAAAGTTTTACTCGTATTTTAAACACATTTATTTTGATAAATAATGAGTTACTACCATGAGAATAATTACAGAAAAACAAATAGGATTAAAATATTTTAAACACATTAATAATATATAAAATAAATCAGTGGGTTAAATATTTTAAATATTTCTATTAAACACGAGGGTCAACTTATAGAACTTAATCTGCATGATCCATAAATCTTCAACCCTGGAACTAGGGAAGGCAAACCTATTTGTTTTACTTTTAATTTTATATTTAAGATTAATTAGATTGTAAAGAACACAAGCTGGGAATAAGAAAAATTAAGATTTATTAATTAGTCGAATGGTTAAATTTTTAAATTTTATTATTTATATTGAGAATGTAAATACCACTGTATTTAATAAAAAAAATAAAGAGGAAAATTTAGTAGCTCGTAGATTGCAGCTCCAGCGAATAAGGAAAAAATAAAATACGACCAATATCCCCGTTGAGAATGAGCTCTTATGAACATCCGACCGTCATCGTTGCCCATGCAAAATACTGAGGTTTCCATGCAAAATCCTAAATTTCTAGGATTCGAACAAAGGCTTTGGAAATGAAATGTCAAAGTCTAACCTTTAAAGTAGATCTTAATCATTAAAATTAGGGAAAGTACACAAATGATCATTAAACTATTCTAAAAAATATAAAATTGTCATTAAACTTTCAAAAATTACATAGTAGATATTTAATTTTAGTTTTTGTTACAAAATGGTCACTGAGCTGTTAATTGTCGTTAAGTAAATGACGTGACAATTACAAAAAGTTGAATAATAACACATTTAATTATCTATATTTACAGAGATTCATTCAATTTAGTTCTAATTGAAACCTCATTATTGATGTCTAAATTGATTAAATGTATAAATATTGAGGATTAGATTTGCTATTATACAAATTTCTGTAAATGTCAGGTCACTCAGTTAACAACAATTAACGGCTCAATCATCATTTTGTAATAAAAATTAAAGTTTAATGCTCATTATGTAACTTTTAAAAGTTTAATGACCATTTTATATTTTTTGGATAATTTAGTGACTATTTGTGTACTTTTATATTTAAAATTATGAGGGGGAATTATTGAGAGGCATATAACCCTTTTGACTTCTGAGATCTCTGATTTTTGTAGGGATTTTTACAAGATATTTTAGTAAAATATTTGGTTTGCGGGATATATCGGGTTTAAGGAATGTAGCAGAGTTTTAGATAGGGTGACAATGAGGCTAACAGGTCGTAAGCTACTCAGACTCGGCTCGATTAAAATTTAGTTAAAATTTTGACCTCGAGACCTTAATAAGTCGAGCCGAACGGAACTAATCTAAACTCGGCTCGAAAAGTTCGTGAACAGACTTAGAATAATTATACATATATTGTATATCTACGTATGCACTAAAAGTAATATGTTTAGCAAAAGAAAAAAAATAAAAAAATTAGAAAAAAAAATTACTGATGCATGTTTGTGGTTTTATTTTCCTTAATTGGTTGCTGTTTGATTTTGTATTTTCTTTGATTATGTGTTTGTATTGTAAGAATATTTTTTGATTATTTGGATTAATATAATTTTTAGGCACTCTTTTCCTCTTTTTGGACATTGAATTTCGTTTTAGGATTGGTTAAGAAATGGGGTTTTAACGATGACCCATCTTTTATAGAAATATATTATAGCAAAATTAAACAATTTCGTACCTTTTCTAGCCAAGCTCGAGTTCGACTCGTTGTCACCCCTAGTTTTAGATACATGAATTCCTTGTAATTTTTATGTTCATGGTGGACTTTAACTTTCATATGCGGAGGTAAGCAACGAGTTTCTACATTCAACGGAGTATTTCTTAATCGATCCAACGATGTTTCAACGTATATTTACTATGTATAAACTTAAGTTATTGAAGACTTAAAAAATCAATGCTCGAATAAAAATTGAGTCAATAGTAAAATTATTAGATATTATCCTAAATTCTAGTTGGTAATTAATTAAATTTTAAGGTAATTATAGTGGTTTTGAAATGCATGTAATTTCTTATATATTTTTCAATCTCTATATTTACAGTGGATTTTTACTATTTTTTTATTAAATCTGGCCATATTATCTTTTCAAGTTAAAGATTCCTAATAGACGTATATGATTGAATCATCATATTATGCCTTAAAAAAAGAAAAGAAAAAAGCATGGCGAGCTTTGCTTGTAAAGATGGTCTAATCATTGATTATTTTATATTAGTTGGCATGTGAAATATTCGCACGCCTCTTTTTTCCTGGTAGATGCATATGATTGAATCATCATATTATGCCTTCAAAACTTTAGAAAAAGAAACATGACCAGCTGAGATGAATATAAAATTTTATTTTAAGGATGTGAATTATTAAAAGTTTAAAGGTAAGTAATTTTAAAACTTTAGGATGCATAAATTTAAATTATTGATAAAAAAAATATTTACTTGTAATGAACTAATTATTACATTATCTTATATTACTCGGCACTGTAAAATATTCTATCGCTATCAGAGATAGAGGGACATGGCCCCTAACTCAATTTTTTTTATTTTATGATATAAACATTTTTTAAAAATAAATTATTCGCACATTTTTCTTCTTACTCTTTAAATATTTAAATTTGCCTCTTCTTACTTTAAAACCGGGCTCCGTCCCAAGTTGCTACTTCATTTGCACCTTCCAACGTAAACTTGAAGATTCTGCCTTAAAATGTTTTGTTTACCTTCTGATGAACACAAAATAGTCAAATCTCACTCCAAAAATAAATAAAGTCCCAATAAGAGCAATATGCCAGGATGAAAGTAAAACATTTCCAAGGAATCTAAATGAACGGGTGTGTTGTCGCAGTCTTCACTAGTCAACTTCAAGTTCAAAGACGGTGCTTTTCTTTACTGCTGGTTTCAACGTATGTAATAAGAACGATGACACAATACTTTCAGAAAAATTTAAAATGAGTTAAATCAGATGTTTATAAAAACGTTACTTGAATTTCTGCTTAATCATCATTTAGCCGAGCTCGAGTTATGGATGAATCGATTCGAATTCGAGTTTAAAACCAACATGAGAATCGAACTTATTTTTTTATTAAGCGAAGGAGCTTAATTGAGCTCAATTTTTTAGTACATGAAACAGTACGCGAGCTTATGCACAAGCATCGGTGATAGGAACCGGGGGATCCGAGAAAGAGCCATCCATGATCCTGTTGGCTACCCAGTAGTTTGCAGCATCAGTATAATGAATGCCATCCCAGCTAATACGTTTGGAAGGATCACTACAAGCAGCCCCGAACATTTCAGTCCCATTCACCATTGCTGTCTTCCCGCATTGGACGGTATAATCGCCGAAGTGCCCGCAACAGTTTGTTAAAGGATCGACAAACCCTGCAATCCCGAGCCGAATACGGTCGTCAATGATGGGAATTCGTATCAGTGAGGCTTACCAACTATGGTAGATATAGACGAAGGACAATGTTTGTAAAAACATACCGTATTTATGTGCTTCACTGATTAGAGAATATTTAGCTGAGTAGATATCCACGTATATAAGCCTTGCACCATGGAGCTTGGACCTAAGTTGAGAAACTCTGTCTTTAAGCTGCTTGTTGAATTCTTGGGACAACTCATTATAAGACTTAACGCAGCCAGCTCGATCGGCATTCCCGGCTTTCGGTCGGACATTTAGAACGGAAACAGGCAGGCAGCCAAGGGGGGCCGTATTATGTATCCAAAAGAATCTTGCTCCCTGTTGAAAGAGCTTCTGAAAACACAGAAGAATGGGAAAATAGCAAACTATATAAGTCACTGAATCTCGTCTTTTCAACTCGAATTCATCTAAATCGAAGCGGATATCGAGAACACCTCGATTGCAGCTGCAAACGTGCTGATCATACTAGGAATGGATGCCTTAACCTGCTCGACCGTGGTCGTTATAACGCCATAAGTGAGATCATTCTGCCCACAATCTAATATGTAAAGGGCCTTTGAAAACTCCTCCGATTTGGGGAGCCTATATGTAAAATGTGGATTCTTGGCTGAAATTCAAGAAAGCACAATAGTAATCATTGCCAGAAATGAATGAAATATAATGAATGTTTACTCCAGAAATTGGTATCTAATCTAACCTTGATCATAAAGCTCGTTTACGCGTTCTTTAAATTGTTGAAACTGCAGCAGCTGTACATCGAGAGATATGGGGCTAAAACCTGCATCAATTAGTTTACCAAAAGCCGGTTGAATCGTCGATCCGTATACTGCAAAACTGGCTCCGTGTCTGAAGTTCGAATCGATTGCATCAAGGTATGCACTCAAGAATGATGGCAGTTTCAACTCATTAGCTGCACAAATTGTTTAGAAGAGGCAGATTTGCAGGGATCATCTCAATTCTCATCTATGGATGCATGTAAAGAGAACAAAAAAGTGTAGTGTGACATAACAAAAAGACCCTTACCTATAAAATCGATGATCAGACGCCCATCGGAATATCGACCAGCCGGTTTATTAAAAAAGGTCTCTCCGTAAGGGGGCGGAATCCGACCAAATGTCGAGGAGCTACTTCCCGTGTCGGAATTCGAATCCCCCAAGGTGTAAACCGCTGGAAAATGACAAGCAGAGGATGAGCCAAGCAACGAAGCGACGAGTAGCGCAGTGATTGCCAGTGCCATTACACTCTCCTTGTGGAGTGCACCGTGAAGCTCAACTTGAAGGAACTAGATCCGTAACTATCCAGTGCTAGAACAAAGGGAGGCAAATATATGGAGCAGATTCTATTTTAGTTGTAATAATACAATAGATACGATACATTAGTTTGTGGAGGCTGCAATGCAATACAAGTAGGTAGGCGTTTAAATAATGGGGAAATAGAGCAAGGGGTAATAAAAAAATAATTACACAAATTACTCAATTATTAGTGAGATTTTAAATGGGTCGTTGAATTTTAAAAAGTTATAAACAGGCCATTGTATATATCGATTGTAATAAACCGGTCACTCAGTCGTTAAGTGTGTAATGAACGTTAATTTCTTAGTTATAGTCGAGTAACTTGATTTTTATAATTGATAAATAAAATGACATAATCGTTACAATCGATAAATATAGTGATATAGTTGTAACAAAAAATTTAACACCCATTACACACGGTAAAATGAAATGTTTGTTACCATCTATAAATAAAAGGATCCGTTTGTAAAATTTTGAAGTTGAGTGAGTTTTGTGCTTTCAACGCAGACATGAGATCCTAAAGTGGACTTTGAACTTTGAAGTAAACTATTTTTCAACGTCCCACTCGCTATTCGCGTTCATGCATCATTGTCAATCGTTTAGGTGTCATTTACGTTTACGTTATGTCTAAAAAAATTCCATATAAAAATGTATTTAGTAAAATTTATTCAATTAAATAATTTTAAATATAATGATAAATAATTGTATATAAATTGTGTTTAAATATTAAATTATGATTTTTAATTTTTTTATGGGTAAACTACGTTCATACTCTCTAAAGTTTGAATAAGCTTTTATATGATATAATGCTAAAAAATATATTTAATATTTTATTTTAGATTAAAATGATTATTTTGTAGATAAAAACTGTTAGTCAATTATCATTAAATGACTTAAAATGACGTAACAAACATACATGAGGGTTTAATGGTTATTCAAAATAAAAAATATTAACCATTTTGAAGACCCTTCCGTGCACGCTTGAAATAACCTTTTCATGGATGAAAACAGTTGTATAATGTTTTGCTGGCGTGTCATTATGCCAGGTCATTTTAAGATGTTTATCACCAGTTGATTGACAATTTTCATCCACATAGGGAGCATTTGACTAAAAAAAATATTAATGATTAAAATGCTTAAAAAACATGAACATAATAACTATTCAATCAAAGAGAAAGACATTTTTTATATTATTTTTTAATTTTAAAAACAAAAAATTACATTTGATCACTAAAATTATAAAAAAAATAAAAAAATATAAAGTTCATCAAGATGTCATTTGTCATTACAATGACGACGTAACACATTAATAAAAAAATAATATATAATTTGACTATTAAACCGAATTAAAACAATAATATGAACTTTTGACATATTTTTAGTTATAATTAAAAAGGATAAATTACGTGAATCATCATTGAATTTTACTTTCAAATCTATTTTAGTTACTAAAATTTTTTGTCACTTTAACTTTTTGATGATGTTCATTTATAGGCGAACGAAGGAACTTTTCCAATATCTGAACTATATAAAACTTCATCGGCATGAAAGAAACAATATATTGAGAAATAAGCTCTATTCGACAACAGGAGAAGTAGATCTACGAGAGAGAAAACAAAAGATTTTTTGTTAATTCGTGAACTTTTGAGAACTTTTTGGCAAAATAGAGGTCAAGACAAAAATACTGATGAAATTTGGAATTGAATAACCATTATTTACGTAATGTCTAAACTTTAATGGTAAAAACGTTACATATCTAAACTTCAACAAGTAAATTAAATATTTTAAAACTTTAATAATCGAAATAAGTTTAGTGATAATTTACGTAATTTACCCTTAAGATAATCTAGCAATCACATCTCACCTATTTTGATTCCGGTACTAATATTTAGAATGCAAGTGGTTTTTTGAGAACTTAAGATTTGTTGAGAGCTTCTGCAGAGGTGTTAGGTAATGACTAAAAAAAGTCCAAATGCACATAAAATACTGTTAGGGAGAGGGTAAATTTAAACTTTGAAAATGACATTATTAGGTAATAAATTATTGGGAGCAAGAGGGTAAATGTTTAAGGAAGTATTGGATGTATTAATAAGATATATTATATTTAAAAAAAACGTAAATTTGAACTTTGAAAATGATACTATTAGGAATAATAGCCTCACACCTCAAACATGAATTGTAAGGCGGACACATATATTACCAAAATAAAAAAAAAGTAAATGTTTGGTTTATTGTAATTAGGAGTGAGCAAAACTCGACTCGACTCGAAAAACCCGAAATTTTTGACCCCACTCGAGGCGAAAAAGCTCGACTCATTTTGACTCGACTCGAAAAAATTTCAAATAACGTTTGAGTTGTAAAATAAAAATTCGAATAACTCAAAATTTTTAATAATTAGTGAATTGATTTTTAAGTTCGAGTCAAGTTCCTCATTTTTTTCCTAATATGTATACTAAAATAAAAAATATGAAGAAATATATGACACATATGAAAAAATATGATAAATATATATATATGCATATCTTATATGATTAGAGAAAGTCGTTTAAATTAGAATCAAATTACACTATAACATGTTAAGTAATTACAATTAAATTTGTATAGGAACTCGAAAATTCGACTCGAATTTCATAAACTTGACTCGAGTCGAAAATTTTTCAAATAAAGTTTGAGTTGTAAAATATGAGGCGTCAACTCGAATAACTTAAAATTTTTTGGCTCGACTCGATCGAACGCTCACCCCTAATCGCGACATGAGATCTCTTGCAGGGAAGGTATTGGCAGGAGAAACAAGCCCTTTGAAAACCAGTCGAGAATTTCGAAAGTAAATTACAACCAAATTATGTATGTATGTATATATATGTAAACAAAAGTCACTACCAATAATCTCATAAAAAATCACTACCAATTAATGATAAAAATTTATACAAAATTTTTACTTCATTTGTAAATATTTTTAGTTTAACCTTTTTAATGTGGGTGGAAAAAATATCCGTGTTTAAAAATATATATATATATTAAATTTATTTGACAATAGTCGTACGTGTAGTGTTGAAAATTTGTATATAATCCTACTAAACATATGTTTAATTCTTAAATCCGTGATTTTTAACTTTTTCCTTTGATTAAATATTATAAAGAGTATGAAAAGGAAAAAAAATATTGTCATGTAGTATTAATTATTAGACTTGATAGTTAATTTTCCTTGTAATTTTGCTTAAGCCTCAGTTTGACCCTATATAATTTTTTTTTTCAATTTCGACTATATGTTATTTTGTCTATCATTTTACCACAATCATTGTTACGATTTTGTAAAATCTATATGGAAAATCTATAATTTTTAAATTTTATAGTTAAAACTTTTATTTTTAAATAAAATAGGCTTAACGACTCCATTGCCCCCTAAACTATGTACTTTTTTTCAAATTGACCCCTTAAATATTTTTAGGACATTTTGCCTTCTTAACTAAAATTCGTGACCTAATATGCTATTTCCATTAAAAAAAAAAAACTCTCATAGCCAACCGGTACGTGTCACTCATCTTTTTATTAACAAAAAAGCAACTTAAATAAAAGGGATGAATTGCACATTAGGTATGTTATATTTTATTTTATTTTTCATTTTAGTCCCTTATTTGCTTATGCTAAATTTTTGAATTCTTCTTATTTTGATTTCGACTCCGATCGTTTTTCGTTTCGCCATTATTGTTGTGTTCTTGATCAGCTCCATCTCGTTTTCTTCTTTTCGCATTGGATTCATCGTTTTTGGTAACTATATAAAATTCTGGGACTACAAGAACTTGACAACTCAATCAAAATCCACTAACTTGCATAACTGAATTCTTCGATGGATCAATGTCCTTTTTTCTGGCAGTGACATTGTTTTGGATCTTCAAGTGAATCTGGAATTTTACTTGAGATCCAAGTGAAGAGTTTAAGTCACCAAAACTAGAAAATCTGGCGGCCCTTTCAACAAATTCAGGGTCAGAAAAAATTGGGAGATTCAGAGTTTCTATTATCTGTAAATCCATCAATGGAAGATTGAGCTTCGGGGTTGAATCCAATGGAGTGTTGTTGTTTGGTTTAATCAAAGACTGTGATGAAATATTAGTAGAATCACAAATGTTTCTTAATCTTCCAATCAATTTTCTGATTATCGCATTGTCTCCATAGTCAGGAAGAACAGTTTCATTCAGTTCATTTGTTCGCATTTCAATCCCAAAAGTATTCGAATTCTGCAGTTGTTCAACTGTTCTTAGTCCCTCAACCATGTAAAAAAAACTAAAAAAGAGAAAAATCTATTAAAATAAAAAACGTGACACATGCAGGTCAATAAAATCAGTGAAAACCAAAAATCAAGAGCCAAAACCTATAATTTTTTCCAACGAAAAAAAAAAATTTAAAGGAAAAAAAAACGTTCTGTGTTGCAGTAGAAAGTAAAGGTGTAAAATTCAAAAAAAACAAAGGAAAATGAAATAATGAAAGAATTTTTTTAAAAAAGAGTTGAGAGATGAAAAGTGAGGAAGAAACAATGAAAAAAAAAAAGATTGATGAACCGTGTGGCATATGATGATCAATCAGAAAAAAAAAATTGCAACAGGTGAAGCGTCTAAACAGAGGAAAAAAGATGAACAATTCATATAAGAAATTAAAATGAACAAAAAAATAAAATTTGACAAACCTAATGTGCAATTTACTCTTTTTATTCAAGTTAGTTTATTTTTTTATTAAAAAAAATACATGACACGTTTTGATTGGCCCGTAAAAATTTTTTAACAAAAATTAATGGAAGAGCATATGAGATCACATTTTTTTAGTTAAGAAGGCAAAACGTTCCGAAAAATACTTTAAGGTCAACTTAGAAAAAAGTGAATAGTTTAGGAGGGGCAATGGAGTCATTAAGCCAATAAAATACATAAAAAAAATTATTAAGACAATCAGTAACTTTTGTTTTTCAAATTAAATTTGAAATTGTTAATTTTTTTAAAAAGGATTTTTGGGTATTTTATGATGAAAAAAAACACGTGGTGGCAAGACCTCATTGGACCATCTTATCTTTTTTAAACAATAGCCAAATGATGGTACATAGAAAATTTGAGAAAAAACATTACCAAGAATTAAGCTAAATTACATAGAGAAAATTAACTAATAAGCCTAATTATCATTTATAATAGATGACATTTTAACAATTTCTTAACCAAGTTGACATTAAAAAAATGGTGACGACTACTCAATTAGAGACTAATAATAAGCAAATCATATTCTTTTTATATAATTTTTAACATGAAATATAGTTTTGAGTGAAAGTAACATAATTCATTCCCGTATTTATTTGAAATGTTTTAAAACCAAGTCGTTTTCCCTTTAACAGAAAACAAAATAGTCCCATCTCTGTAAACAAATAAATGAATAAAGTCCCAATGATTCCAACAAACACCCTCAACCTCAAGAACAATATATCTGTAAAATGTTTCAAACAATGGACTGCTGAAATCTGTTGGGAGTCTAATCAAGTGTACAAAAAAAGGGTGATGGAAAGGCCATTTCACATAGTTTCAAAGATGTAACAATAGATTATCGCAGAGTTCAGTGGTGTCTCCACACTGAAGAATCATTGCTCCAATTTATCAGAGCCAAAAAGAAGGGAACCATTAAAACAAGACGCGACGCGACAAAATATTATCGGTTCGGGTTGTCAAAAGTTGAGGACCAAATTTAACAAAACAAAACAATTCCAGGGCTCACCATCTCTCCCTTGACCTTGGCCTGCCATACAAAAAAAAACAATATAATTTCCATTCAGAAAAACATATGTACCATCTAATATTACAATAGCAGTCTTTAGCTATGGAAGAGCAACATAAAGATAGATGAAGAAAGAGCAGAAAAGAAAGAGTGAATTAACCGGTTCCTTACCTATCCGAATCTCTGTTTGCCAGAAATCCTCTATCCCTGCCACCCTGAAATCCTCTTCGATCATCAGCAGGTCTTGTCCATGCATCTACAGAACCACGAGATCTAGGCCTATCCATGAACTCCGTATTTCTAGAGCCATCACTAGACCCAGACTGAGAGGCTGGTCTATCAGAGAAGCTTCCACTCCTGCCAGATCCAGAACCAGGCCTTTCTTTCTGCCCAAATCTAACTTTGTTCTCCATATCTCGTATAAGTTTCTCTAATTCTCTTTCCTTGTGATGTAGTGTTTCAAGTAAAGTGGGCTGGTTCCCAGCAGATTCTGAATCTGGAGTTGAATCTTTCTCGAGCTCCTTCTTTAGATTATCTATTTCTTGTTTCAATGTCTTTTCTTCCTCTGGTTCTGGCCTGAAACAGTTTTTCATTAGAAATGAACAAGATGGTATGGGCAATATATTCAAAAGTTGATTGTCAGCAAGAAAGGATCAAAATGGAGTTGAGACAAAATTAAGAGCAAGCACAAAGAACAGTTGGGGCATCTGAAACAATCTAGATGATAGCCTTACACAGGAAATCACAAATAAATCATATAAATACAACAAAGCATTCTATACGACAGAAAAATGAAGAAAGAAAAAACAGAAAGGAAGTTGATAAAGAAGCAGTAACATTCAATTAAGTTCCATTAATAATCTGGAAATGGGGAAAAAATGATGTTGGATCAAGGTAACCCAAAGAGAAACAAGACTAAACTGAAGAAAAAAATTAGTTAGTTGGCAACTGTTTCCTATGTGACTATTGGTGCATATGCTACCTACACAAACTACTTCTGAACAGTGTACGGATAGTGTATTTTTGTTGATATCCTGCGCTGCAAAGCAATCAAGTGGCAGAGATAACAAACTAAAGCTACATTGAATTATTACATTTTCTAATTGATAATCGTAAGTAAATTTTGGGGACATAGATAGGGCTAATTAAGCTTTGCTGTCAAGAAAGAGAAAATAGAAAGAGGAATCCCCAGCCCTGGCAAGAAAAGGTCAGGATTTTTTTAATAATTCTCCTCTAACTACAAAAAAAGAAAAAAAAAAGAATTAACAGTAGTTTTGTATTCAACAAGCCCCTGGAATTATGGTACCATAACAAAGACTATAATTCATTCATACTAGAGCAAGCTACATTTTCATAAATGAAATAAGGAGACAAGTTTACATGTAAATTTAATGCATGAAAAAGCTGCTCAAACTTTGAGAAGCGACACATCTGTTGGGTACTAGTATATAATCCAAAATTAGTTTCTAAAATGGAGCTCTATGCTCCAATATCAAAGACTTTAGCCACTATGGTACCATAAAAA
The DNA here is from genome assembly GCA_019671005.1 of Hibiscus mutabilis. Taxonomy (NCBI): domain Eukaryota; kingdom Viridiplantae; phylum Streptophyta; class Magnoliopsida; order Malvales; family Malvaceae; genus Hibiscus; species Hibiscus mutabilis. The sequence goes on along the minus strand of CM033718.1, from coordinate 65,978,920 downwards.
AAAGTTGTCTGTTCAATCACTACATAATCTGTTAGGGTAGAGGAGAAATTCAACCGGCTAGTCGTCTACAAAGAATAGACAGAGGAATGTTAGCGAACCAGAGAAATTCACATGCCACGTTACATTCATGACAATAAGCTGATTGTAGTTTAAGGTCATACTCAAACTCATCATATGATATTTGAACTGTCCTACATCAATTCCAAAGTCTTAGTAACAAATGTTCTTATAGACAACATAGTATATCCTCTAATTAGAAAGTAATAAACAATCATCAATGACAGCAAAGTGGTAGCAGCCAAGGAATTTAACCAATCAAATATGCTAAGAGCTTAAGCAACTCTGAAACCATCATTACAGAGTACCAACATCATTAAAGGAAACGGATCAAAACCAATTCAACCAAAACCACATCTAGAGACTATTTCGAAATTAAACTATGCCTAAAATGATCAGAGAAATGCATGGAAACCTGTCCAGCCTACGCCGTTCTAACTCGAGATCAATCTTACGCCAATCCTTCCCTCGCTCTTCCAGCAAAACTTCTCTAGGTTTAGCATCTCCAAACGGATTGCCCTTTGGCCTTGGCTTAACTGCATTTTCAATTCCTTGCAGCAGGGGACCTTCAGACCTGCTGGATTGTGCACTCGATGGCCTGCTGGAGTGAGAGCTGGTAGGCCTGCTAGTTACCTTCTTTGATTCAATCTCAGAATCTAGTTTCTTCCAATCCAATCCTTTCTCCGCTAACACCTCTTCCCTTGGCCTCGCCGCCCCAAAAGGATTAGGCTTATTCGTCTTAACCGCTGGCTCATTCACTTCCCCTCTTGGAGGATCCAAAACTAATCTAGGCCTTTCCTCTTTGAATCCACCACCACCACCACCTCGGGTCCATCTATCAGTCTCAGGTCCAGAGTCACGAAAACCTGACCCAAACGGTGAAGGTCGAGCCTGAATTGACCGTTTTCCAGCCATCCAATTATCAACCTCATCAGCCTTAGAGTTTCCACCACCTCCACCAGCTCCAAGTCCACCATATCGGTTTTGCCGGCCCGAATCGAACGAAAGGGTTGTTTTCTTTGTCATTGCCCAGTTATCCACCTCATCAGCACGTGATGGTTGAGAGTAATCAGAAACCCTAGAAGGCGGACCACGTCGTTCTTCATCAAAACCTCCGTACTGCCTTCTTCCGGAGCCCCATGACCCGTCGCTGCCGTCACGTTCACGCATACCCCGACCCGCAGATGGACCGGACCTACCATAAGACGAAAATCCTCCTCCCAGACGGCCATATTCCATTTCCTCAGCAGTACGTTCTTTGGGTCGGGTGGGGAGGAGCATCATCTCTTCGGGAGTCAGTTTGTTGTAATCCGCTACCCTAGAACCCACACCGGCTCCGCCGTCGGATGACGAATAATCCCCCCTGTTGAACTCCGAGAGAGTCATTTTCTTCTTCTTGGGCTTCGCGCTAACGGCTTCTTTTAGGCTAGGAAAACTCTGCGATTCAGCCGTGGGACCAGCAGCGGCCGCGGGTTGACGCTCCTCCGCCTCTTCTCGCTCGGCCTCGGCGGCCCACGCGCCGACGCCACCCCAGGGTTTCGACATTTTCGAAAAAAATTATATAATTTCCTTTTATTTTTCTTCGTTTGGTTTATTTTTTTCAGTTGAGATCTGATTAAGAAAATAGGACAGAGATCTAAAAGGGAGTGAAAATTGGATAATTGAGCAGGGCTCCGTTTAAGGGAGCCGGAGCTCCGACTGCATGCGAAGAAGTTAGGAGCGGGTTACAGCCTTTCTCTCTCTTTTTGGGTGCGAGTAAAATTCTATGAAGGAAATTGAAACATTCGAGCCCAATGCATTTTATAGGAACGAAGGGAATGGACTAACAGCCAGTTAAACGCGCAACAAGGGACGTGAAATTCACCGACCAATAAGAGATAGGAGAGAAGGAATCTTGGAAAGTGTGATTATTTCGGTGGGATGGGGGTTTGACAATCTTGCCTTTTCGGTAATCCACCTTTAAATTTAATGTAGCAAATGTAATATTTGTGGAAATAAAATAGTTTGTGCCATATTTGAAGAAAAAAAATTTGGTGCCATATTGCTGTAAATTTTCCAAAATTCACCACCAATTCTTTTTATTAATATTTGTTTTAGATTCACTAATTAGTCTGCTTAATTAAAAAAATATTTTCTTTCATTTTTATTTATTACTTTAAATAAAATATTATAATTTGAAGAAAATAAAAATTGTAATTACTATTTTTTATTATCTAAATGTTCAAATAAAAGTTTCACTATATTAATAAAGGTTTTGATCTTTTAAAACAATCAAATAAGGGTTTAATATTTTTAGATCTGTTTAAATAAGAGTCTAACATATTAAAGAAGTTAAATATGGACCTATTCTTTCGAGAAATCAAATAAGGGTTTAACTTTGTCAAGTCTATTCGAATAAAAATCTAATTTTTAATATGCTCAAATGAAGGTCCTTATTTGAAAGCATTTTTAAATGATTAAGCCTTTGATTAAGTAAATTTAAAAATGTTAAGCTCTTATTTGAGCATATACCAAAACATGAGGCTCTTATTCAGTCGTTTTAAAAGATGAATGACCCTTAAAAGATTAGTGTTTTTTTAATAAAACGATTAGCGTTTTATTTGAACATTTAACATTTCATATATATGAAATTATTAATTTTAAATAGTTAATGAAATAAAAAATTAAACCATAAAATAGGTTAAATACGTCTATGAGTTCTATATTATGTATAAATTGTGGATTTAGTCTTGTAATTTAACTTAGTTATTTCTAGTCTATGTTCTTTTTAAATTTTAAAATGTTTGTCATAACTCAAATAGTAATTGTTGAGTCAAATTATCTTATTAATTCATATAATATGTGTAAGTTATGAATTTGGTTATAGTTATGAAATTTGATATTTTAAATTCATGTAATTTAGTCAAATTGTTTGAGTATAATTTTGGATCTGGAATTAAAAATTTTAATAAAAGGACTAAATCCGCATTAAAAAATAATTTTAGGGTAAAGTACACAAACTGTCACTAAACTATCTCAAAAAAATATAAAATAGTCACCAAACTTTCAGAAGTTACATAATGCGCAATAACCTTTAGTTTTTGTTACAAAATGGTCATTGAACCGTTAACTGTTGTTAACTGGGTGACATGGAAGTTATGAATGTTTATATAATAGCACATTTAATCGTCAATATTTTGACATTCAATCAATTTAGACATCAATAGTGAGGGTTAAATTAGGACTAAATTTGTAATACCCCAAAATTTACTAAGTTGATTAAGGGTAATTTAGTACTAAGATAATAGCTTAAAAGCTAACTTAGTGACTAAAATGACAAAAATGCGAAAGTTGGGATTTCTTTAATTATGGGTTTTGGAAAGGAAATTTCTAAGGTTTAAAGGTATCATGTGATAGATAGTGAATTGAATAAGGTATTCTTAAAGTTTGGTTGAATACCAAGAAAAATTGGAATGGAAATTGAAGTTTAAAAGTTTAGTGACCAAAATGTAAATTTTGAAAAATTTATGGCTAAAGTATAAACTTTGGAAAAGTTTGGGGACTAAAGTTGTAGTTTCCCAAAAGTTAAGTGTTTTTATTTCATAAATAAATAGATCACCTAAGGGTGTGAATCGGATGCAGAATTTTTGGTTCGATCTGATACTTCGATTATTGGGAAAATCGCAGTTAAAGTTTAAGTGGAATTCGGATACCCGGATCGAACTGAAAATTTTTGAAGTTTTACCATATGATAGAGAAAGGTTATAAAAGTCTTTTCCAAGCGTTGGAAATATTTTTAGTTCGATTCAAGATGAATCCTACAGTTTATTTCTGAGTGAAAGATTATTTATCAGTATATTGAATCGAATGAAAATTTTGGAGACTGATCCAAAATATATGGAAAAATTCATAAAATATTACTTTATGAATATTTTGTTATAGTTGGTCGGATTCCAACTAGATTTAGTTGAATTTTTACAAGAATGGCAAACTAGTAAATAAAAACTAGTTGGAGGGCAAATTGGTCATTTGGCCCCAATGGCAATTTTGAAATATTTTAAAAGTTATAAGGGCAATTTTGGAAAGATTAAATGGAATATTAAATCTTGGCCTTGATTGATGATAACATCAATCTCAACCATTAGATACAAAAGGCACAATTATAATTTCACTATTAAATGAATTTAATATTCATTTAATAGATATATGTGTAAAATAATGGTAAAAAGATGAAGCCAAAAACTTGAGGGCTGGGGAAAAAAAGAGAGAAAAATTTCCAAGCTCGATTCAAGCCCCGAAACTCGGTTTTCAAGTAATCTCTTCAACTACAAAGTTGTTCTACTCTTCAAGCTCTATCTTTTGATATCAATAATTCATGGAATCCATGCTTGATTGATGAGAATTTATATGAGAAAGAAATTATGGTTTATGGATCAAATTGGGGCTTTTGAGATTTTATGATTCCATGATTGAATTCAAGTTGAAATCAAGCTAGTATGATGTTAAAAATCATGATATTGAGTTGAGATTTAAGTTTTACATGTTTTGATTATCATGAAGATGATTAGGGTTTATGGATTCAAATTTAATTTAGGGTTTGTGATGTTGAAATATTGATCTAGTAAGCTTGAATTGTTGTTTGGAAGCAAAACCCTAAGTTAAATTGTGTAGGGACCATTTCGGCAAATTGAAAAGTTGAAGGACCAAATCTGAATTTTTATAATTTGGAGTGTATTTATGTTATTAATGATGTTAGATATAAGAAAATGAAGTTAGAATGCCAAATTGATGTTGAATTGAATTAGTGACCATTTTGACAATTTGTCAAAGTTAAGTGACCAAATCAAAATGGAAGTTTTGTATGAGGGCTAAATCTGATTTTTAGTTGTAATGATGGAATTAAGGTAGTAATGTTGAATTGAGGACTAAATTGCAAAGTTAAGAAGCATGAATCCTTATCTTTGCATTTTAGTACCTATTTCGGTAAATAAGGAAAATTAGGGACAATTATTGTGAATAATTATTTGGTGAAGAATGTGATGAGTTGGTGGTTTAAAGCTAGTGATTGGACTAAATTGAAAAGTAGAGAAGTAAGGAGAAGTTAGTATAAAAGTTGAAGTTGTTTATGGAAGTTGTGTAGAAAAACTGGTTTATGGCAGTAACTTTGAAAATTCACCATAAATTATACAAAAATGGTTAGAAGGTGAATTTTATACCGATGTAAAGATTTGTTCATCTAGTTTCGTGTCCAACAAACGGAAACTGATTTCGAGTTCCGACTAAAAAGATATGAATTTTTAAGTGGTGAAAGGTCAGAAAACATTATAGCAGGTTGTTCCGAAATTCAATATTGGAAATTGACTTTGAAAAATCACCATAAATCGTACAAGTTGAATTTGGGCTATTAATTTATATGGTTGAAAAGCTTATTGAATCTAGTTTCTTTTATAACAAACGGAATCGAATTCCGAGTTGTAGATTATTTTATAGAAATATTTCTTGGGAGGTACTGCAAACAGCCAGAAAATGAGAATTGATACACTTTGTATCTAAGGTTGATTAGTAAGCTTGAAAAGGGTTAATGGAAGTTCAAATTGGTCACTAAGGACCATAATGAGTTTTTGAACAATACAAGGAAGAAAATAAAATGTTTGGAGATTTTGTATTCGAATGATTATATTAGACAATATGTAACATATTGTTAGATTGTGATTTAACAAATATTTTACTTATTTGAATTATGAAGTTAAGTTTGAATCAAGGGAGGTTCAAGGTACAATGAAGGAAAGGATCGAAGAGGACTTAGTGAGGCATACTAATACATGGCCCAGGTGAGTGCAATGTATACATAACATTATACATAGATGTTTTATACATTACCGGTAAGACTTGCGATGAGTCTACCTAGTTTATATATTGTCATGATAATTATGTCATTGATCATACATTTGACATACTTTAAATATGTCAAAGGTTGAAAATAAATGCATTGATCACTAGTTATTGATGATGATTTACTATTAATGTTATTTGGTTATGAACTGGTTCATGTTAATATAAATTGATATACATTGCCATGGATGAAATATTTGATGATATAAAGCCCAAGTATGATATAGAGGTTCAGAGGTATAGTTGGCTAGCCATAGAGTCATAAACAGCTGTATAAAGATTCTAAGCACTTCAGGTAAAGTGTAAATTTTATAAATACTCATTGAGGAGTATACTCATGCATGGTTTGAGTATACAGACTTATTACGGGTGCTAAGCACTTCGGAGTAATTTCATAAAAACTCAATGAGGGATATATTGTATACTCCGGTAAGTATACAAAAGCACTTCGGTGCTAAGCACTCCCGGTAGAGTGCAAATAATATACATACTCAAGAAAGGTTGGGTATGGGGGGATGGCTCATATACATAGAATCTCTTAATTCGATACCTTGGGCTAAGTAAACTGAATTGAAATAAAAAAATAGAATGATAAGCTTGAAAGCTTGCAGACTGAGTTGGAAAAAGGTATTGGTAAGCATTGAAAGCTTACGGATGGAAATGGCACCAATATTGGTAAGATCTAATCTTATCACTTTGATATACATATATGCTATTACATATTTAATTATGTTAATGAGCATGTAATGGTAAGGTGATCATATGCATTATTAATAATTAATATTGAGATTAATATTATGACAATTGCACTTAAATTTGAATTATTGCCTCACTAAGTAAATACTTAGCGTGTAACTGTTTTACACGTAGAAAAGAAGAAATGGCTGGAGTAAGGAGCATATACGGACATCATCAATCAATAACAGGTACATCAGTATCAGTAAGATATCTTTTGATATTGTTTGATATTTACTAGTTGGCATGTATATTAAAAGGGTATGCCTGCTCTGATAGAATTTGTATTTTATTTGGTATTTGGATGAATTTTAAATCAGATAGTTTTTAGGCAGTTTTATTAATTATATCAAGATAAATTAAATTGATAAGTTGCTGCCTGAAAATAAATTCGATTTGAAGATGAAAATATTATTTTTAAACTTTATGCGAATAACTAGATTTGTAAATAAAAACTAAATACATTGTAACATTTTTAAAGAAACAAAATTTTACTGAATTACAAATGTAGAGGGTTCTACAAATGTTTTGTGATATTTCTGACTCGTATTCAGCTATGAATACGGGAAATGGATATTACAAAATTGATTGAATGTGAAGATCTCGAGGATTAAATATATTTTTATTCAAATTTTCGTAACTGTCACGTCATTCAATGAACAACAGTTAACAGCTCAATGATCATTTTATAACAAAAACTAAAGTTTAATGCCTATTATACAACTTTTAAAAGTTGATGACCATTTTATATTTTTTGAGATAATTTAGTGATCATTTGTGTACTTTACTCATGATTTTAAGACGCACACTAGGTGGTGTTAATCATATTCACGGACAAAGCCATATAAAAAACTTGGGGTTGCGGCTGTCCCAACATTTTCTAAACATAATAGGATTTTTATGAATTTAGACCCTCAAATTTTAGTTCATTTGAATTTTACTTCTTTTTAATAGTTAATTATATTATGTCTCCTTATCTCAATTGTTGAATGTGTCATTGATCATGTTAAAGTCCAGCCATAAACATGCTTTAGAAAAAAAATCAAATAAAACATTCGAGCACCAGGGGCGAATGCTCAATGGAGCTAGAGGGGGCATGGCACCCCAAAAATTTGGAAAAATTATATTATACCCTTAAAATATTTTTGTAATTTTAATTAGCCCCTCAAAATTTATAAAATTTTGCATAGTGTTAAATATTTTGAATATTTTAATTATTCCCTCAAAATTGTTAAAAAAATTCATTAAACTTTTTTAAAATCAGTTAGACCCTCACATTTTAAAAAATAATAATTTTCTCATTAAGCCCTCAAAATCTTTTTAAAAAAATAAATAATTAAGCCCCTTAACAATACATTCAAGATCCGCCACTGTCAAGCACAACAAACTCGAACAAAGATAAAACTAAGCATGGAATTCTACAAGACGAGAATGCAAGTCCAAGGAGGAAAATAAATGGAAAAGGATAAATTATATCTCATGCATTTGGAAGGTTGATAAGGGAGCTCAGATTCTTGTGTTGAAATATTATTATTAATGATAAGAAAAAAAGACAACCAGAAAACGCCCAAAACACTGCTCTGCTCTGCTCTGCTTTGCATAATTATTTAGAAACATTACTACTATATTATCCAGACCATCTCCTTCATGCGACACTCATGTTCATGAAATCCAAAAACAAAAGTACATCGACTCCGACAACATGGGGATTGCCTATATATAAAATACAGTTACATAAGAGCCATGAAATGACAGGGATGATCAGGGATCGTCCTACGAATAAAAAAAGAACTTTCTTACACTAAACACAGGTTAAAACAAACAAAGAACAGCCATGTTGCTCCACTGCTATTGATATCAACTGTTCCGTCGCGCCAGACTTTCCAAGCCAAATTTCATGGTACTTGCATGATACTCCTTTCATGGTTTTCCAGGGAAATACCTTGGCGATGTCTGCTAGGTTAGCAGATATAACAGTCTTCTCCGAGTTCAAATTGAAAAACGCAAGATATATTTCTCCTGGGGGAAAATATGAAGATGATAATAAAAATGACTGAGCTTTCAAATAGGACAACATAATACGGTACGGTGCTTGAATATGCTGTATAAATTGAAAAAAAAGGAATGATGGTTTCAAATATATCGAACCTCTTCTCCCGGTTGCAATCCATGAACGAATTTCACTTGAACCGGCATCATCTGCATGAACAATTAAAATGTATTTGGAAATTAAAGAAAACTGTAACTTAGAACAAAAAAGTAAAAGTTAACAAGATATTGAAGATTTCTGTAACATTCAGTTAACACCATATGTATCACCTTTCACTAAGTCCACCGTTGCACATAGACCAGAATAACTGTTTACGAGGGAACCATTAGCATTCAACTCCCACATCTGTGAATTTCAGAACCAATGCATTAGGTTTTAAGACTTAATTCGCTCATCAAGAACCAGATACTGAAATTTATCAGAACTGTTTGTATATTAATGCCAGCGGTCTGATAAGGGTCATATATATGTCATACGGAATAACAATTCTCCTTATTCAGGATTAAACTTCTGTGTTCCGTAATTTTACAAATAAAAAATATACCTGATTAGCATCCCATTTGCAACGAGAGAAAGAACCTCCCCCGACTTCTTTTGACATAAGCCTCCTTCTCGGAGAAGCATCCAAGCATAATTCCATACCATCACTTGCTAATAAATGGAGTGTCCCCTCGTATTGTTGCTTGTAGATCATCTCTACACCCCTGTGCAAGTTATTCAACAATGAATAAGAAACTGCACGGCTTTAAAAAAATATACAGGAAACAAGTTAAATATAAAACTAATTACGAAGCAAGAAGAGGTTTTCGCTTGTAGAGGCATGGAGGTTCCTCCGATTTCTCTCTCCAGCAGACTTGATCAAGATCTTGATCGAGAGCTTTAGTTGACCACCCATTTGCTTTGGCATCCTTGCAGGTAGTCGGGCCCAAAGCTCGTTTACCTAACATGCTCCCTTCGGCAGAATCCTGGGGGAGAACCCTTTCCTTTCCTCTAGAACTAGTGCTCGAAATATAAGGAAACTGTAAAAACAACAAAACAGCATGTCATTATTACTTAAAAAAAAAAGCTCGATTTCCCACACTATGTCCCTAGAAGTTTACATGCCTCCATATTGTTTAGGCTGAAAGAGTTTATCTCAAGCAGTGTAGGGTTCGTGATCAGATTATATGTTGTTTCGTCCAGCTTTCTCAAATCTCCTCCGAACATAAGAGGTGACTTAGCCATAGCCCATAAAGCCATCTGTGAAAAGAAATTGACATGGTCAATATAAATGTCTACTTTTGGTGCTAAGTAATAGAAGACCAAATCGTAGGTATTTACATAAACATACCTGAGTTCTTTGCTCGTCGAGATTAAGGTTAGAAGTTCTATGTGGACCTTCATTTGAACCTATAATGCAGGAAAATCTACAATTATTTGTGTGGTTCTTCACTAATTCTAGCCAAGCCCTCACATATAACGGCCCAGAACAGCACAAATGCTTTGCAACTAAACTCAACACATAAACAACTTGGTTCAAACTTAACAGCAAGCATCACTTTGTCCGTAGAAACTCAACTGTCGCTATAATTAATTGATCTGATTTATGAAATTACGATTCTGTTTTAATCCTTCTTGTCATCTCCTTCAAGTAAAAGGATAGGGTCAACAAGAGCATGAAAAGAACAGCTTTTTGCTGGGGATCATAACCTGGATCAGTGAGCCATCCCAATGGTAACATATCCAAATCAGGCCACGACCTCCCCAGCCAAGCCCGTGGCACCTATCATTTTAGCATCAGCGAAGTCTCTGAAATCATAACCAAATCTATCATGTTACATAGAAGAAAAAGAAGCAAAGTGCAATACAATATAAAAGAAGGCAAAAGTTGAAATTTCATCTTAAATGTAAACTCTGAATCGTATGGAATTCTTGACCCGCCTGGTAACATCAAAGTGGGACAAGACATCTCTCCATGTATCCCAATCATCCCCAGTAATCCTGTACATGTTGACTAGTCAGCTAACTTCTTTAGCCATAGCTGGAGTCACACTGGTACCAGGGGACAATGAATATAAAATCGGAGGATCAAGCTTTCTCAGAACCTGCAGCAGGTATATCATTTCAGAAATTTTAATATGAATATGACTAGTTTTGCCGCAGGCTATTCCATACCTCTGATACAAAGGTTATCTCATCTACATCCAAATCATCACCAAATACACAGTCATTTTTTACTGCAGACAGAAAAAACAAAGGAAATTAAAAGAAATAACATAAGAAGAATTCCACTTATGCTACCACAAAAAGGAAATATGTCTGGTGAAATTGTCCGTTTGTGATTGAAAAATATAAGAACGGTATATGTCTCGTTTGTGATGAATATGGTTATATTCCACTCAGGGTTTCCCATCTATACCCGTTAGGCCATTTCGAAGATTAAAAATTGATTACCAGCTCAAGCTTTTAAGGAAGGGAATAGATTTTAGCCAGCTGAAAAATAAATGCAGAAATGAATTGACCATTGTTAGTGCTATTGAAAACACAGTATAAAATTACACTTCCAAAGGCATTCCGTCATGTTACTTTCACATTAAAAGTTCATAATGAAACAGATTGTGCAATGACTTTTAACATAAGTGTTAACATTACCAAAATCAACACCCCACTCAGCATATTGGAGATAAAGTGACCTCAAGAAGGCTCGTCCAGCCTCTAGCTTGGTGTTTACACTCATGAAACCATGTGACATCCAAGCGCAAGCCCTCTCCTTGAGCCCTATATCTTTTGCTCTCCACTGTCTGCCAAACTCCTCGTATGCAGATCCCTAATACAAGATAAAAGAAAGAAAGAAAGAAAATTCAAACATAAGTGTCATGCTAATGTTCAAAATATTTTGAGTTTCCTGAAATGCACGTTCAACACTTCCAAATTACCTTCAGTTATTCAACGTTTTTCTTGAGTCACCATGCAGATTTTTTTCAAAAAGAAAGTGTTTAGTGGTGTGAGTAAGTGGTATTACCTTGACAGTGTCTAAGATAGGGGTGTTTGCATTAAAAGCTTGCAGGCTTATCCCTCTCATAACATGTATTCCGAACTTCAAACCCATGCTGTGTACTTTCTTGGCTACTTCTGAAAAACCTTTTCCGCCTTCAGACGAGGGCCATCTTCCGGGGTCAGGAATTGGCCTCCCCCATTCATCAATCACATCGAATCCAAGAGAATCAACGTAAGCACCGGGCACCTTCCTTCTATACCAAAGGTAATCCACCACAACATACTGCACACAAGTGAGGAGACCAAATGAAGAAAATAAAGTTATTTCCTTTTTACATTTGCATAACATTTCCACTTCCATAATTGTAAACATAGACCATCAACCATGTCATACCTCGTATCCATGTGGCTTAAGACGGTTAGAAAATATTTCAGCATTTTGCAAGAATTCTTCCTCAGATACGGTCCAGCAAAAGGAATCATAAGAGTTCCAACCTCTTGGCGGGGTGCTAGCATGCTCCGGTTCAGTCCCTAAATTTATTTCAGATGGTACCCTGAAATAAGTAATCATCACTTCAGCACTAGTAAAAACAAGTGCAGAATCATCCTAATTTAATGAAATAGCGAGTCATGCAGCAATAAGCCAAAAACATACATACATCAATGTCGACATTAAACAAATAATATCATTCAAAAAGAAAAAAAGGGACCAAAAAGTAAAACAAAACAGATGTATGAGGAATCCAGTTTAACAATCTTATGTCGATCTTGCAAGGAACCCGTAAATTAAGCAGAATAGTTCATATTTGCCCAAGTTATTGCATTGGGAAAATTCGCGGTGCCTGTAAATTGGGTTCCTTTGTCCTAGTGTGGAGCTAGTATTCAGATTCACACCAGTTTAAAGTTAAACTGAAACAGAAATTAAAAACGATAAATGAACCAAAACTACCAATCAGAGTTAATAAAGTAGAGCTAAAGAGAGAACCTGCCGAGAGAAGGAGCGAAGAGGAAGAAGAAGAAGAACAAAGAGAAACAGAAGAATCCCATGACCGATATCTTCATTGTTGATGCTTCCTTGTCGTGTCAGGAGAGTGTCGAGCGTTTACTAGTCTTAACTTCTGGTATTTTGTTCGCTTTGCCTGTAATAAGTAAAAGGGTAAATTATACAGAGTTTACTTAATTATAGTTTGGGTAAACTATACGAGATACCATCAAACTTTAGTCTTTATATCGATCATACTACTGAACTATAAAATAATACACAAAATATCACTGAATTTAGTTTTTTATTCAATTCAAGTACTCTACTGTTAAATTGTAACAGACCGTTGAATTCAAAATGACGTCGTTTTGGCATATTATTTTGTTAGAAAAAAAATTAAAAAAACAATATATTTGGAGAGGATTGAACCAAGGACCTCTAAAATAAAAAGTTTACACCAAACTATCAAGCTAGCTTAAATACTTAATATAATCCTAACAAAAATAATATGTAAATGATACTGTTGTATTTAATTTTATTTATCTCATAATATAATTTTAAAATAATATGTAAAAAATCTTAAAATTCTAAAACTTTCTAAAATAGTCCCTAAATCCTTAAATTTTTACCGCTGCCGCCGCCAACCGCCGTCGTTGGCCCTACTCTTTTGGTCGCAGAATTCAGCCGACCATTTCCCCCCACTTGTTGTAGTTGAAAATCGACAAACAGTGTATCAGTCGAACATTGAACGTGAAATAATTGTTTGATTGGCACACCGTTCGCTAGTTTTCAACGATAGCGAGTTGAAGAAAATGACAGGCTGATTCCAGCAATCAAACAGGTAAGGTCAAAGACGACAGCCGACGTTGAAAGCGGTGAAAATTTAAGGATTTATAATTTAAAGATTTTTAGGGATCTAAGGACTGATTTAAATATTTTTGTAAATTTAAAAAAAAAATAAAAAAAAAATTTAAAGTTTATTTAAAAAAATAATGTATCACGTATTGAATGAATAACAATTTTTTAACAACTAGGGTATAATAACCCATTTTTACTGGCCTAAACTCAAAATCACATCCAAAAAATACAATCTTATTATTATTATTCCCAAATAACCCAAGCCTATAACCCATTTAGGTAAACTCGGCCCGGAATACCTATAAAATCTAAAAAATAAAACCTCTCTTCCGCCGCCAATGCCCTTCAACCCTTTACCTCCTCGCGCGTGGCGCTTTTCAACGCCCGCGTGATCACCACGAGCGCCACTTTGATCTGCCACCCGCTTTGACCGGCCGCCGTCTAACACTCTGCTCCACCGCCTATGTCCATCAGATCTGCAAAAAAGAGAAAAAAAGGATTATATATTCTAAACATCATCATAACTGGCCAAATCAATCATAAATGAGAGGATTTTTTTTCCTTTTTTTATGTACTAAATCTGGGTATAAAACCTATGCATGCAATCAGACCGGGACCTTTTTTCGAACAAGAAATAAAAAACAAAAAAGAAACAAAACTTTCCAGATCCAAATCTCAAGTGCAAAAAAATAAAGGTATATTTTCTCTTTTTTCCTATTCGAATATAAACTAAAAAGAGAATTCCGATTCTTACCTCCGTTAAATCTTGAACCACCGTCGTTGTGCATGGCCGAACCATCATTATCTCAGCAGGATCTAGAGATTTTGATCTTAGTTACGAGGTTCTGGAAACTAAAACGCAGAGAGAATTGGGGGGGGGGGGGGACGGTTTAAGCAAAAATGAGGGAATGAATCAGCTAGGCTCTTTTTTAGGTTATAAATAAAAATAAAATGGGATAATTACACATAAGGGCATCCATCCTTAGCTGATTTTTGTTTCTTACCTGCTGAATGGTCTAATCCCGTATATGGTCCCTTTTAGTTTTTTCATATTCCCAATCAGGTCCTTGTTTTGCAATCTGGTCCTTCGAATTTTAATTATTACTTATTATTATTATTATTGATATTATTATGTACTATTATATATTATACACTATACAATATTATTGTATTAATATGTTATATTATATCATATTATTATTATTATTTTATTACGTTATTATTGTTATATTATTATTATGATTATGTTTTATTATTATGCATTATTATTATTTTAATTATTGTGATTTTATTATTGTTAATATTATTATGTTATTATCACTACTATGTTTTATATTATTATATCACGGTGTGTTTATAATTATATTAATATATTGTGTAATAACGTGTTGTATTAAATTAATTCTTATTTATATATGTTTGTGCTTATATTTCGATATCCTATTTAGATTCGTTTGTATATTGTTATTTTAATTTAATATATTCTGTTTCGGATTAATTGCTCATACATATAACTGTTAAATCTAGTGTAGGCCCTATTGTTCCGGTATTCTATTGGGAGTGACATCCCGTTCTTCGGGCGTCATCTCCTAAGACTGCTGTGAGTATCAGGGTAACTTTTAAATTGTCATGCATTTTAGAAATTAAAATTAAATTAACTCGGATTTTTATTTTCCTTAATAAATATGATGCGAACCTTTAGGTATTAATTTTGGGCATTGTGGGGGTGCTAATTCTCCCCCACGCGTAACCAACTCCCGGACCCAAATTTTTCTCTGATTTTGTTTTCCGGTGCCCGGTCTACCTAAGCCAAGTGTCTGGCGGCGACTTCAAATCTATACAGGAAATGACTTTTAGCTCAAAAAATAGTCGCTACACCGGACACCTAAAATTATAACTTTTAAAATTTTAGGCACCTATTTTTACAAAAAATACTTTAGGCATCTAAAGTTCAAAAGTGGTATACTTTGGGCACTTATTTTTCATTTAAGCCTAAATATTATAAATTATATCATGAGATAAATGAAATTAAGTACAACTGCAGTATTATTTACATACTATTTTTGTTAGGATTATATCAAGTATTTAAGTTGGCTCGGTGGTTTGTTGTAAACTTTTCGTTTTAGAGGTCTTTGGTTCAATCCTCTTGAAATGCAATGTTTTTTTAATTTTTTTTCCTAACAAAACAACGTCATTTTGGCTTGTCTTAGGCATAAAAACAACTATGCCAAAACGATACCGTTTTGAATTTAACGGTCCGTTACAATTTAACGGTCGAGTGCTTGAATTGAACAAAAAATAAAGTTCAGTGGTATTTCGTGTATCATTTTATAGTCCAGTGATATGATCGATACAAAGGCTAAAGTTTAGTGGTATTTCGTGTAGTTTACCCTTATAATTTTAATAACAAACATAATTCAATAAATTTAACCTTTCATATTTAAAAAATTTGACATTACACCCTCCAACTACTTACCGCACTCTATGTTTTCTTCATTCAACTCGATTATAGATAGATGTGATAGCTTGATAAACACAACCACCTTCACTACTAGATAGTTGATAGACTAAGAGAGCATACTTATTATGATCTTAATGTCGCACACTAGTAGACAACCATTTCATTAATTGAATTTTAAATATAAATGGTTAAATTTATTGAATTATGATCAAAATAATAAAGTGTATATATTTTGAAAACTAAAATGATTATATATTAAATTGTTTGTTTTAATTTTAACAATAGAATGAGGACATTTTTAAGGGCCCCTTTGGCATGGCTTAAAAAATGAACTTTTGCTCAGAAAGTGACTTTTCACCCATAAGCAATGTCAAACACTTCCAAACTGAAATGAAAAGTCACTTAAAAAGTGATTTTCACCCAATCTCAAAAGCTAAGATTTCTAGCTTTTGGGTAGAAAATCACTTTTAGGCGTGAAGTGATTTTTTTACTCTTAATTACTAACATTAATATTAATATATTAAAATAATATTAAATATTATTATTATTATTAATATTATATTAAATTAATATTTTATATATAAAAATTTACTAATGAATTGTCATGGTTTTTATATTTTTATTATTTAAGTTGATTTTTTCTTATATAATAATATTAATAAATTTTGTGATAACGAATTTAAATATCATTTACGTTGATTTATTTTTACTTTATAATATAATGTCTAAAATAGACATTTTAAAAGTATTTTTTGACAACAATGTCAGGTCACCTTTAAATTTTCTTACTGACAGTACTTTTAAAAGTATTTTTTAAAAACTATGCCAAACTGGCTCTAAGCCTTGTAGCGACCTCTTTCCATCGTTTAAAAAACAAACAAACATAAGAGCTTTACAAGTTTGGTGCTACGGATTGTTCCTAAAATTATTCTTTGAAACTTGGTTTTAAAGGGGATCACTTTTAAAAATCTTCATTCTTTTGAAAATAATAAAAATTTGGAGTCGCTATCGGCCACTTGGGTAAGGTAGGCCGAACACCATAGAAAACCAGAGATTCATTATGAAAGGGTCCGAGAGTTGGTTACGTGTGGGGAAGGATTAGCACCCCCATCACACACGGAGATCTGTACCAAAATATTTGTTGCTTTCAAAAGGATGGAAATTGCTAAAATTTAAATTGAATTTAATTAAGAATTCTTAATTGAAAATTAACCTTAACTGAACGAGCTTTATCAAATTGGTGGGTTTAGATTAATTGAACATTTAATTAATAAGATTGACGATACATCGGACCATAGATTAAACCGACATCGAATAAGCCCGACTGCTATGTTAATTTATGATTCGATTTTCACACGTCACCTTTATGCATGATGCAAGCAATTAAGATATGATGTAATGACTTTTTCAAGTTTTACTTTTGCCTTGGGTCGGTAATAATTAATTCAAATATCTGGTCAACATCCTTTAAGCTCGGACTGTTACGACACAAATATCAAAATTTATAAATATCTCTTTTTATGATTTAAATTAATTAATTCAAAATAAAAGGTCACATGAATAACAATTAAAATGGATATCACATAAAGGTTTGAAAATGAACACAAAGGCTCACTAAAGCCCTACCCTAAAATGCCCAAATTATGGAAGTCCAATTAGTGATCTAATTACCAACTAAGTTATTCTAATATTAACCTTAAATTAATTAAACCCTAAAAACTAAAAAAACCCTAATACCATGGATTATCTTGAATCATGATAATTAAGTAGATTACTTTTAAACTAGCATCTCAATAAGCCAAAGATAAATTGTGTGCTCGACTTATAGGGGCATAATTCTTAAATTAATTAAATTAGATTTATGGTTAGGTTTTGGAGCCATAGTTAGATTAAGGTTTGAACTAGTTTAATTAATTTGAATTTATCTTTGGCTTATTGGGATAAATGTTAAATTTATTAAATTAGTTAAACACTACTTAAATACCTTTTAGGATGAAATTGACATGGGACGTAGGTGGAAACTTAAATTAAATTCATGAGCGCACAATTTATCTTTGGCTTATTGAGCGCACAATTAACTAAACTATTCTAAAAAAGCTTAACCTAACAAAAACAAATCCACACAACACTTCAACAAAAGCAAACTATACTATGCACAAACATAAATAAACACCAAACATATATACTCATATATATATATATATATATATAACTATATTAGCAAGATAGTATAATATATATACATATATATAACCATACGACACTATATTAAAAAGACACATATATATAGTATAAGATAGGAGCAATATATAATATATCATACGTCTATATATAATAAATAACATACCATATATATAAACTACATTGCATTTAATTTTAAAAAAAATCTAATTTCCTAAAAAGATAAGAGTAATATATATATATATATAGAAAGGAACCAAATTTAAAATGGAAATTTTATCCTTTTTAGGGATTTGGTTTTAAACTATTTATTAAAATATACTAATTAAATAATAAAAAAAACACTAAACCTAATGTTTAACTTAAAGAAAACAAAGGCAAAAAAGGGAACTTTCCCCATTTCATTGCATTTCTCTGAACCGCATCTTAAGTACCAGCAAGCTGCTGCCACCACCGTTCATCTCCGTTCAATGGCCGATGTCATCGCTCCCGTGGCTTTCCTCGGTCGCCGTCGCCTCCATGTCGAACTAGGCATGGATTTGAGGTCCATTTCACCGGAATCCGATTCAAATGCCACGAATTAAGGGCAAGAACATGTCGACTTATCCCTCTCGGATCTCATAGTTCTACCGTCGGATCGTCGTGAAACTGGGATATGTTGCTTTCGTTGACATGAGCTACATGTTCACCGTCGAAATTTGCCGTTGGAGCTTTCGGTCACCGAAAATCACCCAAAAACTGAAGGTAAGTGCTTTTTAAGTTCATCGGTTTCTTCACCGTCGATATGAAGATTCCACCGTCAGATCGTCGCGAAACTGGGATTTGTTGCTCCTGTCGACATGGGATACATGTTCACCGTTGAGATTCGCTGTTGGAGCCTGCGGTCGCCGGAAATCACCCAAAAATCGAAGGTAAGTGCTTCTTAAGTTCTTCGGTTTCTTCGCCGCCGATCTGAAGATTTCACCGTCGGATTGTCACAAAACTGGGATATGTTGCTCTCGTCGACATGGGCTACATGTTTACCGTTGGGATTCACCGTTTGAGGCCCTGGTTGCCGGAAACCGCCATGGTTGGAAGTGAACTCTTTAACTTTTCTTTTTGGTTACTGTGCTTATAGAGATTCTTTTTTATGGGTTGGTTGAGTGATGGTGGGAGTATAAGGATAACGATAGTGGAGGTTTTTTGTGATGGTTTTTGGTTGGAGAGATGAGGATCACCAACCGTTCCCAGTGAGGGAGGCAGTGTCGGGTATCCCTGGATAGGGTTAGGGTAGTTGTTCATAAAAGGGTATTTTGGTGAAGCAATAAGGGCCGCAGGATCGTCTTTAATCCGACGTACCAGATTCAGCTGTGCAAGGTTGAGAGTATCATATTAGGGTTTTAGATATTTGATTATAATTTAATTGGGCCTATAACGGGCCACATATGTGTATATGTATTTATTTTTTTGGGCTTATGTAAATAGACTTAATAATATATATGGGCTGGTTTATATATAACCGGGCATATATACATTTTTGTTATTTCTTTAGTTTAATAATAATATAATATAATATAATATAATAAAAATGATAAATACTACTAATAATAGTAATGATTATTTTAATAGAAAGAAATACTAATACTAATGACAATAATGTAAAGTAAACCGGTTAACCCAGACAAAATTAGTGATTACAGCTGCCCCTCTTTGTTTATCCTTGTGTAACAAGGACAAAGCAAAGACCATAAGTACTAATTTTGTCATACTTCTCTGTTGGACTATTTGCTCCTCCGAAATAACAGTGAACAAATCCAAATAACTTGTTTTCCCGAAGTGGCGGAAATAAACTAGGTAACGCTGTCATGTTATTTCGAAACGGCAACGGACATACCAAATAGCAAACGATTCATTCCTCCGAAACGGCAGAGAACGAAACCAAATAACGTGTTTTCTCGGAACAACGAAAACAAACTGAGCAACACTGCATGTCCTCCTTGAGCGGCCAAGGACGAACCAGGGTGCAAACGACTCATTACTCTAGAACAACAACGAATGAATCCAAATAACTTGTTTTCTCGGAGCGGCGAAAACAAACTGGGTAACACTGGCATGTCCTTCCAAAACGGTAATGGACGAACCAGACAAAAACAATTCATTCCTCTGAAGCGGCATCGAATGAATCCAACTAATTTATTTTCCTGCAGTGGTAAAAACAGACTAGGTAACGCTGGTATGTCCTTTCGGAGCGGCAATGGACATGCCAGACATCAAACGACTCATTCCTCCAAAGCGACAACAAATGAATCCAAATAACTTGTTTTCCCGGATTGGTAAAAACAAAACCAGACAAAGATGACATGTTCCTCTGAAGCGGCAGTGAAAAAAAAACAAATCTTCAAATGAAGGTTATGTTCTTCTTGGGCCTAAGGATAGGCTTTCTGGTCTAAAAAATCCCGAGCTATGAGCATTTGCCTCATTCACTCTATAGTCCTTAAGTTGTGATTTTGAAATTCTTCACCTGAAATCCTTGAGCTTTGAGTATTTGCCTCTTTCGCTCTGAAATCCTGATGCGACGAGTTTGTAATTCTTCGCCTAAAACCCTTGAGCTATGAGTATCTGCCTCATTCACTTTGAAATCTTGATGTGGCGAGTTTGTAATCCTTCACCTGAAATTCGTGAGCTTTGAGTATCTGCCTCATTTGCTTTGAAATCCTGATGTGGCGAGTTTGTAATCCTTCGCCTAAAGTCCTATCCGGACTTTCACTTTGTCGTTCACTCATCTTCTTTAAAGGTACCTAACCTATCTTTGGATATTTGTGAAAAGAAATGAAAAAATTGTGATTGTATGAGTTAGCATGCTCCTAACCTAGGGATGTCTAACTAAATATGATGCATGAATGGTAACAAATTTTAAACTTTCTCAGGCAATTTCTCTTATTGCCCTTTAACTTTTACTCTCATGTCTTACGTTTCTCTTATTCACGATGGCAGTGCTTTCTCCCTCACTCGGGTTCACCCTTTATGCCCCTATTTTGAGCTCTTGAATATTTTTTTCTAAAGCGCCTTTTCAAGTTTTTACTTTAGATGTCTTTTCTTTTTTCCTTTTTTTCTTATTTCTTTTGGGTGCCCTTACAGGTTTTCTCCTCCAGTCCCTTGGGTTTCGACATGAGAAACCTTCATTGTCCCCTTCTTGGCAGATTTTGTCAATTTCGCATCTAATGTCCTTCCGCCTTAGCTTTGGCGAATTTCTTTCATGTCTTGAAACAAAGACGGAGCAAAGATCATAAGCACTAATCTTTTCTTGCTTCCCTGACCGTGGCCTTGAGATCGCAAGTTCTTCTGAAGCTTTCCGCTTTTTCTTGGTTGATTTTTCAAACTATAAATTCCTCTATGTCTAGATTTTTGTTGGGTCGGCACCTTAGCATCATGCTCGAATAACTCACTGATGGCCTAAAAATCTTGACGGTAAATAAACTGGTTGCAGAAGCTTAAAACTGTTCTCCTCATTACAAAATTCTTTGATCTCTTACAAAAATTCGGAGCCTGGAATTCTTCTTCTCATTATGAAATTCTTCATCCTCTGAGGTCTAAAGCTGCCGATGCCTGAAGCTATCATTCTTATTATGAAACTCTTCAATCTTTCGACAAAGTTTGGAGCCTGGATTTGCTCTTTTCATTACACAATTCTTTGTTCCTTTACCAATGTTGTCGAAGGTTGAGGTTGTTCTTCTCATTTCGGACTATTTATTCTTCCAGACGACCCTTTCTTATTATGATCCAATCCCTCTAGGCTAAGCGAGTTCTTCTCCTTAGGAACTATTCGAATCTTTATTGGGCGAGTTCTTCTCATTTAGGGACTCGTCATCTCCACTGAGATCTACCTCTCCAAACGGGAATTTATAGGTCGAAATCTTTCCTAATCTTAGAATCTTGAAAGGGTATTACTGACCTATGCCGGTTTGACTAAAATCTGTCACTTCTTGAAGTCCCTCTTCAAAACACTGCCCCACTCAACTCGGGCCTTGTTGTTTTCTCTTCATCGACTCTTTATGATGACTCATCTTCAATCTCAACATTAGGGAGAACGCATGCCCCTAAATCTTCTGGACCTTTCTTACTTCAATGAGGTATGATCTTTCCTTTTTCTTCTGTACTGAATCTTCCTCCTTCGTTTCTTCTTGAAAAGAGATGCCGGATTACACCGGTCAAAATAACATTACCCTCACTTAACTCGAGCTTAACTGTTGCCTATTCACGATGAGCTTTCTACAATCTCCTTGTTCGGGTGAACTCATGCCCCTCAGATTCCCAAACTTTTCTCATTCTCAAATCTCTGATCAGTCTAGTGTATGAGATCTTACTATTGTTCTCTTCATAGTCGAATTATGCTAGGTCAACCTGTAACAACGGAGTCTCCACCGGTTCCTTTTATTATATTAGGCGGACCGAAAACCTAAAAACCAACCAGATATAGGGTTTAGGGGCACGATTACGTGTGGGGAAGGATTAACACCCCCATCACGCCTGGAGATCGACGCTTACTTGATCACTAATATTTTCCTTGATAACTCGGATGCGTGCTTGCAAAGATTAATGTAAAAACCCACAGAGTTCTAAAAATGACTCGAATTTCCTCACGACTGAGAAAACCCAAATCAATTTAGACACAAGGGGATTAAGGCATTAATCCCTAAAAATCTGAAAATATAGTCTCACATAGGAGTTTCGACCGTTCCCACAACTTCTAGGGGAAGACCGAATTAACCCTAATTGAGAAAATATTTCGTTTTCATGATGCAAGAAAATCTCTTTTTTTAAATGACATTTTATGTTTTTTTTTTAATTTTTATGGGTGGTTTAGTTTTCAAAGTTAATTACTATTATTATTAAAAAAATGTATTTAAAGGAACTAATCCTAAAAGGCCTTATTTAATTATCTACATTTAAGGAAAATATATTTACTTTTCTAAAAATTACTTAAGTGAATTTTATTGACAATTAAAGAATTTTTACTTTTATAAATAATTTACCAAATTAGTTTTTTTATTTACCATTATTAACAATTAAGGAAAATAGATTAATTACCTTTCTAAAAGATTACCTAAAGGATTTTATTTAATTACTTACAAATAGGGGAAGGTACAATTACTTTTCTAAAAATTACCTAAGAAAGGTTATTTATCATTATTTACAATTAAAGGAAATTCATTTTTTTACTTTTCAAAATAATTTACCAAGTTAACTATTAAAGACAAATTATTTGAGGAATCTAAATCTAGGCCATTGAGTTAAATTATATTGTTAGTAAACTAACCTACAATCTAAAAATTAATTAAGCATCTAAAACTTATTAATTATTACATTACATGGGAAACTAGCCTAAGAGAATATCTTTTAGTCAATTTACTTAAAAAATTTCTTTGTCTTTTTTAATGGAAATTATTATATTATTATATAACTAAGAGTTAACTTTAATTAGGTGACACAATTACCGATTGAATTCAATAACACGAGGATTAAATTGCAGCAAATAAAAATAAAGGACTGAAATTGAAATAAAAAAGCTAAAGTGAAGAAATGCAAACAGTGGGGGCTGTAGTGTAATTTTGCTGGAGCTAGGATATGGGTCGAGCTGTGGACCGCCTTACGCCATCATGTCTGTCGCCGTGTGTGGATGCCGGACGCTGCTTGTCGGTAGCGGGCATCTCCTGCTTCTTCTTTTAGTTTCGGTGGTGGTAACGACACCACCTCTCGGTGATGGCAACTCTTTTGTACGCTTGGTTTGGTGAGAACACATACCTTTTTTCTTCCAACTCCAATCGAAATAGAATATAAAAAGAACAAAATTTTGGTATAGAAAATACTTCAAAAATCGACTATAGCTTTTATTTCTCTTTAATCGACTAACTACGACTCTAAAACTAATCCTAGAATTAACTTAATTAATTTAAGGGTCGTGCCCCTATTAGATGAGCACACAACCTAAATTAATTAAATTAATTCCTAAACTAATCTAAAGCTAACTTAACAACTCAAAGCCCCAAAAACCAATAGGCCCAAACTTCTAAACTATACCCAAATGAAAGACCACATGTATACTTTTAAGAAAATATTTTAATTATATATTATATACCATATACAAGAAAATATATTATAAAAGGGATAATATGAAACCATGATAATAAAATACATACAAGCTAATAATAAATTAATCAACATTCAACTGTAATCACTAATTTTGTCCAGGGTTAACCTTTTTATTTACTTTTCAATAATGGGCTTATATATGTTTATCTTATTATTAGGTGATTAAAATGGGCTCATGTGTGTTAGTATACATATAAAGTGTATATCATAAGTGTATTTTCATTATGAGTGTCAATTTAAAACATGAATGTATATGTGTTGTTTGTCCAAATTGCATGTGATATATGTATGTGTTATTAGTATATTATGTGTGTTTACTATTGTTTTAATATGAGTGTGTATATTTGTGTATTTTTTTAGAATATATATTGTATGTATAATTGCATGTACGTGTGTATTAACATTTGAATGTATGTGTTATAAAAGGTTATTATTGAAATTACTATAATGTGGGCTGTTCAAAAAAATATAATTAATTAAAATATATAAATATAAATGTATATATATATAAACAAATTAAATGAACAACATAAGCCTAAGTATTTATAAAGAGTCCAAGTCCATACATATTAAAAAATCCAAAAAAATAAATATACATTTCTGTCCTATATCCAATATAAACAAAAGCGCTAAAAATCTAATTATTCAAGATCTTTTTTGCAGCCACCTCAAATCTGACCGTTGGATCAGACTTGGTCCAATGGTCCAGATGGCACCGGAGTCGGCCGTCCAGATTCACCAGTTTCCCCACGCGCCGACGTGCCATCTTCCACGCGCGATTACGTTATCGTCCACACATTGCTGCCGATTCGTCCCCCGACCACGTGGCTTCGTCGCCGGCAATCTCGGGATATTATCACCGGTTCCCAACCACCAGTATGGGCAAAAACAATAAAAAATTTAGGGTTAGCAAAACCTAATTTTAGGTGTAATCAGACACAGTTACTCAATTAATGTTTGCTTGAAAGTATGAACAAAGACTGGGGATAAAAGATGTAATCAGAGATGCAATCGACAGTGATTCTAGATTCAAGAAAAAAAATACATTCTGACTTCCCCTTTCATTTTCCTCGTTTTTTTTCCGAATATAATCACAGCAAGCAACCAAAGAACAATCAATCATGCATATTCGATCCTTCATTATCGTATTAATCTTTTGAGTTCAAATATATATATATATATAAAGGGAAAGCAAGAACAGAAAATGGGAGAGTATACCTCTCGGCGGCGACGCTTCCCGACGAACGGAGGTTTATCGACAAATCCCGACAGTGAGGAGCGGGGCCGCAACAAGGAGAGTCACATACTTCGAGATTGCATCGATCCAACGGTTGCCGGTGAAGATTTGACGCGAGGAAGCCGAAAGAGCTTCAGCCAGTTTCGAGATGAACGACCTATTTTTAGGAGGATCAACGCCGGCGGAAAGGAATGAGGGGCCGTGAGACGCCGACCGGAGGTGATGACGTGCCCAATGGAGGACGAGCGGTGGCTAAGTGGGGGCCGTGCGTTATTTCCCTCTTGGCTTTGCGGCTGGGCAGGAGAAAAATATAAAAGGGAAGGATAAAATTTAGGGTTATAATCCCTTCTTTTCTTCAAACCCTTGTAACTGGTAGAACCGGTCTCCCAACCGGCTAAACCGGTCACCATCCGACTAGGTTATCCTTCCACCTGACGAATCGACCCGCGAACCGGTCTGACCCAGTATATTGAGCCCACATTACTGGGCCTTGGGGAATCTTCTAACCCTTTGTTTTTTTAGCCCAAATATAATGTTAAATGTGTTTGGTTTTTTTTATTTGTGCATATATATATATATATATTAAAATATAACATAGTGGCCATGGTAAATATCATGTATATATTATATGACAGATTTTGTGCTTAATTTGGACGATATGTGACCCATTAACACCATAATACCTCTTTTAAATATAATATGTATCACATATTTTTTTAAATATATATAATACATGGTTTTATGATACATAACATATAGAATATAAATAATATATATATAAGACTTTAAATATATGTATATAGTGGTTTTTGATGAACATATATGTATATGATTTGTTTTTAGCATGTAAAATTTTTAAAAAAAAAATTAAGAAAAAAAGAGAAAAAGAATTTTATTTGCAACTAAAAAAATACACAACTATTAAATGCAATTTTTTATATATAAAAAAAGGTGGTTTGTATTTTTTTAAAGTATGCGGCATATGTATATATATATATAAGTGGTTTGAAAGTTTATATATATAATTTACATATTTAAAATATAATATAGGTATATATTACTTCATGAAATTTACAAGATGTTTCTTTATAATATAGGTTATTTATGTTTTTGTATATATACTTGCTCTTGTGTTAGACCCTTTTTTTATGTATCTTAGGATTAGTTTTCTAAATTAGATTTGTTGGTTTTTTTTAGTTTATGGGCTCTAAGCTTTTAGTTTTGGTTGTAATAGTTTGGGCTTTTTCGTTTTGAGCCTAATTTTAGAAGTTTTAAGCTTTTAGGCTTAGGCTGGAAATAGCCCAAATCAATTCGAACGAGTCGTGTGCTCGTCTTATGGGGACATGATTATAGAATTAATCGAATTAGTCTTAGTTTTTAGAATATTAATTAGATTAGTGTTTGGATTAATTTAGTGCATTTAAATTTATCCTTGGCTTATTAGGGTAAATGTTAAATTCATTAAATTAATTGAACAATTCTTAATTACTTTAAAAAGAATCAATTTTAAAACTAATTTAGCATTAAATTACAATTTAGTCACCATAAATTGGATTTCCTAATCTTTTAGGGCTAAATATATGATTAAGCTATATGTTAAATTGGGCCTTTCCTTTTTTAATGTTTACATTTATGCCCTTGATTGTCATACTTTAATTGACATTCATTTACTTTTTTTTATCTTAATGGTATCGTTAGTCAACTTAAATCCTAAAAAGGGAGGTAATTATTAATTCTAATATTTGTGTCGTAACAGTCCTAGCTTAAAGGATGTTGACCAAATATTTGAATTAATTTTCACCATCCTGAGGTAAATGGACTAAAAATTAATGGTCATTACATCATATTTAAATGTTGCATCATGCATAAAGGTGACGTACGGAAATCGAACCATAAATTAACACGACAATTGAGCTTATTCGATGTCGGTTTAATATATAGTCCGACATATCGTCAACCTTACTAATTAAATGTTTAATTAATTTGAGTCCACCAATTCGATAAAGCCCGTGTAGTCAAGGTTAATTTTCATCTAAGAACTTCGAATTAAACTCAATCTAAATTTCAATAACTTTTATTCTTTTAGGAGCAACAAATTTTCTGGTACTGATCTCCAAGCGTGATGGGGGTGCTAATCCTTCCCCACACGTAACCAACTCTCGAACCCTTTCGTAACGAGTCTCTGGTTTTATGGTGTCCGTCCTACCTTACCCAAGTGGCCGGTGGCAGCTCCAAATTTTCATCGTTTTAAAAAATTTAAAGTTTTCAAAAGAAATTCCCAATTTCCCAAAGGATTTTCATTAATAATTTAGGGGAAAATTAGTAGCCGACTCATTTTCTAAACAAACGCCCTTAACGAGGCAAATATTTCTTTTTTTTCAAAAAGGGAAGAAAAAAGGTCGCTACAGCTTGGCGACTCCATTGGGGAATCATTTTTTTAAAAACCAAAGAAAGTTAGACCAAAGAAAAATGTTGCTTTTAAATAATGAAAGTTATTGGGATTTTAATCGATTTTAACCAAGAAGATTCTTTTTAAAAATGTGATCGAGATTTTACGGGCTTTGATAATTGGTGGTCATCGAATTAATTTTTCATTTAATTTCTAAGAAGTCACCGACATCTTTTGCATCATGTCATTAAGCTTTATACCCGAGCTTCTTCCCTTAAGTAGGAGTGAAACGCCACATACCCACGTGAGTAGCCCACTACGGGTCGGTAATTCACTTCCAGAATCCACGCTTTTTGACACGTGAGCAACCTTCCACGTCATCAGGTCGTGCTTTCCCTCGAATCGAAACTAATTCGCAAGCTTATAATGGGCCAAAATTGGGTTCTTGTTGCCTTAGTAGGCAAGAAGATAGGTTTGGTTACCCTTAATTAGAACCAAACCCATGTGTGAGAATTTAGGAAGCCCGCCCCTATTAGAGCCATGTGGACAACCTTAGCGAACTAGAATTCATGTGGTTAAGTTTCTTTTCTTGTGTAAACTGTTTGTGTTTATCTTTTCTTACTTTCGTGTTTTTATCTCACGACTAACTCTTTTCTTTTCTTTCTTTTCATCGCTGTTCTTTCGTTTTGCACATTATCGTCATATCATAAAGAGCACATT
The DNA here is from genome assembly GCA_019671005.1 of Hibiscus mutabilis. NCBI lineage: Eukaryota > Viridiplantae > Streptophyta > Magnoliopsida > Malvales > Malvaceae > Hibiscus > Hibiscus mutabilis. Next base: position 65,950,274 of record CM033718.1, on the reverse strand, counting down.
GAGTTGGAAATAGTCTGAAGTTAAAGGCTAGATTGATGGGAGACCTAGTTCGTAGCAATGATGAAAAGAACTCTGACGTACAGATATGGTCTGAAGGGGAACAGTTGCATGAGGGAGACAGTGTTCCTACCGGGTTTAGGTCAACGTTGGCAATAGAGACATTTATGAATACATAATACAATGATACTTCTGGGCTGAAGACAGTGTGGAATAGTTGGGACTTGGAAACAAGGTGTATCTTTAAAAGGGAATATGGTGATATTGCATGTTTGCTAGATGCTCCGGTAGATCAGGCACTGCTACAAGCCTTGATGAGGTTCTGGAATCCTGGCTACAGTTATTTTACGATCGGTAACTTCGATTTGACTCCTACAATTGAAGAATATCAAGATCTTTTAAACTATGAGAAGATTAACAAAACTCGGGTATACTCGAAGCCTAGTAAGAATAAAGCCTTCCGAGGCAAGCTCAAGAGATTCTTGGACATGTTAGAATCATGGGTCGAGCATCAGGTCATTACTTGGAACGGTAAGGAGTATCTCAGATGGGATGGGATTCTAGCCCTGGCTTCTGTACATCCGGTAGGCCGAGTTCAACGGGATCTCTTTGCAGGGTTAGTGCTCTTTCCCCGAGCACGAGGTTAATTAATCCGGCAGTCTTGGACTTATTTGACCGTTTAAGCGGTGGAACCAATCCGGTACCCGTGGTTTTAGCCGAGACTTTCTGATCTCTGAGATTTTGCAGGGAGCATGGTGGGGGTCGTTTCAATGCTTGTTCATAGCTTTTGACAGCTTGGTTCTACAGTTACTTGTGGTCAGACGCTAATTTCTCGAAGCCTCTCTACCATGGTAGTTTCTTCCCTTTAGAAGAATTTCTGCGAAAGGAAGATTGGCCCACCAGAAGATCTGAGGAAGTTTGGGTAGATATTCTTAGCAACCTGGAGGAGGAAGATATAGTTTGGAGGGCTTCATGGATTTCTGCAAGAAGTATCCTCTACAGGTGTGGGTTACACCCTTGGGTGCCATTACTTGGACTTTGAGGGCACACTGCTTATGCTCCTCTCCTGGTTTTGAGACAGTATGGCTCGAAGCAGCTTGTTCCGACTACCAAGGGCTTGAATAAGTTCAATGTGAATTATGAGAAGGAAAATGGTTACAAGGCAGTGGTGTACGATGTTTCTTTATCCTGGAACAACGTAAGATGGGTCAGGGTCATGAGTGATACCCACATAACTACTCCCGAGTACGAGGCGCGGAGGTTCAGCCATGTCAATGACAATATTCCCTAGTTGAATCCCGATAGAAAAATGACAATGGAAGAGAGGTTGGCCACACTTCCTACCGAAGTCGAGTTGATGAGGAAACAACTTGAAGAAGAGCAGGAAATGTATCTCAAGCTCGAGGAGAAAGCACGCCAAGAGAAATTCGACTTTGAATTGGAGAAGATACAGTTTGAAGGAATGGTTAAAGGTTTGCAAAAGAGAAGGGATGAATTGGAACTTGAGCTCAAGCTAGAAAAGGAAGAGATCCAGAAACTCAAGAGGCTAAGCAAAAGCAAGAGAGTTGTAGAAGGCGGATTAAGCGAAGGGATAGAGCCCCGACTCAGGGAGGAGAAAGCGAGAGCCGAAAATTATAAAAGGATGTATTATGAGAACAGAGACCAAGTGCTCACTTTAACCCAAGAAATAAAGAACTTGCACACTTCTCACTCTAGGCAACTCGAGAAAGAACATCATCAAAACGAAGCCTTGAAGGATCATGTTAGGTGTATGGAGAAGTCTCTCTTCACGCACAAAGGTTTGACTAGCAATTTAAAGAAAAGCAAGACAGAGAACCTGGCTTTAGAGGCTCACATTAAAGAATTGGAAACCGAGGTTCAACAGCTCAAGGATCATGAGACAAGCTTTAGGGGAGCCATTCAAGTGCGCCTGATGCCAAGTTTGGAGCAGCTACAGTTCGCTGCCTACACCATTTGGAGACAAGAGCATGAGTTAGCACAATGGATGGTTAGGATGCAAGGAATCACCCAGAAGATACAGCTCTTGGCAGAAGACGCTACTGAACTTCATGATTGTGTCGACGATGACTCTGAAGAAGGAGAGATGATTGTTTGGATTTTGAGAGAAGTCATCGACCTCGATACCACCCTGAAGTCATATGTTTGGTTGGCTTTCTTTGGATTCTTGTACCAAGACTATGTTTCTGTTAATGAAAGTCATTTAACGATGATATTTGCCAGACTCAGTGTTGCTCATTGCATTCATGCATAATTCATTTATTTGCATTATTTGCTTTGTTAACAAATAATTTACTAAAAAGCTTTCTGTTTCAGAAACAAAAAATATTACATTTTGGTTCTTTAAAATTACCATCATTCTACATCCATATCACACTCTTTTACGAACAAAACAAATGGAGGGAGGTTTTGCGAAGTTGGAGGCCGATCTACGTAGTCAAATTAAACGAACCCAAAAAGAATTGAGGGAAACCATTCTCAAGTCCCAGCAAGACATGATGAGGGAGATATCGTAGCTATTGCAAGCTCAACTGAGGCAAGAGTCAAGAGATAAGGGTACCATCGAGACCCCTGCCTAAAACTCGGGGGATCGCCTTTATACCCAAACCGTCAGGAATCCTCTACTCATCGATCCTTTGTCAAACCCTACACATGGCGCATCTGCTTCTCATGTTGGTGCAGAAGCTCAAACCCAACCAGGGGTGACATTCAGAAATCCCGTGGTTATCAGAGATGGCATCCCAGATTTTGATGAATTAGAAAAGCTAAACCAGATAAAAGCGGAGTTCACTAAGCAACTAGAATACGCTCAGAATGACCTAGAAGAAAAGCTCCGAGTGAAGGAAGACGGGGATGACCCTTATGGGTTAAGTGCTAGGGAACTTAGTTTGGTCCCAGATGTGGAGATCCCATACAAGTTCAAGGCTCCAGACTTTGAGAAGTTTGACAGAAGTACCTGCCCATCTGCTCATATAGTGATGTTTTGTCAGAAGATGGTCGATTTTACCAACAACGAGAAGCTCTTGATTCACTGTTTTCAAGACAACTTAATTGGGTCTGCTCTAAGATGGTATAACCAACTGACCAGGGCTCAGATTAAGTCATGGAGAGATCTGGCGAAGCTTTCACTGATTAATATAAGCATGTAACCGATATGGTTCCCAACCAACTACTATTACAAGGCATGGAATAGAAGCGCAATGAGACCCTTCGTGAATATGTTCAAAGGTGGCACGACGTGGCAGCCCAAGTCCAACCACCGCTTCATGAGCACGAGATTTCCCCTATGTTCGTGGACACGCTAAAAGGGGCACTTTATGATCGGTTGATCAGTAACCCTATTAGTAACTTTGCAGAGATGGTTATGATTGGAAAACGCATTGAAGCGGCCATCAAAAGCGGAAGGATTGATGAAAGGGATCATTCACGAAAACAGTTCAAAAAGAAGGATCATGAAGTGAACAACACCAACGCTTTTAAGAAGACCAAGAACTTCACCATCTCCCAGCCACAGGCTTCAGCAGGGAATTCCAGAAACTTTAACAAGAGAGAAGGTAAGGGACCTAAGAAAGGGATGATAGGTCTTTAACACCTTTTCCAATTACCTATAAAAGACTCTACTCCCAGTTGTACAAGGCCGATCTGGTCCGACCATACCACGTTACTCCTTATAACCCATCGTACCCGGCTTGGTATAACCCTAAGGAGCACTGCGAGTATCATGCTGATGTTCTAGGACACTCAATCGAGAATTGTATAGCTTTCAAAAAGTTCCAAAATCTAATTCGAATGGGTGTGTTACAGTTAGGGGAACCCAGTACGGTCAACAATCCGTTGCCGAACCACGTTCCAAAAAGTTCCAACGAGAATTGTATAACATTTGTAAATTAGTTGTTTACTTCATACAACAAAACTTATCGGTTGCAAACAAATTCCTTTTACAAGGAAATTTTAAGATTGATGATTTTATAAACATATATTGCAAAACGTTTTACTTTAAACAATATAAATTGTTTTGATATTTTTATTCCAATTACAAAAATTTTTCATTGATATTTTTTGTTCTAGTTTCAACACAAAGTTTTCATCATCTAAATGGATGTTAAAATCATATTTTTGGTCATTTAAAAGTATATACTGAACAACCCAAAGAATGTATTAAATCAAATCATGAAATTAAAATCTGTAAATTTCTCAAATCGTTATATGTCTTGAAAAAAACTTCCAAAATTGTGGAATGAGAAATTCAATCAAGTAATAAAGTGAAAAACATGAGTGATTATTTATGTGTTGGTAGCATGTTTTTTATACCAAGCTGAGTGATGATGTTTATGTGATTATTGTATGTTGATTACTTGTCTATCTTAGTAATTATTAGTGAGACTGAGAGGTATCTTGCTTCAAAATTCGGTATGAAAGACATAAATGAAGCAAATGTCATATTGAGTATTTAAATAATAAGGAAGTGTGGTAGCAAAATGCTACCACAAGAACATAATGTTGATTTTTTAAAGAAGTTTGGATATATTGATACCAAACCCGTGAATACCCATTATGATGTTAATATTCAAATGAGAAAAATATACATATGATCATGTTGCTCAATCCAAGTATGCACAAAGTTATTAAAATTTTGATGCACTTGATAAACTTTACTAGACTTGAGATGACACATGTTATTCTTCAATTGAGCTAATATACACAACTCAAATCATTATTTTTGAGTTGATATAGCAAAGTTAATGAGATATCAAATGGATGTCATGAGTTATGATATTCTACTTAGTGGATTACCCGTTGTATTAAAAAGATACAATAATGATAATTAAATATCTTATTTATATGAGATTATATCTACTAGTGGTTATGTGTTCACCCTTGGGGGTAGAACAATATCTTAGAAATTAGCCAAACAAACATTTATAAAAAATTTACTATGAAGTCTGCATTTATTGCATTAGAGTTGGCTAATAATGAAGCTAAGTGGTAAAAAAACTTCTTAGGCTGGTAATAAAGCTAAGTGATAAGAAAACTTCTTAGCCTTTGTAATGAAGTTAAGTGGTAGATAAACTTCTTAGCATGAACAATAAAGCATAGTGATAGAAAAATTTCTTAGCATGTATTCGAAGTTGAGTGGTTGAAAAAACTCTGTAGCCTGTATTTTATTAGGCACAAAACTGATAGATTCAGTGCCAATGCATTGTGATTGCCAAGTAGCAATAGACATTGCAAAGAATAAAAACTTTCAATGGTTAAACTAGACATATTTGTCTAATGACATGAGGTAATAAAGCTGCTGCATAAAGGTGAAGTGATATCAATTGATTATGTGAAGTTAGAAATAGTTTTGGCCAAATCATTCAGCTAAACCCATGGGAAGAAAATTAATATGTGAAACATCGAGGGGAAAGAGACTTATGCCAATATAAGAAATCAACATTGATGGTAACCCAACCTTTGTGATTGACGATCCCATGAATAAGGTTCATATGGGTAATAACAAGTCATTGATTGATCTTGTAGGGAAAACACTACATTATTTTTCTTTTGTCCCTTCCTATGGTGTACATAGTGCTAAAAAACTGCAAGGATGATGAGGGTGAGTAAAACTCTTAATCAAGTCCATAGCCTTTATAGGTAGTGTATTGACCTGCATAATATACTTGATGGCTTGACATATATAAGTATGAAATGTGGCCGCTTCTATGAGATTTATGGCAAAGTCTCTAGAGCACTTATGAAAACCAGGCACGACATGGCCTATTAGCGCACAACCGCGATAAAGAGCGAGAATATATATAATCTGATTAATAAAAATGTTAGCTTACAATAATGAGTTATTGGTTCATAGAAACGTGTTTCACCAATTACTTAGTAGGTTATGTCTCATTTTTCTAAGTTTTGGTTCATAGTCCAAAAAGACTCCAGAATGAATACGTTATGTCAGAATACTCAACTAAACTTTTTTTTATCGTTCTTTGAAATATATGGGGGTTATTGTAAAAATATAAGATTATTTAGTATATTTCAAAGAATCTCACATCTTTCTTTTGTATTATTTGTTTTGAGTTTATAAAGAAAGACTTGGTATTGGGCTTGTAAGAGAAAAATATGATGGTAGTTGCACGCACACGAGGTTTGGCCAAGAAGTCCAGTCCAGTTGAAACCAACCAATTTTCTCATGTGCATGAACTAGAGGCCCGATTCATTTTTATTATTTTTATTTTGGATCATTCATTTTTTGATTAATTTTAACCATTCATTTTAAATTAAAACATCTTTATTCTTAACCACTCATTTTATTTTTGACTGATTTGCCCTTAACTAATTGCTATTTTTAGATGTCCTTTTTGGGCATGCATGATACTATAAATACCATGCACATATGTCTTCAAACTTTATCTCAAAGTAGAATCATCTACTTACTTTCTTCTCCCTCCCTCATTTTAAAACTGAGTATTCATTAGTTCTTTGTTCTTTCTATTGCCTGCTTCGGCATAAGTGCTTGTTGAATCCTGGAGGGTACGCTTCACCACGAAATATCCTTAAGGACAATGTATAGTGCACGCCTCAAGCAAGTCTTATTTTCTACCCTTTTTCGTTTTTATCAAACATTTTCCTACACTTAGTACTAGATTTTGAACGTACATGTAATCCCTAAACCCAACCCGATAAATTTGGAAGTTTCAAGGTGTCACATTAGGTCACCACAACGACCAACTAAATTTTAAACTACTCGTTTAACCAAGGTACATTAAACCATTCTCATAATCTATAGAGTAAAAGTAAACAACATGAGTATAACTTACTTTACAAAATCGGAGTTTTGAGTATGAACACTGTATATCAATATAATATAATATAATATAGAGTTACATATCAAAATACTAGGAGTGTTAAAAAATACTAGACTTGTCGATCTAATTAAAAATTACCATATATTTGTGATGAAATACCTGAATCTTCATGCTGGGTACCCGACCCTTGATTTTTCCCGGGTAATCGGGCCAAGTCTGGGCCAATTTTTTTTTGTAACTGGATACCAAACCCAACTTGATACTTTTAATATATATTTTTAAATTCTATTTTTATTTTAGGTTCATAATATTTTTACCCTAAAATTAAATTTTTAGTTTTATTTTTTAAAAAAAATATTTATATTAGTTTGTCAATATAAGATTCAAAGGGAAAAAACCACAATCGAGATTAATATTTTTAATACCTTCTTTTGGTGATAAACTTTAATATATATCCAAATATTTCTCCCTTAAAACTAACTTGAAATCAATAATTTTTGTGTTTGAAGTATGTATTATGAAATTTTAAATTTTATGTGTTTCATATGTGATTTTTTTAAAAAAATGAATTTAAAAAAATTAAAAAAACCTGAACAAAGTACCCGATAGCCGATTTTTTGGGTACCTAGATTTTACGAATATCTGACTTGTGGATAATTAATTCTTATGGGTTGGGCCACGAGTCGAGTTTTTGGTACCCGAATATGAGCACTCCTGCCAAACACTATAAAGTCATATGGGTACATAAGCAAGCTCAAGTCTAAAGCTAAGGTATTGTACTTTGGAAGAAGCGGTGTTGGGAATCCTTTGTCGATGCGGTCCTAGAGCGCGAATCAACCTATTAATCTGCGACAAAATATTCTAAACACTGAGCTTTACAAACTCAGTGACACATTTCTACTCTAGACAAGTATAGACAAAATACATAAATATGACTCATATATCTATCAATCTATATCTAGGCTACACATGCTAAAACTCATTAATCAACAATACAAGACATCATCAAAAGTATGCTCATCATCTCAAGTAACCATCATACACAACACACAATGCCTTACTTTATCTAAGCTACACAATGCATTACATCATCAAAAGCATGCTCATCATCTCAAGTTATCATCATATATCAAGTTAATTGTTAAGTTGTTGTTAGAATAATGGCATTAATAATTCAAGAAAATAAAATAAAATAGTAAAATAAAATAAGTACTGATTTATTATTATATTGAACAGATCATACAATTAAAATACAATAATATTCGAAACATAAATCAAATAATAAGACAATAAATTGAAATCGTTTACTTTTGTCGAGGCTTGTGTAACACACAGTTTCCTTAAGACAAATTTGTCCGCTCCTATGATGCTTCCTCTATCACCGAAAACACTTTAGAAAATCAGAGAGTAAAAATAATAGAAAATCTCTTTGTTTTTGCAGTAGTAAAACCTAGTAGATTTGCATGCTATTTGATAAGTGTTCAAAAGTACTATTTTTCTTACCCTTTTTACTCATATTATTGTTAGACTTAGGCTTATATTAGTTGCATAATTAGCTATTCATGCATTAATCCATGTTTCCTTCAATCGTTGAGCTTGATTACATAACTTGGTAGTTTTTGTGGAAAAGATGCTGCTTTGGTGTGCTTTGTGTGTGTATGTGCAGGATCACTTGCCAAAGCAATGCCGAGCTAGTTGCCAGGGCAATGCATGAAGGATATGCCGAGCTAGTTGCCAGGGCAATGCATGAAGGAGATGCCGAGCCAATTGCCATGGCAATTGTCGACAAAGAGAAAATGCAATAGGGATGTCGAAATTAATGACTATACAAGCCCAAGATGACGTGGAGCAAAGCCCAAACCCAAAGGAATTTGATTTCCATGCAGAGATTAAAGAAGAATTAAATTCCAAGAAGATAGGAGAAGTTCTAGTAGGAATACAATTATAATAAAGAATTATATTCTTTAAAGATAATTTAATTCCAACTCAAACTCCTCCTCAAAGAAGGACTTTGGCCTAGCCCTATAAATAGCAAGGAGATTTCGACCATCCAAAGGGAGAGCATTAGGGAAATTTCGACAAGTCCAAGGGAGAAAACAAGGGATTTTCGACAAGCTTCATCTTTTCTTTCTTGTTCGATTGAGTTCATGCTAGGGATTGTTTATCTTGTGTTTCTTTGGAACCTAGCCATGAACTAAATCTACTTGGCTATGGTTATTGTGTTTTGTGGTTGTGAGAAACTATTGGTTTTTGTTTAGGTAATAAGAGTTTGCACTTTTCTATTTCAAGGTTTATTCATTCTTGGTTCTTATTCTTGTTTGCGAGTGAATTGGGAGAGGATCTCGTGATTTCATCTATTTATCTAATATTGGGAGAGTTAGATTCAAGAAATGAATGAATACGATCTTTATTCAATCTATTGATGGTGAAGATTAATCCGACTTAGGAATAAGTTAAGGATTTCAACGGCTAAGAGGAGCGCAAGATTGGTTGTTGTTCACCCTTGATTCACGCAGGGATGTATTATCAAGGCATGCACAAGTAGCTAGAGTTTCGACTTAGGGATAAGAAGAAACCATTGAAGAACGCTCTGCCGAACCTTGAAGGTTGCTGCCCAGACGCCCAAGTAGTTGTCCAGGCAACCCCGTTGTGCAAGTTGCCACGGCAACTGAGTTGCCCATGCACTCTTTTACCAAGACAATCCAATCGGCTATCACACCTCAACTCACGATAACCTGGCCTATCTCTCTCTCAATTGAATTCATCTTTTCTTTTACTTTATTGCTTTCTAGATTAGTCATTAGTTAAACTCCTATAATCCTTTACTTGTGTTTTTACTTTTTACAGTGCAAGAGACTAGATTCTTGAAGTAGCACCAATCCTTGTGGAGACGATATCTTTTATACTATAACTTGCGACGTGTATACTTGCACATTTGTGTAGCACTTATTACGCGCAACAAGTTTTTGGCGCCGTTGCCGGGGATTGGCAATAGCGACTTTGTTTTTATTTTCTTGCACTTTCTTTTTATTTTTCTTGTTTAAAAATTCAAAGGGCTAACAAACTTTGGTTTTGCATTGGTATATGACTGTATGCGAGACCGACTTCACAGAATATCCCTTTGATCCGTAAATCGAACGAACCTTACAAAGACTTAGACGAAGGATAAGAGAAGCAATGGCAAATCAAGACGGCAATATGAATCAAGATGTTCGAGCAGGAGGAGGAGTGATTCTTGCACACGAAAATGTAACTATTCGAGACTATCTTGAAGAAGATCTTGATGGACTTAACCCGGAGTTGTCGCGACTGAAATTGAAGCCGACCACTTTAAGTTGAAACCGTAATGTTTAATATGATCAACACAATAGGTCAATTTGGCGGCTCAAGAATCAAGATGCACGACATCATCTAAAATCTTTCCTCGAGATTTGCAACTCGTTCAAGATACACGGAGTCACCCCGATGTCCTACGATTAAGATTATTCCCTTATTCACCGAGGATAGGCGAAAGCATGGTTGAATAGCATTCATGCCGGATCCATAGCATCTTGGACTGATCTTTGTCGTGATTTCCTTGCTAGATTTAATCCTACAAATTTGGTGATAAGCTTCAGAACGACATTACTTCTTTTTCGGCAGCAGATAATGAATCCATGTACGAGGCTTGGGAGCGATATAGAGAACTTCTACACAAATGCCCCCTACACGGATTCCCGGTGTGGACTCAAGTAACAATGTTTTACAACGCCGTGAATACACCAACAAGGATGATGCTAGATGCCTCGGCAAACGGCATATCCTAGATAAGTCACCGGAAGAAGCAATGCAAATCTTAAACAGGCTGGCCAAGAATGACTATCAATTCCCATCTACTAGAAGAGGAGGAGTTAGACGCCAAGCCACAATATATGAACTAGGATCATCAGATTCAATTTCGGCACAATTGGCCGCTTTAACCAAGATGGTCCAGAACATGCAAAAACCAAACAACACACATGAAGTCAAGGTAATGGATTCTTTTTGTGAGTTATGTGGTGATAACCATAATTCTTCTGAATGTATGCAGAATACGGAATCCAGCTTCTATGTGGGGAATTACAATCGGAGCAATAATGTGATGTCCAATACATACAATCCAGCTTGGAAGAAGCACCCAAATTTTTTATGGAGTAATCCCAACAATGCTCTAAACCAGAACAATCAGAATGCACAAGCATCGGGATTCCAGCAGAATATGCCATGGCAACAGATACCGCAACAACAACCGACGACATCTAGTTCTTTGGAAAATTCTCTAAATGCTTTTATGATGAAAACTGAATCTTATATGGCTGAGAATAGTAATTTCATAAAAAGAACTGATGCTTTTATTAACAGGACCGAGATTAGATTGCAAAACCAAGAGGCGGCAATCAAATCATTAGAAAATCAAGTCGGACAGTTTGCTCAAAATCTGAACACTAGACCACAAGGAGGTTTACCTAGCGATACTGAAGTCGCAAGAGGAACTGGCCATGAGCAATGTAAGGCAATCACCACCAGAAGTGGCCAACAACTTAGAGAGGCTCAAACCCACTCATCAAACAAAACTCCACAAAAAGATCAAGAAGAACCTAGCGGCAAAGCCTCAGATGCTGAACCAGGAATTGCCGCGGCAACCGGCAATAAGCATGCCTCGGCAACCGACGACGCCTCGGCAACTTGCGATAAGCATACCTCGGCAACCCCAGTTGATAACGCCTCGGCAACTCCAGATGTCCCGACAATGCCGTCAATTAGGTTTCAAACCAATGAAAGGATCGAAGATATCCGACTTCCACCACAATTTCCACAAAGGTTGAAGCGACAAAAGCAAGAATACCAATTCAAGAAGTTTCTTGATATACTAAAGCAAGTCCACATCAACTTGCCACTGGTGGAAGCAATTGAACAAATGCCAAACTATGCCAAGTTTCTTAAAGACATTGTGTCCAAGAGAACAAGGCTAGGAGAGTTTGAAACAGTTGTCGCAACAGAGAGATGCATGACAATGTTGCACAATCGTATGCCACCTAAGTTGAAGGATCCCGGAAGTTTCACAATACCCTGTTCCATTAGAAATCACTATGTCGGGAAAGCATTATGCGACCTTGGGGCTAGCATAAACTTGATGCCTAAATCGGTTTTCCAGAAACTAGGAATCGGGAAGGCAAGACCTACAAATGATTATCTGCTGCAGCTAGCCGACAGATCCTATGTGCATCCAGAGGGAAAAATCGAGGACATACTGGTAAAAGTTGATAAATTTATTTTTCCCGCTGACTTTATTGTTTTGGATTGTGAAGCAGATGAGCATGCACCTATCATTCTCGAGAGACTATTCCTTGCGACAGGGAGAACCTTGATCGACGTTGAAAAGGGAGAACTCACAATGAGGGTGAATGACCAGTAGGTCAAACTAAATGTGTTCCAAACACTAAGGCATGCCGATGATCCAGAAGAATACCAACTACTTCATGCCACGACAGAGTTTAACTTCGATGAGGAATTTAGTTGCCTCGGCAACTACATTGCCGATCAAGAGGAACCTAAGGAGTATGAAGAACCGGTCAATGAGGAACAACAAGAAGAGGCAAATTGGCTAGTCAACCGACCAGGTACATACTTTGAACCACTGGATTACTCAGGTAAGAAAGGTAAGCTCGAAAAACCCTCTATTGAACAACCACCGATTCTTGAGTTGAAACAATTGCCAGAGCAACTAAAATATGCATACTTAGGAACCGATAATACATTGCCTGTAATTATTTCTTCTAAGTTACAGCCTGAGCAGGAAAAGAAGCTGATCAAGATGTTGAAGCTACACAAAAAGGCAATAGGGTGGACAATTGCCGACTTGAAGGGAATTAGCCCGGCGGTATGCATGCACAAGATCTTGTTGGAAGATGATCACAAACCTTCAATTGAGGCCCAGAGGAGACTGAATCATGCCATGAAAGGGGTTGTAATGAAAGAAATCATCAAGTGGCTTGACGCCGGCATTATATACCCTAACTCGATAAGCGTGGGTAAGTCCGGTACAATGTGTACCGAAAAAGGGAGGTATAACAGTGGTAAGCAATGAAAATAATGAACTTATCCCAACCAGGACTGTGACCGGTTGGAGGGTTTGTATGGACTATCGAAAGCTAAACAAAGCCACTAGGAAAGATCACTTCCCATTACCCTTTATTGATCAAATGCTTGACCGTCTTGCAGGTAAACCCTTTTATTGTTTTCTTGATGGTTATTCAGGTTACAATCAGATTGCCATAGCACCATAAGATCAAGAAAAGACAACCTTCACATGCCCATACGGTACTTATGCCTTCCGAAGGATGCCGTTCGGATTGTGTAATGCCCCGGCAACCTTCCAAAGATGCATGATGGCACTCTTTTCAGACATGGTCGAAGACTTCCTTGAGATCTTCATGGATGATTTTTCGATTTTTGGTAATGACTTCGACGGCTGTCTCGGCAATTTAGAAAGGGTGTTAGCAAGATGCGAAGAAACGAATTTAGTCCTCAATTGGGAGAAATGCCACTTTATGGTAGATGAAGGAATAGTGCTCGGCCACAAGATTTCATCCAAGGGAATTGAAGTAGACAAAGCCAAGGTGGACGTGATCGAGAGATTACCCCCATAAAGTTCGGTTAAAGGAATTCGAAGTTTTCTCGGACATGCAGGTTTTTACGGGAGGTTCATTCATAATTTTTCTAAAATCACTAAACCCTTGTGTAATTTGCTTGAACAGGATAAAGTCTTCGATTTTGATGATTCTTGCACTCAAGCATTCGAAACCCTAAAGAAAAAGCTTGCCTCGGCACCCATTGTCATTCCACCAGATTGGATGCTACCTTTTGAGCTCATGTGTGATGCAAGTGATTTCGCGGTAGGAGCAGTCCTAGGCCAACGCACAGGTAAGACCTTCCATGTGATATACTACGCTAGTAAAACTCTTAATGGTGCTCAAGTGAATTACACAATAACGGAGAAAGAGTTACTAGCTGTAGTTTTCGCATTTGACAAGTTCCGATCCTATTTAATTGGTACAAAGGTAATTGTTCATACGGACCATTCGGCAATCAAATACTTATTTGCTAAAAAGGATGCTAAACCTCGTTTGATTCGTTGGATATTACTTTTACAAGAATTTGATATTGAAATTAAGGACAGGAAAGGAACAGAAAATCAAGTGGCCGATCACTTATCACGTTTGGAACGCAATATGGAGGAGGACGCGGATCTAGAGATATGCGATGCATTCCCGGATGAAAAAATTTTAGTTACCTCGGCAACCCTCGACGCCTCGGCAACCCTTGACGCCTCGGCAACCCTCGACGCCTCGGCAACCATGGATGCACACGCCTCGGCAACTCTCGATGCCGCAGCAGCCTTTGACGCGTACGCCTCGGCAATTTTGGGAGCAGTCGCCACGGCAGCACATGCCTCGGCAATAATACCGCACGCGGATTTAGTTAATTTCCTTGTTTGTGGTATTTTTCCTTATGGCATTACTCACCAAGGGAAGAAGCGGTTCCGCCATGATGCTAAGCATTACTTTTGGGACGAGCCTCTTTTATTTAAACAATGTGCAGTTCAGGTTATACGCCGATGTGTCCCTGAAGAAGAGCAACAGAATGTACTCCGGCAATGCCATTCTTCACCCTATGAAGGACATTTTGGAGGAACTCGTACCGCGGCCAAAGTTCTGCAATCCGGTTTGTATTGGCCAACATTGTACAAAGATGCCCAAGACTTTTACAAGCAATGCGATCGTTGCCAGAGGACGGGCAATATCTCTAGACGACATGAGATGCCGCTCCAGAACATCATCGAGGTGGAACTGTTCGATGTGTGGGGGATCGATTTTATGGGACCTTTCCATCTTCATTCGGCAACCTTTACATTCTACTTGTCGTCGACTACGTGTCTAAATGGGTTGAGGCAGTTGCAGTTCCCAACAACGATTCCAAAACCGTACAAAGATTCTTGCAGAAAAACATATTTACACTGTTTGGGATGCCGAGAGCAATTATCAGCGACGAAGGCAAGCATTTTGACAACAGACTAATTGCCAAGATGTTGCAACGCTTCGGCATATCACACAAGATCGCCACGGCACATCACCCACAAACCAACGGGCAAGCAGAAATTTCCAACCGGGAGTTAAAGAGAATACTCGAGAAAGTTGTAAATCCCTCTAGGAAGGATTGGTCATTAAGACTAGATGACGCACTTTGGGCATATCGCACTGCATTCAAAACACCCTTAGGTATGTCCCCCTTCCGACTTGTCTATGGTAAAACATGTCATCTACCGGTGGAAATCGAGCACAAGGCGTACTGGGCAATCAAGACCGTGAATATGGATTGGGAAAGTGCCGGACAAAAGCGTTTGATGGACCTCAATGAGATAGAAGAATTTCGTGCACTCGCCTATAACAATGTACGAATCTACAAGGAGAAAACAAAGCGATGGCACGACAAGAAACTATTGCCACGGCAATTCACGCCAGGGCAACTAGTTCTCCTATTCAATTCTCGGCTAAAACTTTTCCCGGGGAAAGCTGAAATCAAGATGGTCAAGACCATTCAAGTCGTCAAACCATTCTCTCATGGTGCTGTGATAATCAAGTCCATCTCTGACAACCATGAATTCAAAGTTAATTGAAAAAGATTGAAGCACTACAATGGTGCCCATGTGGAACGTAACAAGGAAGTGGTCAACTTAGGAGATGCATGAGCATGCTCTCCTTTCAATATTTTCTTTTTCTTTTTCCTTTTCTTTTTATTTTCATTTTTATTTTTAGGAGACATTTTATTTTTCTTCATTATCTTTAGTTTTCAGGTTTTCTTTTCTTTTCCACAACAAGACTCACAACTACTATGCTAAGGAAATTTACTGCCGAGATCCTTGCCCCGGCAACCAATAAAGAAGATGTCGTGGCAACCTACATCGTGCCTGCACAAGCTGATGCCACGACAACCAACCCTGAAGATGCCACGGCAACCAAAGCTAAAGACATCCCGGCAACAAGAAAACAACCATCGCGTTCAAGCAAGAGAATCAAGACACCGACTAGAAGGAAACTAATCATCTACGATGACGAACTCTCGGAGTAAGTCCTCGTATGCATTTTTATTTTTATTTTTCGTTATTTTTATGCATGCATTGAGGACAATGCCTCACTCGAGTTTGGGGAGGATTGTTATTAGTAGTTACCATGTTTAGTTTCATTCATCTTAAGTATTACATTTAGAATACATAAATTGCTTGCTATGCCTTTAATTGGAACAAGAATTGCTTAGATTTGATGAATATCCGATGATGACTTTACCAATGCACTTAATTGATAGAATTTTTATTCTAGGATAACCATGGAAAAACTTAGAATTTTACTATGATGCTAAATTTGATGAAACACTGTTGTGGTTTGATTGATTTAAGGAATTCTAGTGAACTTAGGTTGATAATTAACAAATTGGGGGATTAGAATAAAAACTGAATGAATGCTAGAGGTGCCCAAAATTGGCTCTAGCATGTGCTAAAAAATTGATCACTAGAGGTGCCCGAAACTGCTCTAGGATGTGTTAAAAAATTGATAGCTAGAGGTGCCCGAAACCGGCTCTAGTCGAATAAATTCACTTAAGAAAACAAAACACTAGAGGTGCCCAAAACTGGCTCTAGTTAAAACATGTTAAAAAGAACCCAATGAAGTAATTTGAAAACCTATTGTTTGCATAGGATCCGAAAAATCAACTTGCACACAACTCCGCACACACTCACAAGCATTATAGTTTGATTCCGAGTAACTCCCCAGTTTTCTGAAAAATAAAAAAGCCAATCATACTCTGTGCCCCGGTTCAGAGAATTGAAATCAAGTTCAAAGCTAAGTTTGTGAAAATTGAAGTCTTGGCAGGTAATTATGAGTTTGCATTGCTTGAGGACAAGCAATAGTTCGAGTTTGGGGGTGTGATAAGTGTTCAAAAGTACTATTTTTCTGACCCTTTTTACTCATATTATTGTTAGACTTAGGCTCATATTAGTTGCATAATTAGCTATTCATGCATTAATTCATGTTTCCTTCAATCGTTGAGCTTGATTACATAACTTGGTAGTTTTTGTGGAAAAGATGCTGCTTTGGTGTGCTTTGTGTGTGTATGTGCAGGATCACTTGCCAAAGCAATGCCGAGCTAGTTGCCAGGGCAATGCATGAAGGATATGCCGAGCTAGTTGCCAGGGCAATGCATGAAAGAGACGCCGAGCCAATTGCCATGGCAATTGTCGACAAAGAGAAAATGCAATAGGGATGTCGAAATTAATGACTATACAAGCCCAAGATGACGTGGAGCAAAGCCCAAACCCAAAGGAATTTGATTTCCATGCAGAGATTAAAGAAGAATTAAATTCCAAGAAGATAGGAGAAGTTCTAGTAGGAATACAATTATAATAAAGAATTATATTCTTTAAAGATAATTTAATTCCAACTCAAACTCCTCCTCAAAGAAGGACTTTGGCCTAGCCCTATAAATAGCAAGGAGATTTCGACCATCCAAAGGGAGAGCATTAGGGAAATTTCGACAAGTCCAAGGGAGAAAGCAAGGGATTTTCGACAAGCTTCATCTTTTCTTTCTTGTTCGATTGGGTTCATGCTAGGAATTGTTTATCTTGTGTTTCTTTGGAACCTAGCCATGAACTAAATCTACTTGGCTATGGTTATTGTGTTTTGTGGTTGTGAGAAACTATTGGTTTTTGTTTAGGTAATAAGAGTTTGCACTTTTCTATTTCAAGGTTTATTCATTCTTGGTTCTTATTCTTGTTTTTGAAAGTGAATTGGGAGAGGATCTCGTGATTTCATCTATTTATCTAATATTGGGAGAGTTAGATTCAAGAAACGAATGAATATGATCTTTATTCAATCTATTGATGGTGAAGATTAATCCGACTTAGGAATAAGTTAAGGATTTCAACGGCTAAGAGGAGCGCAAGATTGGTTGTTGTTCACCCTTGATTCACGCAGAGATGTATTATCAAGGCATGCACAAGTAGCTAGAGTTTCGACTTAGGGATAAGAAGAAACCATTGAAGAACGTTCACGAACCTTGAAGGTTGCTGCCCAGACGCCCAAGTAGTTGCCCAACTAGTTGCCCAGCAACCCGTCACAGCAAGTTGCCACGGCAACCGAGTTGCCCATGCACTCTTTTACCAAGACAATCCAATCGGCTATCACACCTCAACTCACGATAACCTGGCCTATCTCTCTCTCAATTGAATTCATCTTTTCTTTTACTTTATTGCTTTCTAGATTAGTCATTAGTTAAACTCCTATAATCCTTTACTTGTGTTTTTACTTTTTACAGTGCAAGAGACTAGATTCTTGAAGTAGCACCAATCCCTGTGGAGACGATATCTTTTATATTATAACTTGCGACGTGTATACTTGCACATTTGCGTAGCACTTATTACGCGCAACACTATTTATAGTGATAGAAGTTTTATTGAAACTAAAACTTGTGAATTATCTGAATTTTATTTAAAATAAAATTTATTTATCAAATAGCATTATCACAATAATATCTAAATTAAAAAATAATATCTTATAATATATCTATCCTTTTAATTCCAGAATATTCAAAAATAATATCCAAATTTAAAGATAATCTCTGATCATTTATTCATTTATTTGAGATATTAAAAGTGCTACATTTAAGGAAAATAATCTCGTAATGGGTTAAAATATCCGCAAGCCCACGGAAGGCCTGACTGATCCGGACATTCAATTTACCCATATTATATCAGCTTAAGTTATTTAATAATCACCAAGTAGAGTCTTGTATATAAACATATCTCACACTTTCCTTAACTCAATTCACAAACCCACTTTGAACATCAATTTCTCATTCATCACATTTTTTCAACTATTTTTAATTTTGTTTTATGGTTCCCCAAATCTCTTTCTAAAGTCTTTTAATTTATCGAATTCCTCTTGAAGAAAGCCATCCGTCATCTTCAATAACTTCAAATATGTTATGCACGAATCTATCCACTTTATCATCATAAAATTTTACTTTATTGCGTTCCGAGTTGTGTTCTTGAGGGAATAAGAACACTAGAAGAAAAAACGTAGCTTACGAAGGAAATTTTTTTATTTAAAAAAGGTTAAATCATTCCATGCCCTCCATCTTTTTGTAATGTTTCTTTTTGGCCATGAAAAGAAAACGCTAAATTATTTCAAAACCCTTTAATTCTATCTTGACTCGTGATAAACTAATAATAATGAGGTTGTACGTCAAAACTAAGATCTGAAGAGACAAGGATAAGTTACAAGGTTGAATTGATAGGTTGGCCCATTCTTCAATTGTGTTTAGGGACATGAAAATCACATGTAGCCGGACGTTTGTGTCTAATATCCTTGTGTTGGTTGAAATGTCTAATACGTGAATTAAATCATGCACGAGAGAAATTGTTTTTTTTTTTTTACGAGAGTTATCTAACGAAGAACTCTTAATTTAAAAATAAAAATCCTTTGTCTTTTCTAGTCACAAAGTTTCATTTTGGGAATTAATCTTATGTGGTGTGTCAGAAAAAGAATGTCATTTTAAAAATATTTTTGCATGGGTGTTATTTTATGAAATAGCTTGTAACGGTGATATTTGAGTAAAAAGCTTATATTGTGTCTTTGTGTATATGATTATCTTTGTCAATAATCAATATTATTATTTAAAATTCTAATTGAGTTTGTGTTATCAATTAATTGAATCGATTTGGTTGGGAAACAAGCCGAAAAACTTTGTTTGAATTAAATATTAATAGAAAATTACTATAATAATATTTTTTTCTTTTTATTATTTTAAATGATTTTTAAATAAATTAAGAACAAGTGTCTTAGTGGAAAAGCGGATGATTTCATCTTAGGAGACACGGGTTCAAATCGCTTTGTCTACAAGGTGTATGCCCATTTTCAAAAGAGTTAAGAATATATATGAACATATACTACTTTGTAATCGGCTTTAGACTATTCAAAAAAATTAAGAATTAAACATGGAACTAATGGATTAGAAGGTAATTTTTTTTTAAATATTATGGTGTTATTAAAGTCGCAACCATACAGAGTAAAAACAATGTTCTGGGCCTCGTTAAAAAACCTCCTTAAGCTTAAATGGAGGAAAAAGAGTGCCACGAAACATTGTTATATGAAGTACACTAAAAATTAATTATTGAATAAATCATGAGACAAAGTGTGGCGGTTGCTCACATCGTCTCTTAATATTTATTTTTGAAGTCTGCAAGTAACCATAGTATATTTTCCAAATTATACAAGTCTACAAGGAGAAGAAGATTTAAAGTATTTAACTATGATAACAAGTTAAGAACACTGAAACATATATGCACTATATATATAATTTCATGGGTAAATTGCACAAATCATCACTCAACAATCTTCTCACTCCTATTTTGGTCACTCAACTTTCAAAATTTTCTATTTAATAACTGAATTTTATACATTGAACGTTTTTTTTTCACTCAAAAATATTTTATTATTATTTTAGCACGACATGATTTTTTTATTATTATTTAATATAAAAATAATTTAAAATAAAAAATAAAAAGAAAAATCAAATTGTCTGCCGGCCACCATTCGCCGCCATCGCCGACGGCCGTAGATGGTGGTCGTTCGGTCCTATATTTCACCGGTCACTTCTCTCACTCCCCTGAGTTCGAATCCAACCTCCAGTTTGTTGGAAAGTGCTCCAAAATTCACGAAAATAAGATCGAAAATGAGGAAATCGAAACGTTTATATCAAGATTCGCGAGTTTCAGGACATTTTCCGGTGAAACAACTACCAGGTTTAGACTCAGAGTGTCAAAAAGAGTCACCTGGTGCAATTTGGGGTCAAACGACCACCGGTTTTGAAGGCCGCTAGCCGCTGGTGATGACAAGCGACGGAGGTAATTTTAAATATTTTTAAAATTTAATAATAATGAAATATTATTTTATTATTTATTTTAAATTATTTGTATATTTAATAATATTAAAAAATTTGAAAATAATAATAAATATTCGTTGGTGACCAAAAACGATCCATGTATAAAGTTCAGTTATTAAATAATTTGAAAGTTGAGTGAGCAAAATAAAAGTGAGAACATTGTTGAGTGATGATATGTACAATTTACCTTAATTTCATATTGGGTAAAATTCTTCATATTTATATTATAAAACTCAAAACCTAAATTTTTAACCCATAAAAACTAAACCCTAAATTCTAAACACTAACTTTAAATTCTAAACCCTACAACCTAAACCCTCAAACTTTAAACCCTAAACTAAAACTCTAACCCGTAAAACTAAAATGCACGTGTAAACTTTAGTTTATACGCCTTGTGTATCAAATGAGAACATGTGTCTAGGCCTTAATTTAATTCAATTTTGCATGCAAACTCTAGAGTTTTGCATGATCACAATTTCACCATTCCATTTAAGCCTTCTAGTTTTAATTTCAATTCAATTTGGTTCTAATTTCACTTATTTGATCTTAAAGATGACTAATGTTCATTCTTCTTTAATTTGATTACCACATACTTCAATTAGTCTATAGTTTAGATAGTGGTAACCTTCCTAGGCCAAATTTAAGGTGTTACACGAATTGAGAAGAAAAAAAATAATTTACAAACATATACAGTAACAGAAAAAAGAAAAATCTAAGAAAAATAATAAATATTCATGAAAAAACTATTTGATAAGTTAAAAAGATATAAAAATTTAACACAACACAAAATTTTATATTGTGGAGAGGAACAACCATCTGTATGGAGAGGAACAACAGCAGAAGGGGAACAGTCACGCTATTCGTGAACAATCTATCCCAGAGATTACATTGGAGCGGACTGAGACAAGCGTTTGGAAGGCACGGAGATGTGGTTGACTCTTTCATTGCAAGGAAGATGAGCAAATCGGGTAAGCGTTTTGGTTTTGTGAGATTCTCAAATAGAAGAGATGCAGACAGGGCGATAGAGAGGTTGAATGGTTTCAAGTTATATGGATCCATCATATATATGTTGGTTATGCGAAATGCAATGTACTAACAACATACTGGAGGAAAACACGTTCAACAAAGAAGCACAATACAGAAAAGAATTCTCAGGCAGCTATCTCCGAGAACAATTCAAAACCATCAGAGATGAAGGATGTGAAAGGCCAAGGGACGAAGGGAACAGAGGAAGAAGGGGAACAAAAGGAAAAAGAGGAAGAAGTAGCAAAAAAGCAGAAAATCAACGTTAAAAGGGTACTAGGCCATGTGGAAGAGAAAACTCTTTGGAAGCTAAGTAAAAACGTCATTGGGGCAATGGCAACGAAATGTAGCACAGATGAAGTGAAACGAAGGTTACATGCTTGGGGCTTAGGTGAGTTCGGAGTGAAACGACTAGGCAGCCGACATTTCCTGCTAAACATTGATGATGATGATGAATTGCTAAAACTCTTGGAGCAGCAGGATTGGTCACTGTTAAAAGAGATCTTCACAGAGGTATACTTCTAGTCGGAATCTTTCAGGGTAAGGGAGCGCACGGTTTGGGTGGAAGTCTCAGGCATACCACTACACTGCTGGAATTACACAACATTGAAGAGAATTGCGGCCTCATAGGGCTCTTTAGTGGCCCTCGATGAAAATATGAACCAGATCAAGGGTTGTGAAAACCTAACACTACTGATAAACACTAGACAACAATCAAGAATTGAAGAGGTAATTGAATTGGAAGTAAGATTTTTGAGATTTCAGTTTTGGAATGGCCACCATTGTACCATAAAAATGGGGAAATTGAGGAGACCACTGGCCGGCGATCTGTGGAAGAAGAGGTTGTAAGCTCATCAGAATCGTCAAGCTTCTCGGCCGGAGAAGAAAAGAAAGAGAAGACATCCTCCTCAAGAGAAAAAAATGTGCGGCGCTGATGAAGTAATTAATGTATGTTTCAGCCACAGTTCCCAGTAAAGAAACCAGAATCTGCAGCGAAGAGGATTTAATGGGCGACAATCCACAAGCTTCGAATGAGAAAAAAGGCTTAGATCAAGAGAAGGGAAGTGAGTTGGGTCAGAGAGGGGGCACAAAATGGACTGATATTATCTTAAAGGGCCTGGAAAAAGGGCAGACAGCGCTTACTGATGTATATGAGGGAGTTAATAGGGCGAGTGCAGACTGCCTATCAATGAGCTTTCGGCCACATGAAATAGGGGCCACGAACCCAACAGTTGGGGAAGCGGACCAAGAAGTATTAGAAACCCAGCTGCTATCAGATATGGATACTGCTATTAACAAAACTATCGAGGAAAGGGAAAACATTCCATTCTCATATATAAATACCCAGAAAGACCAGATTGAGTTAGAAGAGGAGGGGACGGATTTACCTTCAGAAGAGGAGCATCGGTTTGAAATCCCAGAGTTTAATCCCAGCTTTAAGAAGGTGAGAGCCAGGAGGTACACGTCGCTTCAGGACCTTCAGGAGAGAGCCCTATCGGTAAAGGAAAAGAAAAAACTTGAAAAGGCACGGAAAAGGAAAAGGATGAGAGATAAGAAATTACAGGAAACAGAACTCGAAGGTAGATCGTTATCAGACTCGGATCTTCAAATGAGATGGATTAATGGAACAAGGGAAGCGGTAGAAACAATCGTAGTAGGGAAAGACCTGGGAATCAAATTTTGTGGAAACGAAGCAAAGGCACTGGAAGAAATCGCAAATTTTGAGGTTGCAGATAAGTTGAATAAAGCATAGTTGGGCCTGGGAAAGCTTAACCCCCATGCTCAATCATGAGAATCCTTTCGTGGAACATTAAAGGGTTGGGATCGAAAGTCAAAGTAACTGAAATCAGGTGTTTCATTCGTACAAAGAACGTGGAGATGTTATTTGTCCAAGAAACAAAGATGGGAGAAATCGAAGAAAGGAAGGTGAGTAGGCTATGGACAGATGATGAATTTGAATTTGTAATGGCAAAGGCAGAAGGGAATGCAGGTGGGCTCCTTACAGTATGGGATAAAAACAAATTCAAGCTCGGGGGGAAATAGTGCAATCTAGTTTCATTGTGGTGGAAGGATATGGTGGTGTGGTGATGGCACGCCAACTGCTTGTATAAATGTCTACGCGCCATGTGATGTTCAGGCCCAAGCAAGACTGTGGGAGGAATTGCAGAAAATCAGGAGGAACTCAGCAGAAGCTTGTTTCATTGGTGGAGACTTTAACACTGTTAGACACAAGAGTGAAAGAGTTCAACTCTTTCATTGAAGATTGCGGTCTGTTGGATGTGCCCTTAGTGGGGAAAAAGTTCACCTGGATTGGTCCATTAAATAGAAGAAGTAAGCTTGATAGATTCCTTGTTGATGTGGATTGGTATCAAGCTAACTCAGATGTTTGTTTATGGGGGTTAAATAGAACTGTATCCGATCATATTCCTATTTTGTTGACTGTCGATGAGAGGAATTAAAACACTGCAAAATACAACTATGGGATACACTGATAGCCCAAGAGGATCTCTGGAGGCAGAAGTCGAGGATAAAATGGCTGCTAAAAGGTGACTCTAACTCAGCTTTCTTTCACAGATCAGTTAAGATCCGAGCAAAAGGGAATCTAATTAGAGGGCCAAACCTGGGTTTTACTGGTGAGACTAACCCTTTAAAGTTGAAACAATCAATCTTTAATCATTTTGTCAAGCAATTCAGTTGCAAATCTAGAAATTGGGAGGTGGTGTTTGAGCTAAGCTTTAGGAGACTCTCTGATCAGAAGGCACTAGATCTGGAGAGACCTTTTACCCTGGAGGAGATTAAATCTACCATATGGTCATGCGATGAGTCTAAAGCACCAGGCCCAGACGGATTCAATGCTTTATTGTTCAAAAAATGTTGGGAGTCCTTGAAGAAAGATCTACTGCAAGCCTTTGACAACTTCCATAGGAATGGAAAACTACAGAATAATATCAACACATCCTTCATTTCCTTGATTCCCAAGAACTCAAACCCAGTTAGTATATCAGAATATAGGCCTATCAGCCTAGTGAGTTCTATCTATAAAATTTTTGCAAAGGTGCTTGCTGGAAGGCTAAGTGGAGTTCTGGAAAAATTGGTCAGTGAGACTCAATGTGCCTTTGTGAAAGGCAGACAAATTTTTGATGGGGTGCTCATTACAAATGAAGTAATTCACTTCCTACAACATCAAGAATCTGATTAAGGAGGCATAGTCTTGAAGCTAGATTTCTCAAAAGCATACGACTGCGTAAGATGGAACTTTCTAATGATGGTGCTTGATAGAATGGGGTTTGGCAATAAATGGAAGAGGTGGATTATGGAATGCATTGGTGGAAGGATCCTGTAAGTTGCATTTTAATGACTAACAATGATTCTGGTTGGCAGAACTGGTCTCCTCTTACTGCAGGTATAGTCAAATTCAATGTTGATGGTGCTTTTAAAGATGGTGCTGGAGGTTGCGGTGGAGTTCTTAGGAATAAAGTGGGAGACGTAATAGTTATGTTCTCAGGGCCAGTAGCAGATCAAGGACCAGATTATTCTGAACTTGTGGCTGTTAACACTGCACTGAAAGTGTTCTTGGAAGCAGGACTAAAATTTAAATATGCACTGGAGATAGAATCGGATTCGCAGGTTGTTCTAAATTGGATTGAATCCCCACTTTTGAGACCTTGGCGATGGTGGGAGAATTTCGACGAGATTGACGCTTTGACCAGGGAGATTGGAACAATGAAATTTTCTTATGTCCCAAGAACTGATCACCTAGCAAAGGAAGGGTTGCAAAGATCTATCCTGTTCAAAGCATGGTGGTGATTATCTTCTGAATCTCCTTGTGTCTATCTTGTTATTATGTATGGTTGTCTGGAATTTGCTGTTGATGTAGAATGTTTATCCATGGTGTAACTTAACCTAGTTGAGTAGTACTCTTTTCCTCCACCTAGATTTAGATAGGTTTTTAACGAGCCTCTCAACTATGGTTTCTATTAATAAAAATATTACTGCTGAGCAAAAACATAACAAAACAAAATAGGTACAGTAGATTAAAGTGAAATAAGAGAATCCTGGTAATTCCTTTTGTTGAACAATATTCAAAAAAGAACTCTGCAAATGGATATAGAAGGATCAAGCAAAGAAAAAAAATAAAAAAGAAAAGAAAAAAAAAGAAAAAAAAGAAATGGAAGAATAACTCAAACGGCAATAAATTGAAAAAAAAGGATTGAGCATCTGCTCTTTCTCTCTCTATTTTTTAGAGAAAAAAAGATATCTTGTCCATCTATCTTTTGTCTATTTATCATTGATTCTATCTATGAATCAAGTCGAAAGACTTCGGTTTTGGGTTCCCCGAAGCCTCGAATGGATTGGATCATTTCCGCCAACGAAATGAACGCGGAGCCCGTTCCGAATGCTTCTCCGATCCAAAAGTTCTCGCAAAGAGAATAAAATGCTGCTCAACCTTCCCCCTGTCTTTTCTCACTTTGCTAATCACGTGGGCCGGGCAGCGGCGGGCGCAATAGGAAGAAAAGCCACCAGTTTTCCCAAAATAAGGGGGATCTGCTGCTTACTGCTCACGGAAACATCTGACCTATACTATAGTAAAGTCGTCCGCGTATCTTTTTGATCTCTTTTCCTTCTATTCATCAGATTTTTGGCTTTGACCCATTCAAGGTGAAAAATAGTGTTGGCTAAAAAAAAGGGAGAGGCGAGATTTGGGATACGTTCACTTCTGCATTTTTGTTTAGGTTATCGAGATTATCAATTGCTCTTTTTAGTGGGGAAGAATAGTGCGTGAATGGCAGTTCTCAGACAAGGGAATCATCTCTAAATCAAAATAGGCTAGAATGCTTCTATCGATAGAGTTTTCACGTCCATGACTTAACATCGGTGGAATTTTACCTCCGATTCCCTGTATGTTCAATAGAGCCAAATATCCCCCACTTATCGGAGTACGCCGATTACCCCTCGAACTGTACAAGATAGTTACCACCTATCATATGACTTTCTAACTTCACTTCTTTTTATGGTCGTTATGCTCTGTCGATCGATGGTAGTATAAGAGATCTTTAACCCCCAAAGTTATTTACATAAAGGTTCCTGCTTCCTACATGTAGTTAGCATGTATCTCCCTGGTTTATACTTGAGTACCACATCGTAGACCCCCACCCCAACTCTATCTTCCTTATTAGTGAACTGGAACATAGTGCATAGGTACTCTTCAATGCAGCAGGGACGAGACGACGTGACATACTACGATCACGTACAAAAGTGCTGCCTATAGATCCTCTCAATAGCTCCCGTTTTTTATGAGGTCCTATCGGGATAGGTAGGCCCAAGCCTTTCCCTTCCCCCTGATCGAGCAGTAGTTCTCCGTGGCCGGCTAGTGGCGGCAGAAAACGAACTCGGGCGGGCTTCGCGCAGTTCGCGTTTTCTTGTGTTGAGAGCTTCTCATTTTCTTATATTATAGAAGCCTGCATCCACGTCGGGGACGGGTAAAGCCCAGCGAAGCAGTAGGGAGCACTAAACAATAGGGGTGAGGGTAACTCCGCCCATAGGTTGAACCACACCACAGGTTGAAGTACTTCCACGGCTAAGCGTTCCGGGAGAATCTAGTCATTTATTCAGTTCATAAAAATCTCTGTAAAGCAAGGGGCAAAGCTTCTACGACAGCTTCCCTCTCATGTAGTCGTCGGCCTTTCCTAGCCCCCCCTTCGTCGCTTCTGGCTAAGCATATTTCGGTAGGGGAAAAGAGGCGACTAGTCGTTTCTGGCGAAGCTGCGAGCATACCCTTCTCGAGCCTACTTAATTAAATAGCTTACGCTTACCAAGCCTAGTCTACTAAAATAAAATAAGGCTACAACAAGCAAGCTTTCCCCTTTGTTGTGGGCCGCACCTCACCGCGGGCACTGAATATGAGGGCACTGAATATGAGGGGAAGTGGCAATCTACATATGAAAGAAAAAATTTGTTGCTTGTTCTATTCTTATTTATTTAAAACTATGCATCTTTCCTCCGATTCTTGTCATTAAAGTTTAGATAGATTCCTACTTCTTCCGACAAGAGGAAAGAAAGAAGTCCTACAAGGTTTATCCTGCTAAATAGTGGATTCTTGCAAAACCTATTATTGCTAAAACATTCTGACTACACCTTCTTTTCTCCACTACTACTATTGCTGCGGGAAGTGGCACTAATCTAATTTCACTCTCATGGCCCATGTCGAAGGGAATAGAATGAAATTTTTTTAGGTCTCTGCCTTTGCATTGCAAGTGCAGGATTTTCATGAAATAAATAAACATTTTTAACTTATTCTATAGATAAGAGGTCTATCAATGTAGGAAGAACGACTATTCACCATTAGGAAAGACAGTAAGCCAAGGAAAGGAAGAACTGAACTGAACGAAAATCAGGGTAAAATGAAACTTGTGAGCCTACTCAGGATTGGGTGGGATGGTTGGAGCAGACTCAAGGCTCGTAACACTCGTAGACATCAGTTCGCGGAAACCACCAGCCAAAGCCAAATGCCGACCTAAGAAGGGCACTTGCGGGTGAGTTTCTAGTTTCCCGACGGGTCGATGTATGTATAACTGACAGGTGAAAGCTTTACCAATCTCGTGTACAACTCTTTTCATGTGTATTGATTTCCGCTTTGTTTGTCTTTCTACCAAGAGGCAGGGAAGGAGCTAGCCAAAAAAGCTAGCACTGAAATAAGGTAAACCTAAGTAGACAAATGTTATCGAATTGGCCTAGCCTAAGGAGTTCTATAGCCTCTACCGATTGAGTTCCTTACCTTCCGGTATCGTATCTCGCGATCTATTTCATAGTGTGGCATGTTTCGTTGTTCCTTGATCAGACAGCCAATTAGTTAGTAATTGCCATCAATAGTAAGATGAATCAACTAGGAATGTGGAATACCAGGATTTGAGATTCTTTTATTGAGATGTTGGTTCTGTATTTACACTTGGTATAAAAACGACTGCTACGAAGTATGAAACTAGATCGATGCAAACAGGAAATGTAACTCCAAGTCCTGAGGCTTACCTTTTTTTTCAGTAACTGGAATACCAGAAGAAAGAAGTGCTTTTTTAGAGTTTAGAGTAAAAGTTTTATGGTTTAAGGTTAGCTTTTAAGGTTTAGAGTTAGGGTTTATAGTTTAGGATTTAGGGTTAGATTTTTATGTGTAGGGTTTAATGCCCTAAAATGACACGTGACATCATTTGGAGCCTGTTTGTGGAAAGAAAAAACTCTATTGGTAGTGTATCAAATATTAACCTATATATATATATGGAAAATATTTTATACGCTGGCGGTGGAAACGAAAAGTTTCTACAACTGTCTTAGTTTTAATGTTTGGAGACTTGATTTAGTGTTTAGGATTTAGAGGTTTAAGTGTATGAGTTTAGAATTTATGGTTTATGGTTAGAATTTAGGGTTTAGTGTTTAAGGTAATATGGTTAGTGATTTATGTTTTAGCCCGTAAACCCTAAATTTTAACCATAAACCCTAAATTCTAACAACAACCCTTAAATTCAAAACTCGTCCCCTAAAAACTAGACCCTAATAAAAAAATTTAAACCCTAAAACTAATATGCTTTTGCATAGAATAATTACACATGTATACACACTGACATAATTGTAAATATATTAAAAATTAACCTAAATATATCGGGTAGGTTGGCTCAGATCATTTTCACCCTAAACTCGACATTGACTCAACTCTGACTATCTCTCCTATAAAACCAGCTTCGAACTCATTTTTTTTAAAAAATTACCTTACCGGGTGGAGTCGGGTCGAAACTCGTTTCGGATCCAATTTTTTTGACAACCCTACTTTATCAGTTTCATACTTTTGAAAAAATCGAAACTTTTCCACACCACACATTTTTGGTAATTTTTGTTACACCATAACCATAGGGATCGAAATAAAAAGAAAATGTTCAAAATGCAATTATACATATTAAATTTTTATAATGATGATATATTTTTGTATAGAAAATCAAATTTGTAAGTTCGACAAGTTAAAAAAGATCGATGTCAATTGTCAAACGTTAAAAGTTACCAACAATTTTTGAATAATTCAACATTAAAGACCAAAATGAGATTTTAGGGATGAAAACGATAAAGCACCTTTGGCCCCCTTGCAAACACTCAAATCAAAGCGCTTGTGAAATTTTTTTGTTTCCACCATAGTGCAAGGAATAATTACCCTTTTAATACATACATATATATATATGGTTAATATTTGATGCACCGGCAATGGAATTTTTTTTCATAAGCGGGCTTCAAAAAATATTACATGTCATTTTAAGAGCCACAAATCTTACTTCTAAACATAAAAAACTAACCATAAACCCTAAAATCTAAACCCTAAACTCTAAAAATACATCACTCGTGAAAGAATCGTTTTCCTATAAATATTTAGATAAAAAAAATGGGGTTAGCTACAATGGAGGTCACTTAATTATGGGTAAGATTACATTTGGGTCGCCCAATTATTAAAAGTTATATTTGGGTCACTCAATTAATATTATGGTTACATTTGCGTCACTCGACCATTTAATTGCAAACAACGTTAAATGTTGTCGTTTAATTGGGTATAATAACAGTTTTAGTCCTTAAAGCTTTTATATTCTATCAATTTAGTCCTAATTCAAAATAATTCAATAAATTTAACTATTCATATTTAAAAATATATATATAACAATTTAGTCATTTTTTCCAAATCACTTGTATACCCTATTAACATTAGAGTACTTCATTTGAAATCATTAATTAATCTAATACACAAATTTATAAATATAAAGATATTTATAATTATATTTTAATGTTAGATTTGTAATTAGTATGTACATTAAAATTAAGCTAACTGAAATCTATTTAAAATTATTTATGAAAACTTTCAGGTTTGAGTTACCATATAATTTTCTACAAAAGTTCAGGTTTTAGTTACTGCGACCACGTAAGTTACTGAATTTTTATATAAAATAAATTTCTTAAGTTTTATGTGAGTCTGTATTATAATAAAAAAATTATTGCTACAAAAAATTATATTTTTCAGTAAAAATACACAGACTTGCAGAGAGCTTAAGAAATCCGTTTTACAATAAAAATAACTAAATTAATATATTTTATAAACATAAAGAGTTAATTTTATTGAATTATTTTGAATTAGCACAAAATTGATAGAATACATAAGTTTCGAGGGCTTAAACTATCATTATACCAAGATTTGTTAGATATCCATTTGAATT
Source organism: Hibiscus mutabilis (assembly GCA_019671005.1). Lineage (NCBI taxonomy): Eukaryota > Viridiplantae > Streptophyta > Magnoliopsida > Malvales > Malvaceae > Hibiscus > Hibiscus mutabilis. The sequence goes on along the minus strand of CM033718.1, from coordinate 65,919,190 downwards.
TTAATAAAAGAGTAACCCGAATGTTAGTTTTAATAATTGAATGACCCAATTAAACATCAACATTTAATGACCTTTTGCAATTAAACGATTGAGTGACCCAATTGCAATCATAATATTAATTGAATGACCCTAATATTTATTTACTCATAATTAATTAACCTCCATTATTGCCTATCAAGTATAACATTTAGGAAGATGATGAGACAAGGCGTGCCTGAAAAACACGATTTTTATACTTTCTGAATTGTATGTTATACTATAACCCAAGTGTTTTAAATGTTCATAATTAGTTGTGAATGTTTGAATTTCGACATTAATAATAATAATAATAATATTATTATTATTAAGCTTAATAGTTTTCAGCGAAAAATTAAAAAATCGGTTAAGCCTTATGAAATTTTTGCATCCAATTTAGCCATTAAGATTCAAATTGCGATTAATTTAGCCCTCCCGTAACGTTAATTGTTATAGTTGATTGTTAACTCACAAACAACTATTAAGACGGTGGTACGTGGCACACTCTGGGAGTACTAGACCTGGCAAACTTGACACGAAACTCGAGACCTAAACCTATTTACCCGACCCCAGACCCCGATATAGACCCAAACATGATGGCCTAAATTTGACTCTAATCCGTACCAAAATCGAACTGAACCAAAGCCAACCCGAATTTAGTTAAACCGAAAACTAACTCGAACCGAAAGCATCGAAAACCGAAAATCAACCGAATCGAAAGCAACTCGAATTTAAGTTCCTCAAATATGTATGTTTAATTTATTCTCATTTTATGTTATATTACTAATTAACAACTTGCTTTTGTAATATTTAATATCATTTTTTCTCCTTTAAAAGATTATATTCATATATTGACTCAAATTGAAAGTTAATTGATCCGATATTGACTTGACACGAAAGGAACCGATCCAACATTGACTCGACCCGAAAAGTCAACTGATCCGATATAAACTCGACCTAAAAAGTCAACCGATCCGATATTGACCCTACCCAAAAATCAACCGATCCGATATTGACCCGACCCGATTCGAAATAACATAAACCTAAACTAAATTTGAATCAGACCTCATCTAACCCGAATCGAACCTAAACCAAAAGCAACTCGAACCGAAAATCAACCTGACCCGAAGTGATCCAACCCAAATGTTTGAATTTGGACATCAAGAGTTTTATTATTAATATTATTAGGTTTTAAGATCAAATTAGTACTCAACAAAAAATTAAAAGAAAAAACGATTAAGCCTTATGCAAATTTTGCACCTAGATTAACCTTCATAATTCAAATTACAATCAATCAGACCTTCAAAATTTAAATTGTGATTAATTTAGCCCCTCCGTAACGTTGACTGTTATAGTTGATCATTAACTCACAAACAACTATTAAGACGGTGGCATGTGATACACTCAGAAAGTGTCACGCCATAAACCTGTAAAAATTATTAAAAATTCAAAAAATTCTAAAAAATATTTAAAATTATAAAAATAAATTATATATATTATTAAAACCATAAAAATATAAAAAAATAATTATAATAATTATTTAAAATATTTAAATATTTAAATGAAAGATTATTTAAAAATTGTATAAAATTAAAAAAAAAATATTTTTAATTTCAATTATTTTTTAAAAGAACAAATAAAAAAATCTTTTAATTTTTCCAAAAAAAGCCAAAATTCATAACCCTAAACCTAAAATCTCATCTATTATCACCGAATTAACCCTCCGATGACCCCCTTCGAAGAATCGCACCTACCGAATCGATGCCTTGGTTTGTCTCCATCAGCGTGCCCTCCCCGTCTGGCGAACTGTGTCGAAACATGCGCGGATCATTGAGTGGATTTTTAGGTTTTAGTTGTTTTTTAGGAAAATAAGGATTTTTGGGGTTGTTGTGCGATTTTGAATAATTTAGCATATTTTTTAGAAAGAAAATCATTTTTTAGATTTTTATATCTTATATTTTAAAAAATAATTTTTTATTACTTTTATAACATTTTTATATCTTTTATATTTAATAATATTTTGTTTTAATAAATTTTTAATATATTTATAATTTTTTAATTTTTAAAATTTAAAATTTATATATTTTTTACGGTTTAATGATGTGGCACTCTAAGAGTGTGCCACATGTCATCATCTTATTGGTCGTCAAAAAATTAATATTCAAAACTAGTCAACCGTCACGAAAGAGATAAATTGAGTGTAATTTGAATTATGAGGACTAAATTGAGTATAAAATTTTTATAAATGATTAATTGATTTTTTTAATTTTTCTTAGTGTTAATTTGACAAGAATGAGAATGTTTTCATCAGTTTGTTCAGATGTTGATTTCCTTTTCCGGTAAAATAGGGATTAAAATTGAATTCAGGATGTTGAGTTTATAATCTTTTTATAAATATCTTTTTGCTCAAAATTAGTGTGGAATCAACTTAAATCAAAGGTATTATGACCATTAATTCAACGTTTTCACTGGATACAAGAACAATCCGTTTCACATTAGGAGTGAGAATATATATATATCTATATGGAAAATTCTACGGTGCTCGACGAGCACCAATGAGCACCACTAATGACGAGCACCAATGAACACTATTAATTTAATTTATAAAGATCTAAAATCCAAATGATTTACCGTATAAATTTTATTTTTTGAAAAATCAAAATGTAATTTAATTAAAATTCTTTTTTTATTTTTCATATTCTTTTAAAAAATTATTAAATCAAAATTTCTATCCCCAAATCATCTAATCCTAGTTTTTTTCTTCTACATCGCCGCCGCTGCCACATCCTCGCCATCCTGCCGTCGCCCTTTCGTGGCTGTCGTTGAGTTCTGTCGCCCTTTCCCTGCTTCGTTGCAAGTAGGTAATTTATCCATAATTCCCCATTCGAACCCTAACTATATTTAATTCGATATTATTCGAACCCTAATTCCTAAATTGAGTTTCCTAGTTCTCATATTAGAACCTTAATTACTTTATCAATATCCTAATTTGTATGTTAAAACCCTAAATCCCATGCCCGATTCAAAATCCCCAAATCACAGTCCGTCGTCCGTACTGGTACGGTGGTTTCATCGTACCGGTACGCGGGTTTATCCCTACAGGTACTGGCTGCGTACCGGTACATTTAGCTGCTACTGGAATTTATTTCCAAAATAGTGTACTGGTACGCGTTAAAGACCGTACCGGTATGGTATGTTCGATCCTTCAATATTATTGGTTTAAGTTCCATGCATGCATGCTTAGATTTTAACTCTTTAACATAGATGATGGATCTAAATTTAACGCCTTCAAAACAAGTTACGATGATGGAGTGCAAGCGTCATATCGACATGTGTTCGGAGAAGACAAACAACGAGGTACATTCATTATAATTACCTGAAATTTCAATAATCGTGTTAATTTTTTTTGTTAAGATTATTATTTTATACACATATAAGAAAAGGCTAAAGTTGTACATGAGGAAAACATAAAAACTCCTTATCAGAGTGATCACAAGTTCGAAACACTCATTCATTCGGTGAAAAATATTGAAAGGGAATTTGTTAAAATGAATGGTCAATTTGAAAAATTTAATGGTCAACTTGAAAAATTAAATGGCCAATTTAAAAAATTAGTGACCATATTAGCATCGAGTAATGTTTAAAGTTCAATACAAGATGGTGATTTAGTAAAAGGAGAAGATATACATAAAAGATCATTAAAGGATGATGTTTTAAAGAATAGATCAGAAGAGATTAATTTATATAGCAGTCCTTTGAAAGATGAGGGTTTAGAAAATAAATCTCACAAGGAAGAAGGATTCACTGTCGCATCATTGAAGGAAGAAACCAAGAGTGGTATTAAAAAACCGATTATGTCTCCATTTATTAATTGTGATACGAATTATTATTCTTCCTCATTAGAACCTATTGGTAAAAGAAAACTTGAAGTTACTTCTGAAGACAAAATCAAGACTGACACAGATGGTTTCCCAAAAATTTCTAACGAGATTTTTAACTTTGAATTTAGTCCCCATCGATTTCCTAGTCAATTAGTTACGTTGAAGGAAACTCCAATAAGTAAAAAAATGTAGCCTAAAATGTCTAACGGTCCCAAGCCATTGTCAAATACTAAAGACTTTCAAAAGAAAAAGAGTGTGAGATGTTCGACTACACGTTCTGATTTGACTAATGATCTGAAGTCGAAAGATATGACATAAAAAAAAAGCTTAAACTTCTAAAGTGAATACAAATGTATGTATAAATCATTCTTTATTGGTTATATTTCATCTTACAGTTTGATATTATTTGTTTGCTTAAAAATAATATTTTCCGTATGATATGTAGATGCTGGAAAAAAGCACAAAGGGAAATGATACTGGAGAAACATCAAATGTTGAAAGTTCTGAAAAAAATGAGGTAGTAACATGATGAAAAATATAATTTTCTTTGTAGGGTAGAAATTTGAAAGAAATTATGTACAAATATTTCATTTGTATTAAATATGTGATCAATTACTCTTTGATTGTGCAGGTTGGGAACAAGAATAAGGTTTGTAATTTCGAGATTGAACAAGGATAGGAAGATTTGGTCGCAGAAGCTCGAATCAAATTTAAAACAAGAAAGGTGTAAATTATACACAGTTTTTAATATCGACATTTAATTTTCAGGTTATTATCATTTTTAAGAGTTAAATGTATGTCATACAGTATAAATATGTGTAGGGAAATGCTGGTACACCCCATGACGCAGTGAAAAATTATCTGGTGTAATCCACCAGTGATCCATGTACAAGGGACGAATTCGGGGTGATAAAGGATGAAATATATTACCTCAAGTAATCTGGAATTCCGCAACGAGTATAAGAGAATCCAAATCGAATCCGAGTCGTCACAGCAGCGTTCCGACCTCTACGCAGTCCACCCGAATAAAACGAACAAATTTTCTCTTATCTGACTGTTTAGAGAGGATTTCGAAAATGAGGGATAAATGGCTGCTAGACCTTATGCCTTTATATAGCATTTAAAAACCTAATTCTAATTAAATTCGAATTCTTTAAATATACAATATATTTAACCGAATATAATTAAATATATAGAATTTGATTCTACTTTAATTAGGTTTCTTTTAGATATATATATATAATTTAATAATATTTGATAATTAGAATAACTTATCAAATATTAACATATATATATAAACGAAATTATCCATAATTACAATAATTATAACAATTACAGTTTCTCACTAATTACATGTACAACAAGTTTGTATACATGCTATCTAGTCGATATTTGTTCGTTTCCATCATAGGGTGTGACCCTTGTAGGTTCATGTAACGTTAGCAGTAATATCCAGAACAACTCTAATATTACAAGCAATAAGTGGCATCTAGCAATACATCATTGCTACTTAAGTTACATGAAATCGTGGTTCGATTTAACCTTTTTCCGTGATTAACTTCTTTTATGTATTTCATCCTTTTGTCCTCATATCTAGATCGGACACAAGTCATGAATTAGTCACACTTATATAGTCCATCTAATGTTTCTCGATATCTTGAGTAGACTATTATAAACGAATAACTATGATATCCCATATCAATTTATTCGAGCATGTCCATGCATTTTCTAGTCTCACTCAATCAAGTGGCCTATGATATTACTCCTATTATGTAGGAGGGACAAATCCTATCTTGATCAACCATATTTCGCTACATAGATTATGACATATCCAATATCATTCTTTATAGTATAGTTAGTTATGACACACGTTTGACCGTATCAAAATATGTCACTCACGATGTTGAAATAATGATGATCTCAAGTCTGAGGATCATACATGTAGTTATCACCATAAGCAATATTGCGACTGTCATATAATAATCCAAGAAACATGCTGATAGGGAGTCAGTCCAGTATGTTGTTCTCTAACACATACTTATGTATTGATTTTGACATCTCCATGTCAATGACAACACTTTGTCATCAATCAATTACATATTAGTCTTAATAGATTATTGTTGTCCAAGCCCACAATAATTCTTGACTAAGGACATTCAAGAATAACTATATTATTCTAAGAACTTTATTATAATTCAGTTTATTTATAGATACACAGAATAAGACTGAAATAATAATAATAATGGCTTTATATTAATAAACAAGATAAAATAAGTATGTCTTTTGCAACCATCGCATGGTTGGTCTTTGGGCATACTCCAACAATATGAGCCAGGTGATCTCTTATCAGAAGATTGCAATGAAACTGGTAGGATAAGTGATGTGTACAAGCAATATTTGAAGTACTTAACGCTTGAAGAAAGCAGAGTTTGTACGAATGTTGCTACTTGGAATGATAAATCCAACACTCTTTACATGGCCAAAATAATGATTTGGACGTTGGCAATGCTCATACTGTTTTTCCATAAAAGTGAATATCTGATTGGGTATTATAGATATCTATATTTGTTAAATGTTATAATCAATATTTGTTATTTTGCATGTTATTAATACAAGTGTTTTTATTGTTTTTTAATATTTAATAGTTTATCGATATCTATGTGTACGATTTGCACTTGAGACAAGAGCCTATGCCAAAGAAATTATATCTGCCTCTATCCTTTCAGGAAAAAAATAATTTATGGGCTAGGGATCACATTATTTTCAGTTCATAATTTCATGACATTTTCAAATTTAATGTTTCTCCCAGAGTTTGATAGAAGATTTATTAAATTTTTAGAATTATGAGTAAATTGATTGAACAGAAACGTTAAGTACTTAACATGGTTTAACGTCACGGCTACTATTTTGTTACAAAACACATAGTTTAATTGACATTTTGTAACATTTGAAATTTTGATTATCGTTATTTTAACAAAAAACATTGAAATTTACCAATTAAAAAAATTAAACTACACTAAAATACAATATTTAGAACAACAATGATATATAAGCTCTACTAAAATTAAATTATTTGAGATGGGATAATGCGTGAAATATTAAACAAAAATTCAAGACAGAACCGGTTCGGTAAAATACCGTATAAGTACATGAAGTTGAACCGTATTGGTACAGTCACTGTATCGGTATGAATTGTACTCACTGGAATTTGAAATATCAATACCGTACCGGTACGCATACAATACCATATCAGTACGATGTGTCAGAATTGTTAATTTGAATACTTCTAACCTTAGCAAATGTACGAGTAAACACTCGTTGAAGGTTGAATATTGCATTTCACGATCAAATTGGTCAAATTAGTGTATTTTAAGTGTTGTTAGTTTTTTATAATGCATTTAAATACTTTAAATATTTATTCAAAAACTGAAGTCCTTTTCAATGTAATTTGAACACTTAACTCATTTTCAAAGGAATATGTACACTTAACTCTTCTTCAACGTAATTTCAACACTTAGCGCTTTTTCAAAGTTATTCGATCATTTAGCTCGTTTTCAACTATAAGTTTGTAAGTTAGGTTAATAGTTTAAAAATTTTATTTGAACACTTGCCAAGATAACAATGAGTAAAAATCCATAATAATCCATAAATGTATACCAACCATAAACATATCCAAAATTCATATCCAAAATAATCCGGCATAATCCATATGAAAATAGAGATAAGAAATCCATATATAATATCCAAAGTGGCATAGCAACAAAAAAATAATCCTAAGTGACATGAAATAAAGCTAAGCCTTCGGTGCATCGTCGCCGCCATAAACATCATCCTCTGTATCATCCTGAAGAAGCTGAACCGAATACTCCAAGATCTCAAGATGCTCGTCAACTAAATCAAAACGACGCATAACGCGACCTTCCATCATCGTAACTTGTTTTGAAGGCATTAAGTTTAGATCTATCACCTATGTTAAAGAGTTAAAATCTAAGCATGCATGCATCGAACTTAAACCAACAATATTGAAGGATCGAACATACCATACTGGTACGGTCTTTAATGCGTATCGGTACACTATTTTGGAAATAAATTCCAGTAGCAGCTAAATGTACCGGTATGCGGCTAGTACCGATACGAATAAACCCGCATACCGGTACAATAAAACCACCGTACCGGTACGGACGACGAACTATGATTTAGGGATTTTGAATCGGACATGGGATTGAGGGTTCTAACATACAAATTAGGATACTGTTAAAGTAATTGGGGATTCTAATATGAGAATTAAGATACTCAATTTGGGAATTAGGGTTCAAATAGTATCGAATTAAATATAGTTATGGTTCGATAGGGAATTAGGGATAAATTACCTACTTGCAACGAAGGAGGGGAAGGGCAGCAGAGCTCAACGGCGGCCACGAAAGGACGACGGTAGGACGGTGAGGATGTGGCCGACGGTGGCGGTAGCGATGTAGAAGAAAAAAAACTAGGGTTTTGATGATTTGGGGATAGAAATTTTGATTTAGTAATTTTAAAAGAATATGAAAAATAAAAAGAATTATAATTAAATTACCTTTTGATTTTTCAAAAAATTAAAATTATACGGTTAGTCCTTTGGATTTTAAATCTTTATAAATTAGATTAATAGTTCTCATCTATACTCGTTGTTAGTGGTGCTCATCGGTGCTCGTTCAGCGCTGCAGACTCATCATATATATATATATATGTAAGTATGTATATATGTATGTATGTATGTATGTATGTATGTATGTATGTATGTATGTATGTATGTATGTATGTATGTATGTATGTATGTATGTATGTATATACTTATCTATACTTACCCAACGATTATTTTTTTGTTTGAACTAAAGTATTTACCGTTGATAGCAGTGACTGTCGTCGTAGGTGCTCTCACTAAGAAGTAGAGGTGGCAAACGGGTCATTTCGGTTCGAGTCATATCGGGTATGATATATTCGGTTCAGATTTGGTTCGGTTTTAGTTTGGGTCTATTGTGTTCGGGTTAGTTAATATCACATCGGTTATTTTCGGTTCGGGTCAATGGGAGATTGGTTGGTTTTAATCGAGTTTTTATATCGGTCAGTTTTTACACCCTATATATAGCTTTATAAAGACAATATATTTAACTTTTTGGTGAGTTATATGGCTGTTCATATCTCATCTTTCTTTATTTCTATTAATATCTTTTGTATATTTCGAGTTGTCTTCGGTTCGGGTCTATTTGGTTCGGTTGAAAATCAATTTGGGTCCATTTCGGTTCAACTAAAATTCGGATCAATTTCGGTTCGATTTCTTTCGATTTTGGATCAAATTTTGGGTCATCATGCTCGGGTTAATTTTGGGTCTCGATTTGGGTAAATCAGTTTGGGTCTCTGGTCAAGTTTGCCAAGTCTACTAAGAAGTAAACGATCGGTTATGAAATATATTTCATTCCTATAGATATGGATCGAGACCCTAACATAATGGTTAAAGGATAATGTGAGCAACCACCACACCACATCTCGTGGTTTATTCAACCATTAGTTTTGAATACCGTAATAAATAATTTATCTTCTAAGTCATTGGTTCCATGTTTAATTCTTTATTTTTTTAGATGAAAATGGGGATTACTACCATGTGCCTCGTTAAAAAAAACCTCCTTAAGCTTAAATAGAGGAAAAATAGTGCAGATGGTAATAATTAAAAGCCAATATACATGGATAAACCCAGCTAAAACAACAAGACAACTAAACATACTGAAACTCCAACATACTAAACATCAAGGTCCTCCTGCAACAACAACTCAATCCTAGGTGGGGGGTCAAATACCGAACAACAACAAGACTAACAGACCTGACAGACTTCGTGAAGGCATCAACCACCCTGTTACCATCTCGACGAACATGTTTCTAGCGAACACACCACTACCGTTAACGAAGCTCATCCAAGTGTAACAAAAGAGGAAGACCCTCACGTCGATGCGAATCTATTTTTAACATGTTAAAAACATCCAAACTATCAACCTTAAGAACTAGTCACCGAGATCCCAACTTCCAAGCATATAATAAACTAGTGTATACACCCCATAACTCTGCCTCCACAACGGAGCAAACACCAATGAATTTGGAAAAGCCTCATAACCATGAATCACCTCGCCACAGGAAGCAACACCATCAACGCCTCTCCTCGCACCACTTGTATTTAATTTATCCCACTCAATCTCCAGTGGCGACCATCGAACCAAAATTGTCACGGCCGTAGCCGAACGAGTCGTCGGGTATGACCTTGATTCCAGTCCACGTCACATTGTATCAAAGAGGAGCCGGCTTTGCTCCAAAATTAGACCCTAGCCTTCGATGATAGTATCAAAAGCAATAGAGTTACAGAACTTCCATAATTGCCAAACCGTAGCACCAAACATCAAGTCTCAGTCATTTCTTTCACGAGCGAAACACGTCACTTGTGTTAGATTCATATAATATCCATTCCTTGAAACCCATGGACATAAACTCATATAGACGTTCTGGTTTGATTTAACTCTGCCATATCGAAGTAGCCGAGGGACAAAGTTGAAACACATGATTAACGTCTTCTACTAATTCTTGGCACATCGAACATTGACTATCCACTGTAAAGTGACGGCGAACCCTTTCAGCATTAGTCATAAGCTTCTGATTACACACAAGCCATAAGAAAATCCTTATGCGTTGAATCCCACGATAACCATGGATCACCTTCCAAAACCTTTCAACACCACCACTAACATGGACCTTATGAATCCTGTAGGCAGAGAAGACCGAGACACGCTGAACGGTACTGTCAATCCAACTAGCCGTTGCGTCCGCCAATGTCCCTTTTGGACCCTTGATCGTAGCTATACGCAGAATAACCACAACCATCAACAAAGGTTCAAGGCTCGACCAATGCCCCTCCCCATCAACTCTAACCATATCAGCAAAAAACACAACCCCTAAACCATCTCTTGCGATACTCGATACATGATTAATCAAAGGACCAAGTTCACCGATCCTAGGATCATGCTAGAAATCCATATCACGCACATGTATTAATGTCCAGTTGATGTTTCGTCGAACATCATCCCAAACAACACTAAGCCCTTTCCAAAGCCTAGAGCAATTCTGAGATTGAAGAGCAATCGGAACCTCATCCCCACACTTATACTTAGCCGTAGAAAACACACCCATAAATTATTCTCACGAGTCAAAAGATTGAACGCCCGTTTCATAAAAAATGCTTCATTTTGAGTTGCGAGCTTCTGGAAACGAAGACCACCTCGATCTATAGGTTGATATACATCATCCCATTTTACTAAATACACACCCCCTCTCCGCAATAATACCCCAGACAAAGCATTGGATCAGTGCTTCTAAAGCCTCACACGTCTTTTTAGGGATAATAACAGATTGCATGGTATATCAAGGAATTGCAGCCAACACAGCCTTCGCAAGGGTAATCCGTCCTGTTAGAGACAAAGATTTAGCAGTCCAACCATTAAGCTTCCTATGAACATGCTGAACCATGTAGTTATATAAGGCTGTCGTCACTCTTTAATGAAGTAAAGAAACCCTCACATATTTCCTCATGTCATCAACAACACTAAAGCCACACTTCGTACTGATTGGCTGTCGTAGTCCATGGGAATATTCTTGGAAAATAACATAATAGTCTTCTCTCTATTCACTTTGTGCCCTAAAATATTGCAAAAGACATCCACAACTGATTTGACTGCATGTATCCGATCCACTGATGCCTCAGCAAATAGAAGCATATCATCCGTGAAAAATAAATGGAAATTGTTAGTCCCACTTTTGATGTACAAAATGGCCTCCGAGCACCACAGCTTATGGCTCAAAGAATAACCTATGATAACCTCTCCATGCATAAAACAAACAAATAAGGGGAAAGCGGGTCATCTTGACGGATCCCCTAGTAGGAGTAAACACATAAGACATTGAACCATTCTATAGTACTTGTGTAGAAACCAAGGAACCACACTCCATAATAAGATATTGTAGACTATCCGGAATACCAATATCAAAAAGAGTATCGTCAATAAAATCCCATTCTAATCTATTATATGCCTTATTTAGGTCTATTTTGAGCATCATCCGGCCTCTCTTACTAGCTTTCCTCTTCATAGTGTGAATGATATCCTGAGTAATCACAATATTATCGGTTATGGACCTCCCAAGAACAAAACTCGTCTAATTCTCTAAAACCCATCGAGGGAGAAAAAGCTTAAGCCGATTGACGATAAACTTGGTAATCGCTTTATAGATCACAATACAGAGATTGATAGGGAGAAATTGCATCATTCTCTCAAGAATCTAAACCTTAGAAAGCAAAATCAATAAGGTTCAGTTAATGGAAGCAGGGGCATCACCTGTACTAAAGACATCGCCTATAAAATCCCTAATATTGCTGCCAACAATGTCTCAATTATTCTGATAAAAAGCAACGTATACTCCATCAGCCCAGGAGCTTTCCCAGGACCTATATCAAAAACTACCCGTCGAATCTCGTCAACCGTGACTAGCGTTGATAAAAAACTTCGCTCATTTTGTGTAAGCTGTAGAAAGACCCCCATCAAAAACCGTCTTCCATCGCCTCCCGGTGAAGTAAAAAGCCCCCGATAAAATCGTAGAGCTTCCTATGCCAACTCATCCTGATCAGTACACCAAGATCCATCCGCACACATTAAGGTCGAGACTGTATTTGCCTTCCTCCTAGCCATCACTGAAGCGTGAAAATATTTCATATTCTGGTGGCCATTAAGGACCCACTGTAAACAAGATTTCTGATGCCACAAACGCTCTTCCTGCTCCAATAAGATCTCAAGTTCAAACTTTAGTTTCCTCTCAAGCTTCACTAAGGACTCTGAATACCGTGATATAAGAGTTTTTTCAATGCCCCTCAAATGAGTCAAGATACGCTTCTTTTTCTTACCAATATGCCCAAACACCTCTTTGTTCCAAGTACCAACCTCTGTTTGAAAAGACGTTACATCTCTATACGGTACCCAGACGCTCTTCACAAAATCTTTAAACTGCGGGTGATCTTTCCAAGCTGCAATAAAGTGGAACGACCGATTCGGTGATGCATGGACCTCGTCTGATGAATAGATCATGATAGGACGATGATCCGAACCCACCTTATCTAGATGTAAAACATGTACATAAGCGGAACACTCAATCCAAAGTGGATTAGCTAGACATCTGTCTAACTGTTGACTCAAATTTCTCCGAGACCAAGTATACAGAATGCCACCGAAGCCTAGATCAAGCAGCCCCGTATCAATAAAAATTTTGTGAACAATCGACTTTCATTCACATGTGTATCAGCTCCTCCCAATCTCTCATCGGCCGACAGAATAACATTGAAATCCCCACAAAGGACCCAAGAATGCGCATCACTAGGATTAAGTGCTCCAAACTTGTGCTAGAGGTTTTTTCGTTTACATACATAAGGGCTTGCATATACCATCGTAAATTGGAACCATGTATCCGAGTCTTGTGATTGGATCATACCATTAATAAACTGGTTCGAGATATAAAGCACCTCAACCATCACATCATCATCCCAAAACAACCAGATGCCACCACTAAATCCATCAGCCTCAATATGGAAAGATTTGCTAAAGCCAAGCCTTGCAGTAACCCTATCCGCAACAGACCCACTAACACGCGGATCAAACAACGCCACCAGACTTGGTTTATTTTCATGAACAGTTGATCTAAAAATCTATCGAAAAGTAGGACTAGACGCACCTTGACAACTCTAAAACATAATTTTAATCATTAAAACTAGATGAAAAATAAAACCAAACCTTAAAGTTTGCATGTCCCATCCGGGCTCACACTCCGCTCCACTACCAACTGCTCGATAGGCTGCTCCAACGGAACCCTTTCCAAACTGTCCAACGGTTGGTCCATAACCATAGCAGTAGCATCACCCACTTGCACTGACATTTTCCCGGATGAGCCAACGTGACCAGCATCAAGTTGCGTGGAGAATGTATGTGCCCACTCAATAAACGTTGGCCAAGAACCCCCTCAGCCTTATTCGATTTCTTGGTGGACACGCTCTTCTTTGGAATATCCTTTGAGTTCTTTTTCGCAGCCGTAATCTGAGACTTAATCACCTTCAAGCCCGATGCACCGGTCCCCCGAACACTCTCCTCAACGATCTTAACTACAGAATGAGACCCTGATTGTATCTTAGAACAACGCGGTATAACTTTCGCACTCCTGTAACTCACAATACCTGCCTATGCATTACACCTAAATTCCATGAGGGTCACAACACATTTCCCAAACTTCCATGAAAATATTTCCAAGTTAAAGTCTCATAACAGATAATACTTATATGCCATACAATAAAATACCATACATTTAGTCTAAACCATATCGAAACTTTAGTTACAAAATAAGGCTATATCCGAAAAATTAGAAAAGTATACGATGCCAAAATATAGGTTCATGTCACCCAAATAAAGACGGTATGGCGGATAGAAACATTACAAAAAAAGATGAGTACGAATGTGTCGATCCTCCAAGTGCCAAGTCCAAGGGTAGTCTATCCAAAAGTATTTGAACGGAGAAAGATTTTGAGGGGGTGAGCTAGGGAGCTCAGTGTGTTCCAATAAGTGCAAAAGAACATATATATATATATATATATAATATGCATAAATCATTTCAGATCATATTATAAGTGCAACCAAGGTTCCATTATAATCTAACTACCCTCCAACCAAACACCAAAATGCAATCCCCATGAACTGCACACTGAAAGACTTATCCTAGGCCCATGGGCGTAGAAGCCTACCCAGAAAGTCTAACCCTAGGCCCATTGGGCGTAGGAGCTTAACCGAAGGATTTACTAGCTGGATCAGGGCTGTTCCTGCAGACACTTCAAATTATATCCCAAGAGTATACCCTAAGTAAAACAATTCAGTTCAATATGCGTTATCATTAGAATTTGGATAGCAGCCATTAATTATATCTATTATACAGAAATCAGATATCTCAAATTCAGATCAGACATGAGGCGTACTTCCAAACATATTACGTAGTCATGCTTTCAAATAGAAAGTAGTCATGCTTTCCAAACATAAGGTAATCATGCTTTTCAAATAGGAAGTAATCATGTTTTTCAATTCAGAGAATATTTCATAATATATTCAGAGAAATCATTCCAAAGTTCACAGAAAAAAAATAATATAGCAGGCATAGAACACAGCTCAAAGCTGGTCAGAGAGGTCAATTGGGCACCTGCCTCATTACGTTCTGCCACTGTGCTAGGTCCTAAAACATAATAGATTAAGGTTACTACGAGAAATAAACTCTAACTTAAATTGATCATAAAGTTTACAAGATTATACTAATAAATACGGGGCGAATGGCGGATCGATCGAGGAGTGGGTTGAAGCAGACGAGCGATCGGGAATTTCAAGTACCTTTAAATAAATAATAATTACGCCAATCCTTTAATTAAAATAACCATTTTAAAGTAACAACTTATTCAATGATCATGTTCGGGTTTAAGGTTAGATTTAGAAGCTTTCAGGTTAGAATTTCACAAAACAGTCTTTGAAATTGGACTCAAAACGTCAAAAAACATAAAATTGAGAGTTTTCAGAAAAGTTGACTTTTTGGTCAACAGTCAGATGTCAAAGTCAACGCGGCGACGTCGTGATTAACATCGACGTCAGCGATCAACGAGTTGACTCATTGAGTTGACTCAGACAAGTTAACTCACTAAGTTGAATCTGATGAGTTGACTCGGACGAGTTGACTCGGTGGGTTGGGTTATGGGTTTGGACCAGTTCTGGCTGGACCGGTTTAACCGAATGGGCCGATTCACTTACCCGGTGATATCGAACCGTCGGACGGTCGCGGAGATGGTCGCCAAAGTCGCCTTTAGTGTTAATTCTACTAGAAAATCAAAAGATTATTAAACCCAAAATCACATTTAACCCAAAACTTAGCCAAAATACGGCCGAAATTTACCTAAACAATTCAAAAATGACTGGATTATTTCACAACTCCGACGAAGCCCTTGTCGGAGTCGAACAAACAATTTATCGGTTGGGCTTTGCTCAGCTCGACTTAGGGGGTTCGGTGGTGGCAACAACGACGGCAAGGGATAACTGACGATGGCGCAATTGCAAAATAAATAGAGACGAGTTGTTCACAGAACTTTCAAACAGTTGCCCACGGTGAACGGTAGCTCTGTTGCTCGAGTGGATGGCGGTGACGAGTTCGGGGCAGAACGGCGCACATGCTAGTGGCAGCGGTCGCATGCACAGCGCGACGGTTAGGCGGCGGACGATGTAGGGATGTGGGTGGTCGGGGGGAGAAAATGATGGTTTATCCAGATTTTTTTCGTTGCTTTGGTAATAAAGATGGTAGATGGAAAGACAGATTGGGCTATTAATTATCATTGGTAAGAAGACTGGTAAAAATCAAAAAAAACTTGGGGAGACTTAGACAATAAGAGTTACTTAGCTCATTTGGATGGGTCACTAGCCAAGGCACCATAAGGTTTTGGGTTCGATTCCCACAACCAACAATCCCCTTCACTATTTTTATATATCTTAAATAGGGTTTTACGACTCTCCCCTAAAGAAAATTTCGTCCTCGAAATTTACCTGAGTTGAACAGATGCGAAAAATGCTCCATCATGGATTTTTTGACTTCCCAATTAGCTTTTGCAGGGCTACGATTACTCTACTAGAATTTAACCATCGGCTCCTCCTTATAAGACATGTCTGGCCTCAAGTCCACATCCTGAACCTGGATAACATGACTCGGATCTGGGTGGTATTCTCAACATGGACACATGGAAGACATCATGGATATAGCTAAGCTGAGGAGGCAACTCAAGCTGATAGGCAACCAGCCCAACCCTCTTCACAATACGGTATGACCCAATGAATCTCAGACTCAGTTTACCCTTGCGCCTAAATCTCATAACTTTCTTTCAAGGGGATAATTTCAGAAAGACCTTATCACCGACCTTGAACTCAATATCCTTTCTTCTTCGGTCAGCATAAGATTTTTGTCTGTCAAAAGCCTCATTCAAACGATTACGGATTAATCCGATAGTCTCCTTAGTCTCTTGGATCAACTCATGACCCAAAGTCTTTTTATCATACAACCCAGTCCAAAAGATAGGAGCACGACACTTACGGCCATACAAAGCCTCATATAGTGCCATGCAAATACTAGCCTGATAGTTGTTATTATACGCAAACTCGGCCAAGGGTAAGAAATTTTCCTAACTACCATGAAAGTCAATCACACAACCCTGTAACATGTCCTCTAGAATTTGAATCACCTTCTCTGACTGTCTATCAGTCTACGGCTGAAAGGATGTGCTGATATTCAGACGTATACCCAAGGCCTCCTAGAGGGTCTTCTAGAAATGAGAAGTGAACATCTCGATCAGAGATGATAGATAAGGGTACACCATGCAGTCTGACAATCTCTAAGATATACAGCCTAGCCAATCTTTCCAGAAAATAGGTAACGCTAATAGGAATGAAGTGAGCTGACTTGGTGAGCCGGTTGGAAATCACCTAGACAGAATCCTTTTTAGAAGGAGACAAAGGTAACCCGGTAACAAAGTTCATCGTGATACGCTCCTATTTCCACTCGAGAATCTTAACGAGTATGTACAGACTGAAGGATGTTGATGTTCTGCCTTAACCTGCTGGCAAGTCATACACTGCGACACATAATCAGAGATATCTTTCTTCATGCCAACCCAACAAGTACCTATGTCTTAAATTTTGATACATCGTATCCCCCACCGGATGCATGGCATAGGGACTGTCATGAGCTTCACTAAGAATGGTTCGCTTCAAGTTGGCATCATTAGGAACACAATAACGACCCTTGAAGCAAAGAAACCCGTTACGATCAAAAGCATAGACAAAGGTGGATCCTTGCTCAACCTATAGTATGACAAAAGTTAAGGAGTTGTCTAAGAGCTATTTGGCCTTTATTTCCTCGGCCAAAGTTTGTTTAACCTGTAACTCAGCCAGAAGGCTACCATCATCAAAGATACTCATCCTCGCAAATAGGGATCTCATGTCAGAAATAGCCTTACGACTCAAAGCATAGGCAACAACATTGGCTTTCCCCAGATAATACTCAATCTCACAATCATAATCTTTAAGAAGCTCAAGCCAACGACGTTACCTCAAATTTAACTCTTACAGGTAAGAAGATACTTCAAGCTCTAGTGATCGGTATAGATATAACACTCTCTCCCGTAGAGATAGTGCCTCCAAATTTTCAGAGCAAAGACCACTGCGGCTAACTCAAGGTCGTGGGTAGGATAATTACACTCATGCGCCTCAACTAACGTAATGCATAGCGACTATCTTCTCATCATGTATCAGTACATAACCAAGCACGGAGTGTGAAGCATCGCTATAGACTGAAAAGTCCTTTCGGACTCGGGTTGTGTCAAAACTGAAGCTTGGGTCAAAGCTTTCTTCAGCTTCTCAAAACTAGCTTGTTGAGCGTCAGTCCAAACAAAAGGAACATTTTTCCTTAATAGCTTTGTCAAAGGGGTGGCAACGATGAAGAAACCCTCGACAAAGTGTCGGTAATATCTAGATAAACCCAGAAAGTTGCGGATCTTTGAGACATTCTTGGGTTGCTTCTAACCGGTGATAGCTCCGATCTTACATAAATTAACCTGAATGCCTCGAGCAGATACAACATGCCCCAGAAATGTCACTTCCCGGAGCCAAAATTCACACTTACTCAACTTAGCATACAGACGATGCTTTCTCAAGGTTTGTAGAACAATGCTCAGATACTCAACATGTTCTACCTCTGTCTGAGAATAGAACAAGATATCATCGATGAACACCACCATGAACTGGTCTGTAAAGGGCCGAAACACATGATTCATCATGTCCATAAAAGCAGCCAGTGTATTGGTAAGACCAAAAGGCATCGCTAGGAACTCATAGTGCCCGTACCTGGTACAAATAGTCATCTTAGCAACATCAAAACCTTTTATCTTT